>JANBPO010003795.1:0-172336 GCA_024336825.1 Amorphophallus titanum
TGAGTCTATGATGTAAGAAGATCAAAGTTAAGGATATTATGTATTTTTGATAGTTATGATGGAATAAAGTGGAAATTTTGGTTAATTACTTATGTAATTACTTTTATGTGATTGTCTAGCACTCTGACTTGCTTGCTTGCAAGAGGCTTACCATGTCGGCTGTTCATATTCCCGATATTCCTTCGGCTGTATTAAATAGCTCGGGGCATGACAGTTAAAGTGGTATCAGAGCATAGGACTAGAAGTCCTAGGAAAAGTCATGTCATAGGTTAAGTCCAATGTTTAGGGGCCCATGGCTATGAAACAAGGGAAGAAATTCCCAATTGTGAGAGAAATTGGGTAGTACCTGGGATGAGATAGTAATTAGAAATTTTCTCAATGATTAATCCCACTAACTGTATTAAAATTAACAACTCTATTACTCTTCTAAGGTACCTTATTCTCATCATGGCTCATCGTGTCGATTGGGGAGGAATGCAACAAACTATTGTGGGTCTCACCCAGGCCTTACAGAATATGGCGTAAGTCGGCACGAGGGTAGGCACTGGTCACTTGCATCGTAATTTTCAGAGCTTAAACCTCCATGGTTTTCGGGTTCTTCCAACCCGGATAAGGTGAAAAACTGGATAGACGAAATGAACTATATATTCGAGGTCATACAGTGTACTAACCAGGAGAAGATTCGTCTTGTTACATTCCAATTGAATAATGGCGCTCGTACCTGGTGGAAGTCTATACCTGCACCGCCTGCGGATGCACAACATACTTGGAACCGATTTCTTGACCTCTTCCGAGTCAAGTACTTCTCCGAGCATGTCAAGGAGAGGAAGGTGACCGAATTCGCGACACTATGTCAATGTATGATGACGGTGGTGGAATATGAGCTACAATATTCTCGCCTGGCACCCTATGCTCAGCATCTAGTAAGCACATATCTTTTGAAAGTAAATCATTTTATGGATGGGCTGTGGCCTATTTTCATCCAGCACCTTGGCCCTCAAAATTTTCGGACCTATGCAGAGATGGTCCCACAGGCACATTTGAGTGAGCGGACCTTGGAAAAGGTCGACAAGCTCTAAGGCAGAGTAGAGGAGCCAAGCCAAAAGTCTGATCGGTGAGGGAAGAAGTAGGAAAAGTTTAGCATTACCTACAGTTCTTAGGATAACAAGAAGAGATCCCAAAATGGGAACGGCAAGGAGGATCGTCGAAATAAGAAAGTTAAAGAAGATGAAGATAAGCAAGTCATGGCGGTCGGTCATGCGGCCGAAGAATGCTGGAAGCATTTGGGCGCATGCCTACGATGCAAAAGTCTCGAGCACCATATGCCTGACTGCCCTCTGATGAAAGAGCAACCATCCACGAGGAACAATGGTGGATGGAAGCGGCAAGCTAGATTGAATGCCATGTTAGGGGATGAACTAACTCAAGAAGGGGAACTCATTAAAGGTACCATTCATATTCATTCCCATCCTGCTGGGGCGTCCTCGGATGACATAGAGGGTCCGCCGCTCGTGCCCCCAGTAGTGATAATGTTTGCCGCCAAGGCTGTAGGAGGATCTTCAGGGGAAGTCACCTCGACACTCGTCCACGTCACTTCACTTGCCGCTCTTCTTCTCCTCGTGAGGGGGCCGGGCCTGGCAGCGAGCCTGGCCACCTCTTCGGGGTCGGTAGATAAAGCCCCGTACCGACTAGAGAATCCTGCCATATTGTAGGTGAAGACTCTCCAGCTTCCACTTCTTTTCACCGTTTTCCTCGATGGCTTGCTCGGGAACACCAGCCTGTCAAAGATCGACCGTCTGGGCGGCGCTTCCTCTCGCACAGGGGTATGGCGTCGCTCTTCCGATTGATTCCTCGACTCCGCGCTAGGTATGGGCCGAGCCTCTTCTTCTCCTTGGAAAGCGGAGGCCACTGCCCCCAGCAATCTCTGGCGACCCAAGGGAGTAATGCCTGCTCGATCCCCTCCCACTCCTGATCGGGGTGAGCGACTGGTAGTTGGGTTTCGGTGGCGACATCACGCCGGGTGTAGCTCGCGTATGCCGGGCGGTCAGCATGGTGACGGCGCCTATGACGTTGGCGGTGGGTATTTTCGGGCAGCGCTGGTACGGCCGCTATCGACTGGTGGGTCATGGCTGTCATCTCGACCCTTTCGTCTCTTTGCCCCTTTGTACGGCGGGGGCAGCTAGGCCCTGCCTGGGCCGGCGCCATGGGTCGGGCTGCCTTGGAAACCCAAACTTGTTTCAGTTTCGTCGGCTTGTAAGCTGGCGTGTCTCTTGGTGCAGCGGCCGGGATGGCGGGCGCCCTTCCCTCTTTCATCTTCTCGAGCTCTTGGAAGGAGTTGCGAACTGGAACGGTCGGTATTATTCAGTCTGGGATCGCCTCAGACCTCTGTCCATTTAAATGGACTCGCATGGTTCCGACAGTCACGAACTTGCCGGAGCTAGAGACCCGACGCCCCGTAGCGACGCTAGCAATGTTCTTCGGGAGCCTCCTCCGATGGGACGTTGACCCCTGGTGCGACGGGCCAACGGTCTGGTGCAGATGGTGCACATGGCAACCCAGCGTCCTTGACTGGGCGTTGCCGTTGTTCCCGGCCACAGCTCGGCCAGCAGCGGCTTCAGTGCCTCCCGAGATGGGGGCGTTAGTCTTGGGCTCGTCGGATGCCTCCACGTCTAGGATATTGACGAAGGCTACCCCCAAGAAGTTGGGGAAGTCCACAACGGGAGGGAAGCTCCCGAAGCAAAGGGGGGACGACAAGGTAGCCATCCCTAATGTGGCTTTCAACGACCTACGGGCCGAAGGAGACCGCCATTCTTGAGGTTGAAACGTGCGTTTTCTTTCTGCATTTGCACAGATGAAACAATCAATATTACAAGAAGGGGGGCATAAAGCCCCTAATTCTGGCAAAAATATGAAAGGTGGATGGGTCCCACCGGGCGTGCCAGACGATCGGAATCGGATCGTTTCGCCCGAAATCCGATCGGATCCGGCGATCCGATCCGATCCCGGGCGATTCTGCCTTCCATGCCTTGGGACAATGGGAGGTCAAGATAGGATATAGGAAAAAGTCCTATCTTGCATCCCAAGATACGGGCCGCCCTAAGGAGGGCCTTATCCTCCATGTTCACCCTTACTAGGAGACTTATGTCAAAATTGACCTGGAGACCGCTGGCCTCCTCTAGTAGTATCAACAAAAGTCTGGCCTTATGAAGCTGATGCTCATCATCTGCAAGGAATAGAATGGTATCATCTACATATTGTAAATGAGACACAAATGGGCCATCTCTCCCAACTTGGAAACCCCTGATCAAACCTGTAGCCTCCTGTCTCATCTAGACTTTGCTCAAGATATCTGCCACTAGCCTGAACATGAGAGAGGACATGTGATTCCCCTGGCAAAGCCCCCTACCACTGTGGAAGAAAGAAGTTGGTTTCCCGTTGACAAGAATAGCAAAGGAAGTTAAAGAAACACAAGCACGAACCCATCCTGTCCACCTCTCCCCAAACCCTATCTTCTTTAGAACATCAAGGAGACATCGCCAATTGACCTTGTCATAAGCCTTTTCAAAGTCCAGCTTCAAGTTCACCCCTTTCTTCCTCTGAGACTTCATACCATAGAGGCACTCATGAGTTACCAAGAAGTTGTCTTGGATGTGTCTCCCCCTGATAAAAGCACCTTGGAATCTGCTGAACAACATGTCCATCACTCTGTCTAGTCTACCTGCTAGCACTTTGGAGATGATCTTGTATGACCCATTTAGAAGACTGATGGGCTTGAAGTCTCTAAGCTTTTGTGCTCCTTGTTTCTTAGGGATAAGGATTATGAGGGTCTTACTGATAACCACTAAAAGAGCCCTTCCCTCTAGAAACTCTCTCACTGCTGCGAGAAAGTACCCTTTGATAATGTCGTGGCACTGCTAAAAGAAGACCAATGGGAAACCATCCAGACTTGGATCTCTGACCCCTGCAAGAGAAAACATTGTTTGATAGACCACCTCCTCTAAGAGGTTATGAGAGATGGCTTCCCTCACCTTAGGAAGGAGGCGAGGGAGGAGGTCATCTGCAATCCTCGGTCTATGTTACTCATCCTCTGTAAATAGTCTGGAGTAGTAGTCCCTTGCTTGGCCCCTGATGTCCTCATCAGTGGAGAAGGAGTGGTCACCCACCCGGATGCAAGTGATGGTATTGACTCTCCTCCCTGAAACAATGTGCTAGAAGTAAGTAGTACTCCTATCTTCAGCAGTGCTCCTATCTCCTTTAATCCATCTGTCCCTCGATGTCTGTCTCCAATAGATCTCCCTGGTGAGAATCTCCTCAAACTCTGTCCTTAAAGTGTCCCTAAGCCTCTTGTCTGCATCATCCATGAGTCCTGCCTCCTCCAAGTTATCAAGGCTCTCAAGTTGTTGAAGAATTCTATCCGGCGTCGGCAGACCGCGAAAGGTGGGACATCGAGGTCCCTCTGGCCGCCGCTGGTGTGTCTAAGCACGACGTTTCGGCCTTTTGGGCGACGAAGAATTGGGGGCTGCAACTCCCGACTATCAACGGCTCGACCCCAATGGGAAATTGCGACCTGTGTTTCCTCAAAGGTGAGGCCACCCTAGCCGGCATCATGCGCCAGCGCCCCGGCTGCGGGCAGTGGTGGGCCGACAAGGAGCGCGAAACGGGCGCGACATGGTCCAAGAGGTTCAGTCACACCGGCTTGCTCGCCTTGTCGAAACAGCCCGGCTTGCTGGACTTTCTACCGAGCGAACGATTTGGTGATTGCTACTGCACGGGTGACGCATGACCCGCCGCCAACTCCGCGCCACCTTCAACCACGCATTCCGCATGTACACGCGGACACGCTCGCACAAATGGCTATTCGCCATGCGCGCGGCGAACCTCGCTCTTATGCAGGCTTCCGTGGCCGGGAAGGTGGGGCGGTGAGGGCGCTCGACTTGTTCTGCGGCGGCGGCGGCGTCTCAATGGGGCTGCATCGAGCCGGTTTCGACGTGACCGGGATCGATCTAAACCCGCAGTCGCAATACCCGTTCCGGTTCATTCAGGGTGACGCGCTCAATCCGCCCGTGCGGCTGACGGACTTCGACCTGATCTGCGCGTCGCCGCCCTGCCAAGCCTACACGATGATGCAGGCGCTGAACACGCGCGGCCCGAAGCGTGAGCATCCCAAACTGGTCGAGCCCGTGCGCGCGATGCTCAAAGCGTCCGGCGTTCCCTATTGCATCGAGAATGTGCCCGGTGCGCCGATGGAAAATCCCATCGTGCTTTGCGGATCGATGTTCGGCCTGCGAGTCCGCCGACATCGTTTGTTTGAGTGCAGTTTCCCGGTTCTGACGCCGGCCTGTCAGCATGACAGCGCGAATCCCGTGCCGGTGTGGGGCGACGGACGACCAAGCAGCCAGGAGGCACGCCGAGCGCGGCGGGCGATCGCGGTTTATGGCGACCACCCACAGGAGCCCGGCAAAGGCACGGTCAATCGTGCGCGCACCCTTCGGGAGGGGCAGGAGGCCATGGGCATCGACTGGATGGACTGGCGGCCACTCACGCAGGCGATTCCACCGGCTTACAGCGAGTTCATCGGCCGTGCTTTTCTCGCCCAGCAGAGAAAGGCTGCCGCATGACCCGCCGCCGCCCCGAACAAACCCTGCAGATCAAGGTGGCGAAGTTCCTCGCCGTGGCCCTGCGTCCGCCCACCTACTGGACGAGCGTAGATGCAGGAGCGGGGAAGATGACGCGAGCCAGCGCGGGATTGCGCAAGGCGCGCGGCGTGCGCCCCGGCTTCCCGGACATCCTCGTGATGCACCCGCTGGGCCTCAATACGCTCGTGGTGGGCATCGAACTGAAGGCAGGGAAGGGAACACTCTCGGTGGCACAGAAAGCGACCTGCGAGGACATCTCTGTACTTTATCCAATCTCATGTAACAAGGAACGACAGAGAAGTCAGCAAACAGTTGGCTTTTGTTTTCAGAGCATCTGCATGTTATGCAGTGGCTTTACTTTGACTGAGTTGTTTTATAGGTGCTCTTGCACATGTTATTCTGTGTCTACATTGGCTCTGTATCTATTAGCTGCAGTGCCAAAGATACTTGAGTATGGCAAGGTGGATCTTTTATGGCGCATAGGCGTTGCATTTCAGATGCTTGTCATGCAGTGTTGAATGATATTGTGTACAATTTTAATGAGTTTCAAGTTTTTGTCAATGTTTTCATCTGGAGTGTAGTGTAATTGAATTGCTTTTGCCTCATTATTGTTTAAGCTTCATTCAACTGCAAGGCTTTTAGTGTTTTTTTTTCGATGCAGTCCGCAGACATGCAGAAATTGTACCATATATAGGAATTGTCTCTGACATTAGATTTGTGTTGTTGTATATCATGCCTGTGATTTGATGCCAGATGTCAGTAAAAGATTTGTACTTCCCATTTGACTCAGATAGTTTCATCATTTTTATAGTTGTATCTAATAGCTAGACATTAAGGTTCTCGAAAGGGTTGTCATAATCTTCATATATGATAGGTTTGTAAAAGTCCTACAAGGCCACAACTGATGGAGTCATAGTTTAGTCAGCTTTAGTGGTCAATGCAAATGGATACCCTATCTTGATAAAACATTGAAGTGATTGGAGCATTTACTTCAGCAGTTGACCCCTTCTGTCTCTATTGTCTTCTCTGGCATTTCTTTCTACACCTGCTGCTACCGCTGTGACCATTTTCTCCTGTTCCACCTGTTGTCACCTTTTCCTATTACATACACTACTGCTGTGCACACTTCCTTCTTCTTTTCTTGTTGAAGATGCTTCATATAGGCCCTTTTTCGTCTTTATATCTGTTATTGCAACACCAAATTACCATAACTGTTCACAGGGCAATGTGCCTGGACTTCACCCTGGCTTACGCTGGCATGGCATCTGAGGGTTTTCTCTACTGGCCCCCCCCTGCAGCTGGCGTTCCCCTCGTATCCTTGAGAAAATTACCATAGTTTTCATGCTACAATGACTCTTTAATTCTTTTTCTCTTCCTTCTTCCTGCTGGTATTCTTTTTTCTTTTCTATCTTATTTTTCTCATCCTTTTATTATTTTCCTAATTTGCATTCCATGCCTGTTCTGCATACTAGCTTTCTAATTTCCCAAGATAGCCCCTCCCAGTTTTAGTAGTTTTGAGTCTTTTGACTACTATCACCAAAGTTGTCATCTCTTAGCATATTTGGAAGCTTTTGGTCCGCTGATTTAAGTCAAATCATTTTTTGACTAATATCAGAAGACATGGGTTTGGAAAGTTGAAAATCTATGTTGACAATCTCAATTGAGTGGTTTAATAGGTCTTAACAGATTTTTAGTTCAGTTTACATGAATGCGATTGTTTTTTTTCTAAATCTTAGATGCCAGAATTGTGAAATTGAATTTAAAAGATGTTAATGTACAACTAGTAGCATAATGGAGCTATCACCATTTGGGAGATTTTTGCGACATGGCTCATTTTTTGTTTCAATTTCCTTTGGCGAATTTGTTTTTGTGTACCTATAATGTGGTTTCTCTAATATCTATTGGATTAACAAGGGCAGCACATTCACCTTGTTCCCATTGATCAACATAATTAGAGGCTGCTGATAGCTACCTTCAAGCGTCTTGTGTTTCTTTTGTTCTTTTAAACAATCTATCTAATATATAGATGCATTTCTTACATCCTCTAGTTGTTAAGATATTGGCACCTCTTGCATGTCCGACTTCTCTTGTTTATGTTTTGACTATGGCACTTAATACCCAAGATAATCTAGCTTTAGCATGCATAGGTTTTCTAGGGTAGTTATAATTTGGAAATGACAGGCTCTTTTGTTTAATTCATCTTAATTAGAATATTCTTAGAGTATGCTTTTTGATATCATCATAGTTACATTTTCCTTCTCCAACATTCAAATAATATTTATTGTTGGTAAAATTGTGAATCTCCAAACTTTTTCTTTTTTAGTATTGGGAGAAGGTAGAGTTCAAATTTCATATTATTCCAAAAATTGGATCTCTACGAGTTGCTAGTGGGACAATCAAGGTATTTGCTTTGTATGTCACTGTCAGCTGAGAAGGGGAAATGCTTTAGAAGGAATATGCTAAATTCTTGCTTATATGGGGCTATGGGTGTCCAGGGCTTTCTACAATTGGAAGTGCCATTGCCATAGCAGAAATTGCCAGGGTTGATGCAAGTTGTTCTACTTTTGTTTTGGTGCACTCTTCATTGGCAATGCTAACTATCGGTAACAATTCATCATTAGCCAGTCTTCATCTTTCCCATGTGATTAAGTGTAAGAGTCTTGACCAGGGAGTCATTACTTTGAACTTGTCATGGATAGCATATGTGGATCAGAGGAACAAAAGGTGAAGTATCTACCTTCATTAGCAGAGTTACATACTGTAGCCTGCTGGGTGAGTAAACAGTTCCATATAAAGGTTTGGTGAGTTTAATAAGAATCTGTATATGATCGAGACACCTAATTGATTTTGTAGCAATATGGTAGGCCTTGACTGAGCCAGAGTATGGGAGTGATGCGAGCTCTTTAAGAACAACAGCAACAAAGGTCCGATTTCTAAATTTTTTTAGTTAATAACTTGCAAACAGCATATGCCTTTCACAATCAGTTTACTATTATTTGTTTCCAACTTCTGCCATTGCTTGCAAGAATTTTGTTGTTATTTAATTGACAGATCTTGCAGTCTCCTTCTCTAAAAGAATTCTTGTTCCTCAGCATTGAGTGGTAACAGGTTGATGGAGGTTGGGTACTGAATGGCCAAAAGCGCTGGATCGGAAACAGTACTTTTGCTGATATATTGGTCATATTTGCAAGAAATTCTTGTCTCTGGTAGCGTGGCATCTCTTCCTTGACTGCTGGGCTTGCCTAGTGGACGAGTGATGGATGGCCGATGCCCTGAGAGGGTTTTACCGATGTTTCAGTTTCTGGGATGTCTTGGCTTGACCTTGTGGTCCACCCGTTGACCCGTGAATGTCGTTTGATGTCCTATGAGGGTTAGGACCATGTTGTAAGGTGGCTAGGAGTCTTCTTGTTTGTAGTAGGGTTCTCTTCCCTACTATTGGATGATTATGGTCTAGTTCCGGTCAACCCGAGGTCCCCCAATGGTTGACACGTGGCCTTGTGTGTCTCGACAGTTCTGCCCAGCCCGAGACATTTGTTCTGGATACCTCGAGGTATTGTCCTACCTCGGTCCATGCGTCCAGGCATGCTGAGGGTGTTCAGTATTCCCTCAGGTCTTCATCGGTTGCTTCTCGCTAAATGTGTCATTTCTTCTGGCTTAGGAGGGGACCTATTGGCGGCTTGTCCTGCTGCCCATGACGATCTTGCCTTCGTGTCGCCCGGCTCAGGGATCGTTGTGCTGGTAGGTCTAGTTGCCCTGTCCAGAGTCTGTCGGCGGTTGTCGGTACTACCTTTGGTGCTGCGAGGTACTGGCGATAGTTTATGTTATCTGTCGATACTTCAGCACCTGTGTTTCACGTTTCGGCCTTTTCGTGGACTTCCTCTTGTTGTCACCTCGCGACGTGCGAGTGTCTGCCCACCAGCCAGAGGTGGAGAGGTGACCCCGTTCAACAGTTCCTAAGCTAGTTCCGAGGGCTCCCGCTTGACCGTAGAGTCCACGGGGGGAGAATACTAGCTAGAGACCTGGCTTAAGCAAGAGCCAGTGTGTGCACAGGTGGTCGAGGGTGTTGGACTGACACCGATGGGTGTTCCCTTGACTAGTTACTCGTACTTGGTCACTGTTCTGATTTGAACAGTGTGTACCCAGACTCCACCTGTTGCGGCAGGTGTCATTAGCCTTGGTACGTTAGCGCAACATAAGACGTCAGTGGACGTAGCTAGCTGTCTGGCAGAGAGGTTCCCTTGTCACGTGGCTTGTGACTCTCGGTGTTTTCTGGAGCGTCGTGACCTGGCTGGGTTAGCCTAGCAGTGGCATTACCCGAGGTCAGTGTTGTGTCTGGTGCACGACGTTCAGTCGTGAGTGGTCGTGTCTAGGAGTGCGTGCGTGGCTTTTGGGCCGTGTGTGCCTTCTAGTCCGCACTCAACCGGTTAGGTCTCTCGGTCCGATTTCGTAGGCCTTGCTTGTGGCCTCATGTTTGTCGATGGATCGGTGGGGTCAGACCTCTTGTGTTGGTACTAGCCCTTCTGTCGATTGCTAGGAGTAGCTTCAGGTGTCGAGGATAGTTCGGCAGCTACTAGTGTGGCACGGGTTGCTCCCCTTGTCCTTACCTTCTCCCTACTCCTACTTCCCCTTCTCTGCAACCTTGTAGTGTAGTGTAGATTTCCCGCTTAACTACACCTGCTATTTTTGGTTGTTGCGTGTTACTACGTGTTTTTCAGTGGGGGATCCGCGTGACCCCTACTGAGCCAGTGACACAAGGCTCACCCCTACTTTTCAGGTAGGGTGACGTTGTTCGTTCTGCTTCCGTGTGGTTCCTAGTGCGCATTCGGTTGTGGCCAGCTGGTACCTTCGTCGGGCTTCCCTCAACTCTCTGGTACGTCTTTCCTTTCGGTCGACTGTACACTTGTTACACTTGTTGTCTTTCCTTTGGACTTGACTCTGGGTTAATTGTGAAACTTAAACTGTTAATTAAAAAGTAATTTTATTTCTGCTACTTTAGCAAACCTGTTAATGAAATATTATTGCTTACTGTTATATCTGTCAGTTCAATGTACTACACGACAATCCTTTTTCCCTTCAGAGCTTTACCACTCTTGGGAGGCCTCACGGGTTCCAAGTGGTATCGGGTATACTTGGTAGTCCTACTAGGTATATTCGGTATCTGGGATCCGGATTGCCATAGTAAAGCTTGCTTCTCATCCTCTCCCGTAGGGAGGGGCCTTCTTGCAGATCGGCAGGCTTGGCTGGGAGTGGCTTGGCCACTTCCTTCTCCTTCTCTTTTTGCCTCTCAAAGGCCTTGAAGTCCACCGCGTGAACTTCTGGCGGCGCCGGTCTCTTCTCGACCTGCCGAGCCTTTTGACTTGGTGCAGTGGGGGTGGAGTATTGGGCGAGGAAGGCCTCGATCTCCGCCACGATGTTGTTCAAGCAATCAAATGACTTGACCTCGGCATCAGTCATCCTCTCCAGGACTTCCTTTTTAAAATTCTGCTTAAAATTTCATTGCATCTTCTTGGTGCAGCGGATGCTTGCACCTCATGCTGAGGTTCCTCCATCTTCTGATGTAATCCAGTGCAGACTCGTCACTCCTCTGTCTAGTGGCATAAAGCTCTACTATAGTGACTTCTCGTTCGGCTATGTAGAACCTTTCATTGAATTTCTTATGCATATAGGGCCAATCAATAATAGACCCGGCAGGAAAGCCTGAGTACCAGTAGAAGGTGAGCCCCATAAATGTAGACCCGAAGAACTTCAGGAGGTAGGATTCGTCTGCTGCTAGATCACCCATGACGTTCACATAGTAGGCAATGTGCTCCTTGGGAGACCCTTGCCTGTTGAACTTCTCAAACGTTGGTGGTTTGGTAATGTCAGGCAGTAATTTTTTGGCGGTGTGATACGTTAGGTAGGGTATCCGATACACATCAAATGGGATATGATCGCCATCACCCCTCTCAGCTAACTTCATTTCTATCATTTGTTCTATCATTAACATGTTCACAGCCATTGGGTTGGCTGGGCTCGAATAAAAGTAGGCTGGTTGCGAAGTGGAGTTGTTAGCATTGTTGCTTATAGCACGATGATAGACCCTTGAAAGGTGACAGCCGACGGTGAGGCCGTTGCCACAGGTTACGTCTATTGCGGAGGGGTTCCCCAGTATGGTTAGGTGTTGGCAAGGGCACCATCACTTGTGGAGAGGCTTCTAAGGTTTGCCCATTGCCCCTAGGAGTTTCGGGCAATGCTTCTATTTGTTTGGACGTGGAGGGATGGGAATTCCTCTCATTCAGTTGCTTCCTCAACAACTCCATCTCCTGTTGGTACCGCTGCATCATGAGTAGTACAGTGGGGTAGTTCACAGCAAGCTGGGAGTCCCTCCCCTTTCTTCAGTTGGAGTTTCCTTAGATGATGTGGATGGCACTCCGCTAGTGTCCCCAACAGTAATGACATTTACAGCAACAGACGTTATGGCTTCTTCAGGAACAGTGTCGTCGGCAAGGGCTTGTACTATATCTCTCGCCACTCTTCCCCTTTTGGTGAGAGGACCCTACCTTCCGGCAAGCCTGGCTATCTCCTCAGGTTCAGTGGGTAGAGCCCCATACCAGTCGAGTACCCCTGTTGTATTGTAGGTGTAGATCCTCACATCTCTACCCTTTCTGGATGTTCTTCTTGATGGTCTACTAGGGAAGGTCAGCCTGTTGAAGATCGATCTCCATGGTTGCACCTCCTTCTGAGGTAGAGATAAGTGCTAATCTTTTGGTACATTCCTCGATTCTGCACTCGGTAGAGATCGAGGCTCTTGTTCTTCTGGGACTTCGGCCATCATTTGCAGTAGCCTTTGACGTCCCAGGGGAGTGCTTGCCCATCCATATAGATAAGGCCTCATGACTTCACCTAGTTCCTCCTATAGATGTGAGGAGGTAGGAATATGTGATGCAACCCTATCTTCAGCATCGGGCTGGCAGGGTGAACGCCCTAGTTGGGCGGTTTTGTGGTGGTGTCGGGGGTGCTGGTAACGAGCGTCCCTGGGTGGCAATGGGGAAGCGGGCCCCCAGGTAATCTTGCCACCATCATTCCCGTTCTGTTCATTTTATTAGAGTAGATACTACACCTTTTGTTTTACTAATGGCCTCTCTTTTATTTGTTCTTTGAGCTACGTTGCAGGACTTCAGCATAAGGGACATAGCAGGGCTCCTTGCCCTTGGCCGGTCGAGGATGAGGAAGAGGGAACCCACCATCTCCCTATTTGGATTACCTCCCCGCGATCATCATCCCTGTGAGGTTCTAGTAAACACCTTTGGCGATCACGATGTTCTAATGTTTCTTTTTGTTCCTCTGTAAGTACTCGCGTAGGAAGGTTAAAGAGGTGAACACCCCTTTCTTTCCTTTCCCCGAATGGAGACACATCCATTCCACACCAACTTCTCCTTCAGGCGCCTACAGGTACACAGTGCCATTTTCCTTATCTCTTCTTCCCTTTGGCGTTGTTGCAACCTTGGTGACGATAACGGTCAGTTTTCACATCTATCCATCACCCTTTGATCATCTTCCGTGATTGTTCATGCAAATATACATACATACATGCATAGTTTGGGGTGGGGATAAAGGAGGAACATAAACCATCAGCAACCTATATTTTTTTGGCCATCACGGTGAGACACCTAGTGTCCATCACGTTATTCATGCTTTTTTGCAAGTTGGGTGTGGGTTTGTGCATGTTTAGATTATTTTTTCTCCATTTTCTCACTATTCTGGGCATTTTTGGGTCGGTCAGGGCGTTGCGGTCATCTCCAGGACCGCTAGGCTAGCCTAGCGGTCATCACTGGG
The DNA here is from genome assembly GCA_024336825.1 of Amorphophallus titanum. NCBI lineage: Eukaryota > Viridiplantae > Streptophyta > Magnoliopsida > Alismatales > Araceae > Amorphophallus > Amorphophallus titanum. The sequence continues at coordinate 13,452 of JANBPO010003795.1, forward strand.
CTGCTAGGGCCTTTCTGCTAGCCTTGCAGTCATTTGGTAGATCGCAAGGGTTCAAAAAAGGGTCATCTGGTAGACCACTTTTCTGATTCTGACAGTTCTGCCGTAGTGATCACAGGGTCATGTTTGTCGATGCATAACTTGGCCTCCCGGGGTCGGATTGCCCTATTCTTAGGATTGTTTTGTATCCCTTTGTATTGTCTTTCCATCCATATATCATTTACATCATTTGGGTCATGTTTGCATAGTTTAATCTTATCTTCATTTTTGAGTTTTCTACATAAAGTTTGCAGGCAGGCACAAGGACAGGTACATAGGTACATATTTCTATGATGATTTGATTGCCTTCCCAAGGTCTAATTGCTTGGTTCTTGGTCCCATCTTGTTCCCCTTTGTATTGTCTTTCCATCCATATCTTATTTGTATTATTTGGGTCATATTTGCATAGTTAAATTTTGTCTCCATTGTTGCATTTTGTGCATAAAATCTACATGCATGTCTGGGGGCAGACACAAAGGTACGCCATTTATTCATGATTTTTCATATCTTTTAGTACCTGATTGTGCTTGTTCCTAGTCTTGCCTTGTTGTCCTTCATATTATCTTCATTTTCATATAGTGGTTGCACCCATATCATCATGTTTGCATGGTTTAATATTACTTTGATTTGTTAGTTTTAGGCTAGAAATTACATGCACCCATGGACGTCTCTTTTTTTTATGATTTTGTCCCCATTTGGGGCAAGCATATCTCAATACTAAATTAAATCTGTAGCGTTGATCGGACGTCATTTGGGGCTGTCAGCCCTACTCATATTTCAACTCTGGATTTGACCACTATGTCTTTTTGGACTGCCAATTCCACCAAATTAAATCTATAGTGTTGATCGGACGTCATTTGAGGCTGTCAACCCTACCCATATTTCAAGTCTGGATTTGACCACTATGTCATTTTGCAACATCAATTCCACTAAATTTCTATTGTAGTGTTGACATTCATGTTCGTTTGGGGCTGTCAACCTTACTTAAATCTCAATGTCTGGTTTTGACCCGCATGTCCTTTTAGATCGTCAATTCTACTAAATTTCTATTGTAGTGCTGGCATTTATGTTCGTTTTGGGCCGTCAATCCTACTTAAGTCTGAACTTTTGGTTTTGACCTACATGCCCTTTTGGACTGTCAATTCTATTGAATTTCACTTGTATCATTAGCCTACAAGTCCCTTTGGGCAGCTAACCCTATTTAAATTTCAGTTGGTAGTTCAGACCTACATGACTGTTTTGGGCTGTTAATACCACCAAATTCCAATCCTTGGTCTTGACTTACAAGTCCTTATTAGACCGTCAATTCCAACAATTCTCAAGTTTTTGGTATATGTCCTTTTAGAGTTGTCAACGCAAAAGACCACCCCAAATTCTCAGAATTTCAAGTGATGAAGAAGCCGATTTTATCACTTCTGAGGTCAACACAATTGGAGAAGACTGTCTTACCGAGGAAGAGGAATAAGATTGACATGAGCCGATTATTAAAATAAAGAATGGTTGTCTCCCTTCAGATCGGGTTCAAAGGGTTTAGCCGCTGCAGAGGGCAAAATCATATCAGTTGATAGGAAATCAATTATATAGGCTGGTGCATGAAAAAGACAAGCCTATCCTCTTACGTTGCCTCTCGCCGAAGGAAGCCAAGATGGTCATGCACGAGGTCCACTTAGGGCTCTGCGATGTCCATCAAGTAGAGGACAAGATGAAGAACAACATAAAACTTAAAGGTTTCTACTGGCCCACCATGTATGCGGATTGCAACCGATTCGCTCGCACATGCCATCAGTGCTAAACTTTCGACCCAGTGCCAAGAAGACTCCCAAGCTCGTTGCACCCCACGGCTTCTACATGACCTTTTGCAGAATGGGGAATAGATATTGTGGGACCCTTCCCACCATCCTTTAAAGGCCACAAGTTCATATTAGCCGCAACATGTTACTTCTCCAGGTGGGCCGAAGTTATCCCTCTGTGGGAGGTCATAGGAGAGGTAATCACCCAATTTTTCAAGCACTATATGATATATAGATTCGACACTCCCAACCTTATTATGTCAGATAACGACACTCCGTTTAAAAATAGAACCATCTACCAGTTGGCGGCAAAATTCCACATCGATTGGAGAACTTCAACTGGAACTGCCATAGGGAATGAGCCAGGAAGTCTGTCGACCTTAGTGCCAAGAGCTGCAAACTTAGTCATAATCTTTCCATCATTGTGCTGAACTTATGCTTGTAACTCTTTGACACTGGTAGTCAAGTCCACAAACCACTGTTGAAGCATGGTGCACATGTTCTCTAATTGAGAAGTCTGCTGGTGGAGGATCTCAGCCATAGTAGTACATGCACTTGTGGCTTGAGTTGTAACAACATCTCTGAAGTTGCCTGCCAAATTTTGTACCTGCTCTTGAACAACATCCAATTTGCCATAAATGTTTCCAAGGGGTTTCTCGTTCTGTCCAGAAGTTGGACGATCCCATGGGATACCGTTCACCATCTGGAGCGGTCCAGAGAGGGACCGTGTATACCTTACACGGTCCAAGGGGACCGTTTATGTCTGTTTATAGGCGGTTAGTAGGTGACCGTGTCAGATTACTAAACGGTCTGTGGAGAACCGTTTGAGTTCTGAGGCGGTCCATAGACCGTCTGTTTACCCAGGAACGGCCCAGGGGTGGACCGTTTACTGTGATTTGTCTACCGGTGGTTCTTTCCATGTCGATTCAAGTCCCGGGTGAGTAGATCTCGATCCACGTGTTGAATCGTGGTCTGACTGATACTGGGCATCATATGGGGGCCATGTGTTAGGGTGTCTTGGGGTCCCAGGAGGTCGTGTCACCGTAAGTCGGTGTCGGTATGAGGAGCGGTTCTTGTACCTTGTCTGGTTCAGATGTTGTTTCCCACTGACTAGAGAGTCTACTCCTTCAGCGACCCTCCACTAGTCGTAGCCTTTTGACACCCGTGTGGTCCCACCAGGGAGTGGTGGCGAGGCTACCCCGAGAGATAATTTTTAGACTGGTTACCGTAGAGCCCCACGTCTTGTAGCCAGAGTCCGGGTGAGGGGAAAACCAGTTAGAGGCCAGACCTACGATGCATGGTCTGTGTGTGCACACGTGGTTGGGGGCAGTGGACACGCACTGACGAGCGTGACCCTAGCTAGTTCTTGTTCTGTGGTTACTTGTACGGTGTCTTAGCCTCCGCCCGGGGTGTTGCAGGAAGGCACCTGAGGTGCGGACTAAGACGTCATGGGACGTATCCTGTGATGTCCCAGACCCTTTGGATCCTTCTTCTTGGGTCCCGAATCTGTGTTCTCAGTGAATTTGATTCCCTTGTGTCCGGAATTATTTTCTGGACATCTTTCGTGATTGGATCCTTGTGATTCGAGTCGATTTCGGAGGACGAAACGCGTTCCGCGGCTTTTTCTGCATGTTTTTCGATTCCCGCACGTGTGTTTCGACAAAACCTACGGAGCCCTGTAGCGGGCGAATCGGGTCGTTCATCTACCCGCGAGTGGTACCGTTTGGATCGACGCGTCGCGAGGATCGAGAAAATATATTTTTCTATTTTTTTAATTTTTTAAATTTTCTTATAAATATCCAAACCCTTTTTTGTGTAATGAAAGATGTTGGAGAAAGGGTAGGTGGAAGCGGAGGTTCAAACACATCAAGCTTCTCCCCTTGCTCGGAGGTAGATGAGGTTGGCTCGAGTGCAAAAAGGGGTGGACCCTGCTCAAGATTAGCCACAGGTTTGGGTAAAGGGATAGGTGGAGGAATAGGTAGCGCCAAGTTTGGGGTTATATGTATAGTGGAGGCCTTAGGTGGTGACAAAGGGAGGTTAATTGGAAAAGGTTTGGTGGTGGGCTCGGTGGAGGTCGATGGCGTGGCGATTAATGAAGGTATAATTGATGGAGGCTTAGTGGAAGGTTCGATGGAGGCCAGTATTGTGGAGATTGATGGTTTGTCAATTGGGGGTGTAAAAGGAGAAGGTTTGGTACGTAGGAAACGTCGGATGGGGTGAGAGGTGTTAGGGGTAGAAGAAGACTCATGATGCACTGACGTGGATGATTGGAATATCGACCCGTCGTCGTAACACCAATAAGTCTCAAAAATGAGGATTGGATTGGGGATGGTGGCATAGTCCTGAGCAGGAAATTCATCTGGTGGTAGTGGAGGAAGAGGAAAGCGAAGGAAGCTCAGAATGGGTGTCCGCAGAACTTCATCTCGTGCCATCTTCAATTCTTCACATGCTGGTTCATGCTCTTCGTTGTTGAGCTCAAGTGGACGCCGTGGCGGAGGCGTATTTATGGGTGATGAAATGTAATGGTGTTGTGGAGGATTTTGTGGATGTACATGCATATACGGAGGCGAAGGGCCATATGAATGAGTGGTGTGGTGTGGTGGAGGGTGGACGGCGTCCACTTGATCGTTGAAGCTTGCCAGCTCTTGCTCACTTATATTGTTGATGCCATCTCTCCTCTCTTTCCAATCTTTCTCCATCTTTGTTATGTTGTTAATGAAGGCATGAAGAGGGTTGACTTGAGGAGGAGGAGAAGGTGAGCGCGGGTTTGTAACCCTCTTCAATTATTCCTCCATTGAAGTAACTTTATCAACGAGAGCTTGGAGGGGCATAACTTGAGAAGTAGAGGGTTGGCATGGTGTCCTCGAAGGAGGGGCCGCATAAGATGGCTGTGGAGGGGGGTTAATGGGCTGACCCGAAAAAGGACCCAGTCGGGCTGGGTTGCAAGGAATAAAAGGGCCTTGGGGCCGTGAATGAGGAGGAATAGAAGGAGACGGGTGATGGACTACTCGAGGAGAGGAATGTATAGAAGGAGGCAGGTGATGAGCTACCCGAATGGGAATATGAACAGGAGAGGGAGGCGGGTGATGGGCCACCCGAATGGGAGTGGAAGGAGGAGGAGAAGAATTAGATGCACCCTCAACAACGGCCTTAAGGGTTTAGATTTGTTGAGGGGTGAGATGATCTATGGCATGCAAAATTTGAGAGACCTTCTCGTCATGGGGGGGAGACGGTCCCGAGGGAGTGGCTCGCGATTGAGGTGAGGGACCACAAGATTAGAAATTGAGTGCCTCGACCACTCGATAGGGGCCTTCCCAATTGGGGGCCAACTTCCCTACCATCACTAGTGGTCGAGATGCCTTGGTTTTACTTAGGACCAAGTCCCCAAGGAGCAACTGCCGATCTTGAACCTGGATGTTGTAGTAACGGGCCATGCGCCATTGGTACTCCGTCACATGGATTCTCACGGTCTCGCGTATCTCGTCTGCTAGGTCGAGGTTCTCCAATAGCTTCTTGTCGTTGGGCTTATGCTGAAATTGAATGCCCTGAAGGGAAGGGTTGCCAATCTCAAGCGGAATGACGACCTCAGTACCGTAGACCAATTGGAATGAGATTTTGCCCATGGAGGCCCGTGGAGTTGTGCGGTAGGACCACAGCACTCTAGGCAATTCCTCAAGCCAATTTCCCTTGGCCTTATCCAACCTGATCTTTAATCCCTTGAGCAGGATTTTGTTAGCATTCTTGACCAAGCCGTTAGCCTATGGGTGAGCTACCGAAGTGAAGTGATTGCAAATATGTAGGTTGGCACACTTGTTTTTAAAATAAGTGTAGTTGGATTGCCAGCCATTATCGCTCACTATCACTCGGGGGACACCAAAGCGGCATATGATCTATCACTACACAAAATTCCAAATTACACCTTCCATTATTCTCGCAGAAGCCTCTGCCTCGATCCACTTAGTGAAGAAGTCGGTGGCGACCATGATAAACTTCTTTTGTGCCTGGGCCGTAGAGAATTGGCTCAGGATGTCAATTCCCCATCGAGCGAAAGGGTAAGGCTCAGTGAGCGATATTGAGGCCAGTTGGTGTATGAGGTGGTCAAACCTTTGGCAGTGATCGCACTTCTGGACATAGTTCGAGTAATCCTATTGGAGTGTGGGCCACTAGTACTGTTGTGTCCAGATGAGTGGCAATCAAGAGGGGAGGGGTGAATTGATTACTTTTCAAAAATAATTGCCTGCAAAAATTCTCACACCCCTTAAATAATTTATAACTTAATATGGTTGGCAAGGAGGTTAACGATCAGGCGCTTGGTCACACGAACATGATCACACTCAAGAAAATAGATGAAAGGATATTTCTGAATTTATAAGCACAAGATATGTTCACTTAACTCACCACAGAGCCCACTCACAATAAACGACAATGCAAACCATAAAGGACACAAAAAATTTTAGGTGGTTTGGGTACACAAGAGTGTCCCCTACGTCCACCCCTCACCTAGTGAGGATTCCGCTCCACTATGAAGAGAAAAAACACACACACGCTGTGAAACACAGCAACCACACACGATAGCCTTACTGTGCCGCCCATACACACACACATGTCGCACAGCTCACGACCACACACACAAAATGTTCTCTAGACTGTTTGATGTACAAAAGATATTCAAGAAGGAATGAATCTAAGTGTAGAAATCAGAGAATAGAAACATTGTAAAGGTTATAGCTCCCCCTTTCAAATCTTCTAAGAGAGTCTTCTGTGAGCGACGTATAGCCCCTAGGGACTCTTGGAGTCGGGTTTAGTGCCACCCTTAGTCGTGTGTTGCTGATCATGTTCATCTTAGAGTCCGAGGCCCGCACCACATAGAGTCGGCTCCCGTGTCCGTCTCGCATCAGGTTCTTTGTATTTGGCATATATAAGCCTTTTATTTTTACAATTGGGAATTAATGAAGCATTTGATGAAAAAATTACCAAGAGCAAGAAGCTAGGGTGCACCCCTCTCTCCTCCACCTCCTCTGATCTCCAGGGTGTGAGACCCTCCTCTATCTTCTCCTCTTTCTATCTCTGCTGCCGCCTCCGCCGATCGTGCCGCCATCGAGCCGCCGCGAGCTCTCTTCCGAAGTGCTATCCAGGTTACTATTTTGCTGGACAGAGGCTCACCCGGGAATTTTAGCCCCCCACTTCCAGATCTTCTGAAGCTCAAACTTGGCTGGTAGGTTCCCCACATCAACACAGAACTCTACAAAAATCCATCCCCAAAAGCCCTTACTTTCGATTTTTACCATTTTTCTCTTTCCACCCATGGAAATCTGTCCACTGGACAGACCCAATTCCAGCAAGCCACCATCCGAATCCTTAGCCCCCCTTAACTTCCACCAAATCCCATGAAATTTTAACTGGAGGTTCTACCCATCAAACCCCGCCTCCCATAATTTTTTTCATGAATTTAGGAATTTTCTTGCCTCCCCTAAAAATTCTTGCAAATCCCCTTTTCCTGGTTATCCATAATTTTCCAGACCTGACCCCTATCCACTATAAAATACACCAAAAATCAAGACCTCCATAAAAGTTCACATAAAAAATATCCCCATTTTTCAGACCAACTGATCTACAACTTTCATGAAGACCTCATTGCCCAGATCCATCATAAGCCCTACAGTCAGCCCATGTTCTCAGGAAACTCCTGTTTCTGCCCTATTTGTCCCTGACCTGTGAACCAGCAACTTCTAAATTCAGTCATGGCCAGCACAGAAGATTTAAAATTCCTTCTCCAGCCTAGGGTTGAAGCTGTCTGAGGGACCTTTCCAATGGTACCAGCCACACATCGACCCGATGTTAGGACTGATCGCAGCAACCATTCTCACCGGGTCACGTGCAGCAGAATAGAAATTACAACTCGTGGATGAAAATCCAGATCACCCCCGAGCCGGCCGACTCGCTATCCACAAGGTGAAACAACACCTCGCCTTCATTGGGATCATCCCTCCAGGAGCCATCGTTGCTGTGGTACCACTCCTGGCCCACTCGGACTGTCGACCAGGACGTGGGCCCCACGGTTGCCGACGCTCGTCATCACCGGAGCAGTCCAAAGTGCTGCCCGCCAACCCAAGTTCGGTGCTCCCGAAGTTGTGTGTAGCCTATTCCCTCCCTGCGTGGAGTGGGCCATCATTTTTATTGCTGTAATTAATTTTCACTGTTGTACCGGGAGTTGCTGTCTTGGACGGGGTCATTCTTCTGTCGTCATTTGACATTTTTTTTATTTTTATTTGTTTCAATTTATTTGAGATAAATAATGGGTTCAACAGAAGACAATTTTTGTAATTAACCCCTGTATATGATGTGAGGTTCTTGAAAGCATACAAATAGCACACACCTAAAATTCCATCTTAGATAAGTGTCCAGGAAAAAGAGGTGCAATGTCTCTCCCCATCCATAGTTTCTGTCGGTGTTGGTAGAAATCCAAGCCCTTGAAACCTTGAAAAAAGAGGAGGAAGAAAAGCATACCAAATCAATAGGTTGAGAGAGGGAGGGTAGGAGAGCATCAGCCTACTTGAACCTTGGCCTGGGAGGTTCTTAAATGGCTCAAAAAATGGAGGAACATGCGGGCATACCATCTGATGGAAAATATATCTCCCAAGTCACCCAACTGTCTAGCAGGATATAGAAGAACTTTTGAGTGGACAATATCTGGGAGAGGGAGAAGGGAGAGAGAGTAGGAGTGATGGAATAAAAGAAAACAATTTTGGATATTTTAATTCATATTTTTGTTGTTATTTATAACTTGAAAATTTCTGGAATGCTCTTTTTTTAATGTCTAGTGGCAACATTGCTTGACTCAGGCATAACTAAAGGCCATTTGATGTGGTAGGGTGTACCATGAATGGTAGAATTTGATAGGCTGATCCAATCAGAGTCCACTTAATATCACTTGAATCTAGTTCTCTGATCCCTGGTTCTTAATTGGGACCAGCCGGATCAGGCCTATGTTGGTGTCATTGGTTCAGATCAGCACTTGAATTGGCCATTCTAGGCTGATCTCAGCTAGCCAGTGGGCCTCCAACTACTAGTCAATTGGAGACCAAACTAACCATTGCTAGCTGGCCTCCAACACCTAGTTTGAGTTGGAGAAGTCCTTGGGAACTATAAGTAGCATCCTTTTGGCCATTCTCAGCCTCATCCTGAATCCTTCACTCTCCAACCTCTTCCCTCTCTCACCCTATGACTTCCTCCTCTCATTCTTTAAGTAGGTGTGGACCACGGAATTTTATATAGATATAAATATATAAAATATGGGTGTTCTTTTTGAAAAGAAACATTTCTCCGTATGTGAAGGTTCATTCCGTGGGTGCGCATTATATCAGACGATTTAGGTTCGGGTGCTGGACCTCTTCCCACTGATAGTGGTCAGTGTTGATTCACATCTGCCTAATGTCCGAACACCTTTATTTAACTATCAAAGAAATCCCAAAGTCCTCTCCATAGGTTCGGATGTTGAGGGCAGGCCCTTATGGGTGACTCGCCGCAACTACTCGTTTACCACCAACACATTTACTAGGCTAGGATTCGTCAAAGATCTTGAAGTTCGAGCAAAACCCTTGAATTCAGGGAGAGGATGAATGCAATTTTGCAAGAGCCGTAGGCATTTGAAGTGGCGGGATGTTTCCTGGACCCCAATGGTATTTTGATAATTTTACCTTGATATGACAACCTCTTCCAACCAAAACCCCATCATTGGACTCAATGGATCAAAATTCAATCTATTTCTAACTTCTACCAAACATCAAAGGCTCAAAAAGTTTCTAAACAAAAGGCAATGTGAAAATAGAAAATAAGAGCCTAAATTCTCTTCTAAGCAAGGAAACCAAGAATGTGAAGAAAATCTGCTTTCCTAAAACTATGTTATCATGCTTTGCATAAATGAATGGCTTGTTGGGAGCTAATTGTGTTTGGGTTCCAAAAATTGTTGCTTAATTTCCGGTGCAAGAATGTCTTACAGCCGTACACAACAAATGGTATCTTGATACCGGCTGTCCAAGACATATGATGGGGGACAGAACAAAATTCTATCTTTTGGTAGAAAAAGAAGCAAGGCATGTCACCTTTGGAGGGAACAATAAAGGAAAAATCATTAGTTCAGATAAAATAGGTAAGAATCCATCCAATTCAATTCAGAATGTCTTATTGGTTGATGGTTTAAAATACAATCTGTTGAGTATAAGTCAATTGTGTGATAAAGGACATAGAGTAGTATTTGACTCTCATGAATGTAAAATCTTGGAACCAAACTCTAATGAAATAAAATTTTCTGATAAAAGAGTCAATAATATATAATGATTGACTTAGATGATCCAGCTCATGTGAATCTTTATCTTACTGCATCAAAGTCTGATCTTGTATGTTTATGGCATCGTAGACTAGGACGTTCTAGCTACAATGTCCTACATAAACTCGTGAAACATTCAATGGTAAAAGGTTTGCCTGAACCCTCTTTTAAACAAAATAATAAAATCTGTGATGCTTGCACCCAAGGTAAACAAAGTAGGAAATCTTTCAAAAGTAGAACTAAAAGTTTAGTATCTAAACCACTTGAACTAATTCATATGGACTTGTTTGGGCCAACAAGAGTTGCTAGCTTAAGTGGTAAAAGATATGGCTATGTGTTAGTGGATGATTTCTCTAGATTTACCTAGGTGTTCTTTCTTACGCATAAGAATGATGCTTTTGATGAGTTTCAGGCACTCTACATGAAGGTAAAGTAAGATAGTGAGTTTAAAATCTCCAACATTCTTTCTAACCATGGTGGTGAATTCGACAATGATGAATTTGATGATCTTTGCAGGGCTGAAGGAATCACTCATAGGTTTTCATCACCAAGGACCCCTGAACAAAATGGGGTGGTTGAGAGAAGAAATAGAACACTCATAGAGATGGCTAGAACAATGCTCTCTGAAAAGTAACTCCCAAGGAGATTTTGGGCAGAAGCGGTAAACGCAGCATGTTATATTATCAATCGCTCAATGGTAAGGTCACTAACCAAAAAGACTCCCTATGAGTTGCTCAAAGGTAAAAAGTTCTCTCTCTCTCACATGAAAGTGTTTCGATCAAAGTGCTTTATACATAATAATGATAAAAGAGAATTAGATAAGTTTGAGCCCAAGAGAGATGAAGGGCATAAGGATCCATTCAAGCACAAAGTCCAAGTAACACAGTCATTTTGTAATCATCAAAATCACATATACAACAATTGGCATGGCTCCTTATGAGGCGTTGTATGGGCGACCGTGTCAGACTCCGCTTGATTGATTTGAGGTGGGTGAGCGTGTCCTGACAGGACCAAATTTGGTGCAACAGTGTGTCGATGTGGCGCATCTCGTTCGGCAAAAGATGTTGGCAGCATAGAGCTGGCAGAAGGGTTATGCCGATCGGTGGAGGCAACCCCTCAGTTTTGCGGTAGGAGATCAGATTTTTTTAGGGTCTCTCCTATGAAGGGTGTAATGCGCTTCGACAAGCATGGGAAGTTGAGTCCCCGCTACATTGGTCCTTTTCCCATTGTCAAGCGTATTGGTGAAGTCGCTTATCAGTTGTAGTTACCCCCGGAGCTAGTTGTTGTGCATGACGTGTTTCATGTGTCGTTACTGTGGAAGTATATACCCGATGATTCTCACGTCTTGGAGGACGCTATTTGGATCGAGGTGACTCCAGATTTGTTCCTTCCAGAGTACCCCATCTGCGTGGAGGATCGACGTGAGCAGCACTTGTGGAATAAGGTTATCCCTCTGGTTAAGGTGGTTTCGCAATGTCATTCTGGTGGAGAAGCGTTGTGGGAGCGAGAGGATGAGATGCGGCAGCTATATCCCTACTTGTTCAAGTGAGTTTTCTTCCCCTACTCTTGTGCTTTAGTTTTAAATTTTGAGGATAAAATTTATTTAAGGGGGGAGGGCTATAATGTCTCGAGTTTTTTAGACATTTTTCGGATCAAGATCCGTGAGTTTCAAACCACTTTTGGGGGTCCCTGAGTGCGTTTTGTGGGTTACGCATATTTTTTCCTGACAGATCTTTGGAACCCTGTATAGGGTGAACTGTCTCGTTCTCCTACTCCGAGATGGTACCAGTGTGTCGAGCGTGTTCTTAGGATCGAGAAAATGACTTTTTCCAATTTTTCATATTTTTTCAATTTTTCAGATTTTCTATAAATACCCCCCCTTTTCCTTTCTTTTTGCTTCTTCTTCTTTTCTCTTCTTCTTCCCGTTGGAGCTCCCCCCCTCTCTCCCGACTGTTGTAACTCTTCCCGTGCGCGGCCTGCGGCATCCCCTTCCTCCTCCGACTGCAGATGATGGACTGAGGTGGCAGCAACGGCGGCGGCGTGGTGATCGTGGCGGTGTTATTCTCGCAGTGAGGGGCATGGAGATCGGGATTTTTTTAATGTGATTTCTAGATCGGCGGCAATCTAGTGACTTTCGAGCTTCCTTGAGGTAGGGGGATGGATCCTTACCCTCTTTCCCGCTTTCCCCGTGATTTTTAGGCCGAGGAGAGGTCAAGAGGGGTATTTTTGAGCCGAGAGGGTGAAAATCTATGTTTGGGGTTTGAGCGCCAGATTTTTCATTTTTCAGAGTTTTTGGCCGATCTATGGGCATAGAATCAAACCACCTAAATCCTTGTGTCTCTGTGTTGCCATAAACCCCTTGACCCTTCAAGTTCCCCTATAAAAACAGCTTAGGGGCTCAAGAGGCAAGAGACACGAAGGATCAAGCACTCAACACTCAACTCAGCATCTGACGACTCCAAGGCTTCGAGCGGGCTCCCCACAACGGGCCGAGGAGAATTGCGTGTGTGTGACTTGCCAATCGGCTTAGCACACTGAGGGTATGTCCTTCACACTTCCCTCACGTGTTAACTAGCAGTAAATGCACAAGCCCACGTGCGCCACATGTGAGACGCAATGATAAGGACGGGCATCCCCTCATGCCGGGATAGCCCCTCACGTGCCCGTTAGTCACGACCACGCACGTATTATGATGTCTTGCTCCCCCTCAGTAACGAGGCCACGTCCGACCGCTCAACTTGAGTTGTGATCGACCCTCACCCAAATACCAGATCAATGTATCCCCTCAGTCGCCCAGCGAGCCACAAGCCCCCGTTTGGCACCGCGGCTATGTCCCACGCCACGGGAGGAACCTTCTGTAAAACACACATGTACTCACATATCACGCATCGACCCGGGGATCGACTAGCACGTTGGAATTGTGCTCGAGGCATGCCTCTGTTGTACTCGGGCTATCACAGCCCGCCTGTAAAAATATATACATCTCAGTGTTACACCGCCAGTTGGACGTATGCTCTCGCATCCACGTTCTGGCCTCTAGTCACCCTTTATGTCACCCAGTGTGAACCGCCAGTACCCTCTGTCTCCAGTCAACACTACCCAGTCTGAGACGAACCTACAGCTGTAAAGTGCTCTTGGCTCTTCACCCCGGGCTTCAGGAACATACGGACTTGTCTTCAGCACGGAATGAAGGTCTTCGGATTCCATCTGATGTAAATAAACACCGACTGCTTGCGGTCGGTGGGGAAGGACGTCTTGTACCCGACTCCCCACAGTCGCTTGCGCACTCGCACCCATGAAACTATTCTTCCCTTCACGTGTCCCTCATCCCTCGAGTCCACGTGCCATGCCCTGACGACGCATCCCCTGTTAAACATTCTGTTCCACTGGTGATTGTCAAGAAATCGACTGGCACGCCTGCACCCTAGCCATGTTTCCCGTTAACCCAAAAAACCTCCCATGTCACTCGGTCTCCCCTTGATTCTTCGTAAAAGGTGAGTGCATGGTGCCGCTTTGAGATGGATACGGTCAAGAGAGGGGGTGCCCGGGGCCCATTAACTTCTGGCATCCCAGGGCCCCAACCAAACCTCGATATTCACAAAACCATGATCCTGAGGGACGCGGCCAGACAATAATCGTGGGCGATGCCTCGCTCACAACCCAAGACACATCGAGCAGCAGAGCTGGCACATGCAAGAAGTACACGTCTAGCGTCACCTCAACCGACGCAAAACCAACCACGATCGAGGAGAAAATGCACTCCTCACCACGAAAACCAACACCATCGGTCAGCGCCCATGCTCGGCGGACCAACCGAACGTCAGCTTCACAACTCGCTGACCGATCTCACATCCTGCACCAAGGGCAACCAACGCTGAGCTTCCACCAGCTCACACCCGGCAAGCCGGATGCTGACAACAACACCGGACTAATCATGCTAGAAGACAACTTCTAACAAATCCCAGCTCCAATCCGGGAAAAGCACACCTCTTAATCGGCCACCCAAGGCCTCGCTGGTGCACGGCTCATGCCACTCTCGAGCCCCAACAACCAGCATCTTCTGTCTGTAAAAGACCATCCACTCACTGGTCACCAGATATGCGTCAACGGGAAACCTCCACCGGCTCAACAGGCACGCTCCAAATCACGACAGGCCATCTGCTGACTCTTCCAAAGACCAACACCACAACCGATCCAAAGCTCACTCAGACACCACAATCGATCTCGAAGTTTGTGCCAACTCTACCCTCTTAGGGGAGCACGACGAACTCAAATGACAGGATCTCACCTCGGTACGCATGTCACTCGATGCAATACACCGGGAATCCCCCCTGCTGGACACAGACCAGGGATCGCCACATCTAACGCCAACGTCTCATCAGAAACCTTCACACACCGGCATCGTCCTTCGTCCTGTCTCATCAAACCCTTCATCTCAAAACGATCCAAAAAGGACACCTGCCAATCCCGATTCCGCTCTTACCACAGAGCCTCGGGACACAACCTCTTATAATCTACGACACAGTTCAGCAGAACCGACAAGTGTCACCTGCTACTGTAGCAAGCAGGTCGATAACGCCACGACCAACGCACACGGGTCCCCAGGCAATACACTTCTTATCATGGTCGATCACTCGATCAACCTCACCAGCCGCTCACGGCAACCAACCGGGACCTATAATCTTGTTAGAGATTACTCCTCCAAAATATGATCTCACCCAAGAACACAACCTCCAACACAGAAATGGGGTACTCATGCGGCAACCTCGCCAGCACGTTTTCCCAATTCTCAATCCAGCCAGTGCCACAAACCACAATGCCTCAAGCAACGGCACGGCAACAACACGTCTCACGTAACCCGAGACAAACTCACATCGAGGAACCAATCCTTCGACGCTCAACACATCCTCAAAAATCCACCTGTAGCGTCCAGAGCGATGACCTGCCGCTGTGCACTCAGATCCACGTGCACAGCCACCACATTGACAACTCAGGATCCTCCATCCTGACAATCCTCTGCAACTTCACAGACTCTGATCCTCAACACATCGAAAATCACAACACCAGGTGTAAATTCTCACAAACACCGCCCAGCTGGCACTCATCCTTCCGGAGCAGCGCCAACACACCCATACACATCGGGGAATGGGCAACGCTTCTCACTGGCAACCACCTTGCCAACACACAGGACGCGTCTCGCACGAACTTCATAGCACACGAAGTCCAACCAATCTGAACACATGATGCAAGATGACGAACCTTAACCCAATGCGATCTCCTCCCACCAGGGGAAAACTCGATATTCCTTCGACCAACGGAAGGTCCCCGTGCTCCACCTGACCTTGAACCTTACACACGCTGGGAATAGCACCTTCTAGCACCGAAAAAACCATTACTCTCGTCAGGTCAGCACCTCCGACACACTCACCAAGTGTCTTGTCAGACCACAATCACAACACCTCTCGATACACCATCACTGCGACTCCTCGAAATGTAACACACCATACCTCGAGCTGCAACACGAGCCATAATCGGCACCCGCCAATATCCATCCTCGAGCCACGAGCTCGCCACTGAGCCTTCACATCTCGAACCAGAGGACCCACTCTGCCACCTCGAATCATGATCTCAATGCCTCAGGGGCTGGATAAATCTCGAACTAGGGTGGCCAACCCGATAACAGCTCCCTCAGAGCATACTCACGGCCACCTAACCACGAGCAATCCTCGCCAGCCGCCTGACCTCGCGACAGATTCCTCGAACACAGCACTGCAGTGGCACACCTGCTGACAACCTCTGCCAAACGCAGCACAACTGGGGCCACCACGGATGAGGGAGAAAGCTCCCGACCTTGATCCTTAGACCCCGCGTCGACACTCCGACGATGACAGTAACCGCCTTCACAGCGCCAATGCCGTGCCCTCAAGCTCTCACGCAAGAAATGAAGCAAAAAATAAGCATGAAATCCTATTTCAGCTGTCGACTGTACTGAACCTTACGGACTCTGATCACTACAATATCTCGAATTTCTATTTACTTCCACAACCATAGCTCTGATACCAGCTGTGGCGACCCGAGATCTGAGTACCGGAAAGGAACCGGCGCGACTCGAACCTCGGCCTGCCTCCCACGAGCCCGAAGACTCGGAAGGGATAAAAGGTCATGTAAAATGTTGGGCTCCTATAAATAGGACCCCACTCCCTCCATTTGAGAACTAATGAACAATTGATGCATTATCAGAATTCCAATATTGAGTGATCCCCCTTGGAGTGAGAAGCTCCCTTACACCCCCTCTCTCTCTCTCTTCCCTCTCTCTCTCCCAAAGGGGGCACCACTTTCTCTCTCCTCTCCTTTCTCTCTCTAGGTTGTGCCCCCCTCCTCTCTCTCTTCCTTCCACATCATCCTCCACCTCAGCCTCGCCCCTCCACATCAACAAGAGACCCCTCACTTCCCCATAAATCCATAACTCACCCTCATTAACTCCACCACCCCCTAGGCACCCTTTCACTCTCCCAAGCAACCCTCCCACCTCCCATAGCACCCCTTCACTCCCCAAAACACCCATTCATCTCCCCAAGACCCCCATTGATGATCCTCAATTAAGAGAAAATTCAAACCAAAGATTCCCTCCTCCCTCCCAGGCAACCTATGCCCCTCCTGTCCCATCCCCTGCTAGCTCCACCCCCAGCCCTCTCCCTCCTTCCCTCCCAGTCTGGTTCGCACCTCTCCCACCTCCCCTCACAACTAGGGTGGCCCCTCAAGCCCTTCCCACCCCATCATCCTCCTGATCTCCCTCATCTCACACTCTAGTTTCTGTTGTCACTAGAGAGCAACAGCTGCAACATCCTCCACCTGGTTGCAGAGACTCCACCATCTTCCCCACGAAATTTCTGGTGGCATATCTGGCATCTTTGGATTCATCCCCGAGATAGCTTCGGAGTGGGAGTTGGAACACCGTCATTCGACATCGGAGTAGCCCGGAAGAGTCATTTTTGTTGACCTACACAATCTGCTTCTGGTAGACAACCTGAAGCAGAGTGCAGATGCCCTCACGACTAGTTCTATGTGGTTCCCAGCGCAACCTTTGGGGAGGTGAACTTCTTCAAGTCTGCTACACGTCCCAGAAAGGAGAATATCATTTGTCCACCAGATCGTCGCGTTTTGGCCAATCTCCCCGATGTGCACAGATTGACCCCACCAGATCCAGGTCAGACCACTTCCTACTCCTCTGTTCACCACGCTCATCTCCAGCCTCGGTTGGAGTCCCCATCAGTTCCAGTGCATAGCCAACTCATCCACGTTCACGCCAATACCAACCCTGCCTCCATAGGAGCTCGGGATATCCTGTGGTGCCCATCACAACAGGCAGTCACCAGTCTGGGTCAGCCAAGTCCTCACAGGAATAGCCCTGGTCTCTGAGCTGCAGTAGCCCAAGTCGGATCTCAGATGGCCCCAAATTTCTACAACAATTTCCCTGGCCTCCCAGGGTCATTTCGACACTAGTCCCACTTCTGGAAGTGAACGAGAGAGTACATGGTAACCCCTACACAAAAGTGCTGTCTGCCAGACCCAATCTGATCTGGTCCAAGCCAGCTCAAGGCTTCCAGTCTGTCGTGACTACCATCGACCATAATGTGACTATCGCTAGCAGAGGGGGCCTTGCTGAATGTAACTTGTTTCATCGAGAAAGCAACCTGCCTTATGATCTACTGCTGCAAGATTCTGGTGGAAGGCCCTTTCCCTTCATATTTATGTTTACACCGAGCTTTCCAAATCTCCTAAAGAATTAGTAGCATGGTGAGAATGGCTGCAAAGCCCATTGGAGATTTGCTTTTGACTGTATGCAGAACATCCCAGCAAAGGCTAGTTATAGAGCTAGTGATTCTGCATCTGGAGTAAAAAAGAATCCTGAAAAACTTCCACAATGGTTTGGCTAGTTGACTTTCCATAAAAAGATGATTTAAACACTCTTCCTGATTGTTGTCTTTGTAGCAGACGCATTTCAATGGGAGACTAATACCATATTTCTTAATGGGACTATCTACAGGAACAGCAAGGTGCGTGATCCGCCAGCAAAATAGTGAGGCCCTTGGAGGTATGTGAGATCCCGAAATTTTTTTTAGTTGCATTCTACTGGTCCCCTGATCTCTCACTTCATTATATGTAGATTTACTAGTGAAGGTTCCATCAATGTCAGTCGCCCAAACACATTTGTCAGGCCCCTGTTGCAAGTGTAAATTCTCGATGGCTTGAGAAACAGATTGAGGGATATAAGACCAAACCTGGTGGGTTGGGTGGATAATGGCTTCCCTTAGCGTTACCCTAGGAGAGCTGATAGTGGGGGCCAGAATAGCACCACACCAATTATCCTTCAACACATCAATAGTCATCCCATCCATGGGGATCCACTGGGTGTTGGATAGCACAATCTTCCTGGCTTGACTAAAAGCATCCCTTCTTACACCAGCAGGGAAAGGTTTCTGAATGGTGCTGAGATGGCCTTTTATATATTTTGATGTTGCAAACTGGGACCAAAGAGAATTTCCATTAAGGATTCCCCAGATCTGATTAGCCACCATCGAGACTTCAATGTGGCGCAGGCTTTTAATGCCAAGCCCACACTCCTCGATTGGTTTAGTAATATTGGACCATGATACCCACTAATGCCTAAACCCTCTTTGCCAGTCCAAAAGAAATTGGCACATAGCTTGTTTATAATGCCAATAATAGTAGCTGGTAAACAAGAGGCACTAGCTGTGTAAACCGGGACAGATTGGAGCACAGAGTTGATGAGACATCTACGACCAGCTTGGGAAAGATATTTGGACTACCAGCTATGAATTCTGTTACATATTTTATCCAAGTATTTATAATGAGATACTTTCTTCCTGCCTTCAAAAAGTAGGACACCAAGATAAGATTGAAGCCCGGTTCTATGCTGAAAACCAGTGCAATCTACAATCCTTCTTATGACAGGAGTAGTTGCTTTGTGTGAGACAATAAAACTGCTTTTCCTTTCATTCACTTTCTTTTAAGCTAGTAAATAGTTAAAATATTTATATACCTAACTATTTTAATAGATATACCTGTGCCCGAAGAAGACGAAAGGGACCAAGAGATTGGAGAGAGTATTCATGAGGAAGAAGGTAGAGTGAAGATATCTAGTTCTTCTGTTTTTTTCCCTCTGGATCTTCTATTCGAGATTTGTTTCCTTTTATTTTATCTGTTCCCTTTCAATTCCCCCAACTATTGTATCCCCTAGCCATGTCTCTATGAGATTACAGAGGTGAATGAATAAAAGATGACAACAAGTTTTGTAAGTTGTAAGTCTCACATTTCGATCTACTGTGTACGCTGCTTGTGATACTGCCATGATTCTCTGTTTATTTCGGTTTTAAGCTCCTCAATTTCTTCTCCCCAAGCATGAGGAGGCCCCGAAGGGGTTAAACCTCTCATCAATCCCATGATCACTCAGAAAGAGAGGCAAATTCATGAAGTTCGTCATTCCCTTCTGTGAAATGGTCTGTGACCACGCCCTAACAGGGTGACATTAAGTCCCTCCCTGGGGTTTCTCCTTATTACCGATTAGTGTATGCACGCCTACTGATCGAATACTACATGAGAGTGAGCTACCGAATGGCTGTTCTTATCGAGGCAATCATTCAGCGCCCTCTCATCCCCGTGATGTGTTGTAGGGGCCTCAAGCAACCCTTCCGTCGAGTCGTTCTGATATGCTACCTTATCTCCCCCTTAAGTTGTTCGATGGAGTGCTTCAGGAAGATGGCACCTGCTAGTGGATTTTGCTTCTTCCAGTCATTTTTGCTTCTTCCAGTCATCTCTACGCCGAGCACGAGCCCAATATATGGGTCGGGACTGCTCGTTCTGGCTTAACGGGGGCACACTGGTCATATGCCCCAGTTGCCTTGTTAGATTCTGCTTTGGTATCAGACATGGAAATGCTTCTCGATGGAACTATGTTTACCCCGTGATTGGGACCACAGATTAACTACCCAGGGAGGGTACGACTCAATTGCCGATGGCTTAAGTACTACTGAACTTATAATCATAATGGGTTCCAGGGGGTCTGTCTGTTAATAACAAGTTCCCCTGTAAGCCCCTTTTTATGGGTGAGATATAAATGCCATATGACTAGCTATACACAGACTCTTCGGTAACTCTCCTAAGTCTGCACGAATCCTTAGTAGGCTGACCCTTAGGATTCGCGATGTGTTGACCTCGGGTTCAGAGAATCCCTTCTGGGATCCCTCACTGACTTATGGTTTAACACTAGATTTCCCTGTGTGTTGATCCGCTTGATATGTGGAGCAGCCTCCATTATGGGGAGATGCTGCCAAATTATTTTCAGAAACCTCCATGATTGATCAGGGTACTTATGCATCTAAATCACCATTGATCGGCCATCATTGTAGGCCTTCTGTACCCTCAAGTTGGCAAATTCAATAACTAATAATGTGCTGGAGTATGAACATCACACAATAGAAGGGTGTTAAAGAAATTAAGATAATAATAAAAAGGAGTGGGAAGTAAATAATACAAGATATGCCTCGAGGAAGGGTTTTATTTTATTAGGCTAGGATATAGATGCTATTAAGAAAGCTTAAGGCTATGATTATTATAGCTTTTCCTATATAAGGAGGCTAGTGTGTAAGGTTTGGATATGATGAAATGAATGAAAGCTTTGATTGTACGTGAGAGCTCTCCCCTCTTGCTTTTCCCCTTCCCTCCTTCTCCTTTGTGAGAATAGAGTGTCACCCGGTGAGAGACTGTCTGGTGTGAGACTGAGCTACGCGAGGCAGTAGTTATCCCGTCCTGTTCGTGCCGTCAGAGTGCCGTCGATCTGTTTTCCACATTGCCGCCGCATCATTAACATTGGAGAACATGTTTAGGACGATGAAGATGCATGGAAAGACAGGAATCATGTTAAAATTCTTACCTTTAGTTAAGAGGTGCAGGGACAATAGGCAGTCATGATCATGCAAGTGCAGTCATGAAAAAACATCAATTACTCAACGTAGAAAGCATGAAATTAAGCAAAATCATAGGACTTTAATCTTAACTTGATGTTTAAGTCATTCATTAGATAGCCTACCTCTGGGATTGGCTCTAGACTTCAAATTTTTAACTGGAAGTATGCTCCTATTCTTGCACATCCTGCCTGGAACCAGTAACTTCCCGACCTTCTATCTCCTTAACCCCTCGACTTTAATTCATGAAATTTGGAGGGTGATTAGAAGACATAAAGGGGAATAATAAACTCTAAAGGTTGGACTTGAAAAAACCTCTTCTAAGGTCCCTAAACCTCGGGTCTTTGTCAGACGAACACGCTGGTTCCTATGCGTTCTACGGAGAAACAACTACTTCCAGATCCTCTAACTTCTCACTGGCTTGAACTCCTAACATGAAATTTGGAGGGGAGTTAGACAATACTTAAGAAAATAAAAAGTTTTAAAAGACTAACATGAAATACCATTATCTTACTGTCGAACTATGCGAGCCAAAATGATAGTTTGCGAGTGCGCAGGTCGATTCTGGGCCCTATTTATAGGGAATGACCTAGGGCTAAGGAATTAGATCTAAATAGGAGTCCTATAGGGCATCAATTTGATTCCCCAAGAGTCTTAGATAGGTTTACATGCCAGATCACTTTGAACCACAGCATTTTTAGACGTAATAATCCAAGTTTCTTGAAGATTTTAGGGTTCCGTTCACGGAAGCTAAACACGGTCATGGCTGAACTGCCTTCATCAGAAAGCAATCTCGCGATAGACCGCCTTCTGGCATTTTATTTGGAAAATTTGATTTTTTCTTTTTATCTGGTATTTATCCCCTAATTAGTCTATTTATCTAATTGAAATTAAAAAATGGCTCTAATTACGTTTCTAGAAGGGGGTATGGGCCTGAAAGCCCTAGAATTATGTAAGTGGGCCTATTTACTTAGTTAATAGTTGTGATTCCAAATTAATTTAATTAACCTATAATTCATTAAATAGCCTATTAAGCCCTTTTTAATTGATTATTAATTGTATGATAATTTCCGGTATCTAGATCTTGGGTCATTACAACTCATGCCTCTCCTTCCACCTCCACTCATGAAGAGGAACTTCCAACCCTATGGGCTAAGGTTGACATTGAGCAACGCTCACCTCTGGCTCCTCAGAAGGAGTCTGTAAGGAAGGCCTCTGCAGAAGCACCTTCTTCCACTTCCACTCCATTCCTACAGAAGTAAATCAAAGGCTTTAAAAACTCCACATTGAGCTGATGGATGTGAACTTTAATATTGAACATTTCTATGAATATATCAATGATGTGGTGCAAAATGTTGAGAAGAAAGTCCTTGATTCTCATGGGCAGCTTAAAGAGAAGATGGATGAGGTCAAAAGTGATCTTACTGAGAATCTTCGAACTCACCATGAGGATGTTGTGATGATGAAGAATCAATTTTTGTCTATCTCAGGTGCACAACAGTCAGTCCTGAATCAACTTAAAGCTGGTTAGATCTCTTCTGGGGCAAAACTGATTGAGATGAAGCTCCATTTCGAAGAGGACATTCAAAGCCAAAGAGAACAAATCCAGGAGGTCAAGGAAATCGTCAAGACAAATAAAAACCTCCTCATAGTTATGATGGCTCAATTATAGGGGATTGCAGCTCAGCTCTCCAGGTAACCACCTCAAGCAGCTGCACTTGCTCAACAAACCAAAGCAGGTTTGTCCCATATTTCTGAGCCTCCTTCTTCAATTCCTTCTCCTCCTACTCCATCACCTATTCCACCTCCAGTCTCTCCTCAAATGTCATCTCCTACCTCACCTCAAGTTCCTCATGTTATTCTTTTTTTTTTGTATAGATATCATTGTTTATGCTACTCCTCCTTCCTTTATTCCGGAGGTAGCACCTACTCCTCCTACTACTTACCGAAGGAAACATAGGGTCTCCTCTATTAATAGGAGAACCAAGGCCTCCAAAGGTACTTCTTCTGCACCTCCTCCTACTCAAGAACCTACACCATCTCAGGTCACTGCCCATATTCCTGAGGTCAAGGAAGAAAGAGAGGATATTGATCCTCTTGTACCACAAGACCTTCAGGGGACTCTTTCTGGGAGGCATGATCCTATTATTGTGTCTAGGGGAAGAACCAAAGTTCAAGCGATCCAAGCACCCAGAACTCCCTCCTGGTCTTCCTTGTCTATATATCTTGAAATTGATTCTAGACCCAGACTGCAGTTTGTTCCTCCAGTTAAAGATGATGCTAAAAAATACCCTCTCTTTCAGACCCACTTCACCTAGTTTAAACCTTATAGAGCATTATTTGTTCAAATGATGAGAATAAACACTGCTCTCTGGCTTCAAAGCAAGAGTACCCATGGGATCAATCACCTTCTCAACACATTTGTCCATCAAAATCTTATCACAATCGGACAAATTCAGAAAATCAAATGTGAATGCTTCATGTATACACTCATAGAATGGAAGAGAATATCCAAACATGTGTACTTGTATAGCCATGCTCTCACAGTTTTCTCCCAATTTTGACCCATACCGCGGGTCTTTTGGCACTCTCATCTCACGTTCGTAGATTGAGTCCTTGTTTCACGATTGGTTCACGTATATACCTCAACTCTTGGTGATGATTGAACCCTCTGCGGGATATTCCATTCCTTCAGACTGGTGATTTCGTCATAGAGACCTCTGTAAGTCTACGCTAGCCTTAGATTCCCTCAAGGTAATCGAGCAGGTTATACCATGAAAATCCTATACACTGAGTCACTGTCATGTCCCTCTGAAGAAACATGACAATCTAGCCCTCATAGAGTGCTGTTTCTGGCCTCTTTGAGAATTGGTCCCTGTCTGAAATTTGCATCGAGACTAGTGGACACCAATTTTGAATGGGCGATCGAGTAAATGGATGCCAATTCATTGTGCATACCTTTTCCCCAGAATGGGCAACCGCGTTGGTGGACACACATTGTGGAATTGGCGGCGACCTGATTGGATGCCATTTTCCTAGATTTTTGCATATGTCTCGGATTGTTACATATCCCTACATGAACTTCTGTCCTTGAAATCCATATTTCATGAAATCTACCATATTCTCCTGCAATGGTTATTCCATTGGAACTCTATATTGACTATAAAACTACAGTGGACGTCTAAATATATACATGATCTTATGCATATGCATATAGGGCCCAATCTAGTCCTAGGAGGAGCACCTGAAAGTACTTGTGCCCATGGGAGTTGATTGATCATAGTGTGACATTGCACCGAAGTGCACGACTAGTTTGATTTATGACATTCCACAATCTCTAAAAGTGCTTGACTCGATACATGACATGACATGACTTGCATGGCCTGGAATGGGTATTTACTTGCTTGAATGAAATAGCCAATATCTCATGACTTTACTTGATATTACATGACTTGGTACTTGATACTTGAACCATATGAACTTCTTGTTTTATCTAGCTTATTCTTGACGTTCCTTTCTCAATATTCTCTTACGTTCTTGCATACATGAGCATGTCATATTATTGAATTGTTTAATTACTTAAAACAATGTCTGGAATAGAGATATAATTCCTACTGAGCGTTCGCTCATTAAGTGTTTTCCCATATTTTTTTAGGTAACTCCGATGATGAAGATCATTCGGATGGGAATGGACATGAGTGAAGAGTATAGAGCCACCCGACTATTGAAGCGTCAACCTAGTCGTGTCTTTTCATCTTTCTTGAGTCGTTATTGTATTATCCTCTTTATTGAGTCTAGTCATCAATAGAATAGTATTATGAGTCAAGTGAATTATGTAATGGTGGTTATATTTTGGGATAATAAAATTATGAATTTATAAATTGGATTTGGTAATATCTCGTTATTTGCGCACTCTGTCTATAAGGTCGATTTTTCTTATGCTCTGATTGACATGAATGATATAAACTCGTCAGGCATATCAGGTTCCTTTCGCACTCGGGACGTGCTGGGAATCTTCTTCATAGGGAAGGTCTGCTGAATTGGGCTCTTTGACTGGCTGGGAGGCATTGGGGACCTCCTCTGTCCCATTATTTTTGTAGACGGACGGTGAAGACTCACCGAGTGCTTGAGCTGGAGTACTGGTTCTGGCGGGGAGCGAGATTAAGATGTCCTCTTCCTCGTCCCCAGAGCTATCAAACTTAGTGTCGACGGTAGCTGGGTTGCTGATTGGCCTATGACGTTGACCTCGTAGTAGACAAGGAAGTCCAGGTCTTGGTCATAGTCGAGTCCCCTAGTATCTATGTGGGAGAACGGGGTTTTCCCCCGGACCTGTGACCATAGTCGGTGAAAGTATTCACACCGTGCGAAACTTTGCCATTGGGGAATATGCTGCTTGAGGCACATCTCCCGAACATGTAGCGGTAGGTCGTCCAAAACTTGGATGACTTCAGGGGTGTTGTCGGCTCGCCTGGACCAGCCGAAGTCATCTTCTTGTAGGGCTTGAGGGGCCATCTATCCTTTATAGAAAATAATGGACTTGTCCCTGCTAGCCTTCTTCTTACTTCTGAGTTGTCATTTGTAAGTGATGACAAATGTTGTGAGCCATTCGACCTTGAATTCTTCTGACGCACATGGGAGCTGGATGCAGTCTGGTGGCAGGCATATACTCTTATCGATAGCTCGGCTAATAAGGTTAGTCTAGAAATCAACTTTACGCCTCTCGGGACGATCTGTGGTTGACTTGGAGTTAAGGCATAGCCGATGAAGCTTAACCTTCTCCTCGTCAATGGAGAAGAGGTCACCCTCTTCTTCTTCTGAGAGCCAGCCATTACTTTTACTCTTGATTATGGGGTATAGACTGATTCCCCTGAAATAAAGGGCAGTGTCGGCCAGGTTGTATTTTGCTGGAGTAAATGGAGACTGGTCTGCGAAGATAGCGTGTTGTTCCCCATCCTTGGCATACTTGATGCATTGATGCAGAGTTGACGGGATGACCCAGTTTTCATGGAGCCCAGGTCTACCCAACATCACTTTGTAGGATGTGTTGGCATCGATGATGCAGAAAGTCACCTTAGAGGTGAAATCATCGAGCCCCAAATCGACATCCACCCGACCGAGGACGTCCTTAGTGTCCTGATTAAAGCCAAATATCTTGACCGCATGAACCTTCTAGAGGTAGGGGGTTAGATATAGAGTCTTGAATGTTTTCAAGGGCATGATGTTGATAGCAGCACCGGCATCCACCAGGATCCGATGTACTTCATGCCCGTTGATTTTTCCCCTCATGTAGAGAGGGCGATTATGGCACGGAGGCGAGAGCAACAAGTCTTTCTTCGTGAAGGTGACGGTGGCAGCGAAGGCCTCATATGTGGTGACTTTCATTTCTGTCGCGTGTGCTTCGTAGACTTCTGGCTCTTGGAGTATCTTGATAAGAGTTTCTCTCAACTCTTTGCTCCAAGTAATAGCTTCCTAGATTATCTGGAAGACATCCCTCCCCTACCCTATTACCTGTTGGGGTTCGGTCTTTAGCTAGTGGGGTTTATTTTGCTCTTGCTTCCCTCGTCACCTTTTGAGATACACACGACCAGGGTTTTTGTTATGTAGCAACTTTGCCCCCCTATGACCAGGATTTTTTGTGTGTGAGGATTTTGCCCTTTCTATCATGTGAGTAAGGTATAATACGTTTTTTTTGGGACTCGGTGTATTTTTTTTTGTTACTAACACCTGGTGACCATCCATATGGCACCTGACCTTTATAAGGATGGGGTTTCTTACTAACCTCCCAGGTATCCTGCGTGCACATCTAGGTTGATTTGGGCCTCTTAGACTCCTCGAATGATAATCCCACCGGTTAAGACTTATCTTGATGACAATACCGTCATGCCATGCTTAGGCTCCTAGTTACTTCCGACTACAAGGATACACCCAAAGAGTGTTCAAGGTAAATGATTTGCCCAACCCGGGTTTATTTTCTCACAACCTTAGATGGTATATGATGGAACACCTTGGAACCCTAACGGCTAACCTCACGATGCTGACCTGGAATCAGACGCCGTCGCACCTATAGGTGACGCGCTTGCATCGGCCTAAGCCCGAGGTAAAAATAAGAAGACATCAAGGTGGTAAATAGAGGTCTTGGCTGGCCAGAAACGTCAAGACTCTTTTGTAGCGATGGCTTTTGCCTTTCAAAGTGGACAACCATATGTGTATTTTTACTAAAATGAGGTTACACACCTTAGCGGGATGGACCTTTTCGGGCTCTCCATTGAGCTTTCATCTTCGAAGGGTGAAGGAAGAGTGCAAGAGATAAACCTTCTAAGAGGACCGACAAAACTGTTAGCCCGGTGAGTCATCAGGGACCTACTCGACTCTCCCCTTTCTGGCAACTTCGGACCATGTCTCGAGCATAATTCTAGTGCCCCCTTTTATGGAGTTTGGCTTTCCTTTTTAAGGGGTTTTATTTGTTGAAGTCAGGCACGGCCATGACCAGGCTTTTATTTAACTTTGATTTGTCATTTCTCTTCCATCTTTTTCTCTCTTTTTTATTTTTTTATTTTTTTTGAGTGAGATATAATCATTTGATTTTTTGAAATCCCTCTTGTATGCCTGCGGAGACATTGCCCTCTTCTCGTGCTCTAACTCGGGTTGGAGGAGATGAATCCTATTCTCACCTTCAAGGTGTTGTACTTCGGCTCCCTTATGCTCAACATTCTAAGGGCGTCAACTGTCTCATTGGGTCGAGAAGGAAGAGAATAAAGATTATGACTTTCCTGAAGATGTTCGAGGTGTAGCCCCACCACAGGCAATGCTACCAATTTTCTTGGCCAAAACACGTGTGTGTGTGCATGTTGCCTTCTTTTAGTGGGCATAGGCCGACATGACTGGATAGAGATCTCCACGATTCTGACAGACCAAGACCCGAGACCTACCAAATCTTAATGGGCCCTATCAGCTCATATCCCATGTTGTTATAGATTGAGGGAACTGTGTAGATGTCTGCATCTCTAATGGTATGATTGATCTGTTTGTCTAAATCAATGTGTAGATATTAGAAAACTGGAGTCAGTGCACCACCATAAGGGAGATTCCTATTTTTGGACTTTCTATAGCTTTTTATATATTCCATCATAATAGTCGGGAAATTTATTTGATTCCCACTCATGATATACACAAACAAGAATTTCTGTCGATCTGTCACTTGCTCTCTTCCTCCTAACCTAGGCAATAAGATGGTAGTCATCATGCGGCGTAGTATCCTTTGAAGAGGTGGAAAGTTGTTGGCATTTAATTTAGGTAAGCTGCCCTCTGTCATTTGTTCATCGGTCATGGCTTCATATGCTTCTTCTTCAGTGAACATGGCTTCATCATAAATGTAGCCAGAGTCATATGGCATATTCAATGCTTTCCTAATGAGTTGAATAGTAAGGGGCATCGGATGGCCATTTAGTTCAGTGATCAGTTCATCATTTTTCACAACCATATTGCCATAGAACTGGTGTACAAGAGAGTGATAAACTTTTCGATGTTTAGACATGAAAGAAGTCAAATTTGGCTGCTTTCTAAGTAGTTTAACCAATTTAGGCAACACAGTCTCAATACTCTGGAAGTCAACAGTTCGAGGACGAAGTACCTTTCTCTCAACTAGCATGATATTTTCAGAGGCATCCTTCTTCTTCTAAGCTTGGATCTGCTTGTCCTTGCGTCGGAGCTCTTTCAACATGTGGGCTTCTTCTCTTTCTTTCAAAGACCACTTCTTTGGTGTCATTCGGACAAGCCTCACACTTGTAGCAGATGGAGGATGAAGATGGAGCCCGACCGTCTATACAGCAGGTGGAGGCCTTCCTCAGAGAATCTGGTTTTCGTAGGCCACGCACAACCCCAAAAGATGAAGGCTCGAAGGAGGGCGTCGCGGGTGCTTGGAGAAGAAGGAGAGTTGCCGACGCCGCAGGAGGGCACGTTTGGGGGCTGGAGGTGATGAGGGCTTGCACGGAGGAGTATTAGGGCTGCGGAGGGTGGCTGTTGATTAATAAAGGACTCACAAGGTGTTATAGAGCGGTTGGGGCCTTATAGGCGGAAACGAGAGAGAACCCCAGCGGACCGATTCACGAGCGAACCCAAATGCGATCAGAAAGTGTCAACTCCTTGAGTCGACACTTTTTCGCACCTCCTCTGTCCCTTGAAGCAAATGAAGACCCAGGTATAAAAGTCGACTCCTTGAGTCGACTCTTCTCTCTAATGTGAAATTTTCAATAGAAATGAGAAGAAATAAGGGCCAAGGTTTAAGGTATGAAACCCCATTGATTTGGATTAAGATTGAGAATATATGGGTTAATCAAATGGGGGATTGATCAATGACTTAAGGGATTTCAATCAATTGGAATAAGCTATCCCATTCAATCCAACTGGTAGACTCCCATTTCAAGGATAAATGCTATGATGAATAGAAACCTACCACTTACCTTGGGAAAATGAGGAAGAAGACGCGGCCCGAAGATGAATCGCTACAATGTGATCACACTTTGAAAGGGATGCGGGGAACCGATCGTGGGTGCACCTCCTCGCCTCCTAGCAGGCTAGAAAGCAAGGGCCTCACGTCCTATTGATAATCTCCTACAAAATAAAGCCACAAAAAGAGATAAAACCCACTAGAATTTGAAGTGTAGTGTGTGTCCCGAAGTGATAAAATAACATGAAAGAAATGGGGAGAATGCACCGGGGGAGGGTTTTTAACCCCGGTAAATGGGTACAAATAAAAGGTGGGAGTATTGTGCATGCATGGATATGAAGAACATGAACTATCTCGCAGTATAACTGTGGGGAGAGGCGACGCAAGATGGAGAAAAATGCAGAATGTGTAGAGAACTATGCAAAGACTAAGTGTGGAGACAGTGACGATTTGCTAAAAGTAGGAGAGGAGAACTAAGCGTGGAGACGAGGAAAATAAGTTCAAAGAGATGAAAATGAACACTAATACTCCCCTCTTCAATATGGAGTTGAAGGAGGACAAAGAGGATGAAGCGTGACTCCACCCTGAACCGGCGAAGAGCGTCCCGTCACACAGGGTCAAAAGATGAGAAGAAAACCCAGAAACTGTGTCAAAATCAGAAAAGTTAGGGCGAAGAAGAGATGACAAATGATGACCAAATGAAGCCCAAATAGATGGAATGGAAAGCTAGTACTTCCCTCAACAGCTTGGGGTCGAAGAGTTGAGTCGACAATCTGGCATGACTTCGCCCCAGGTCCAAGAAGAGCCCCCCGTCGCGCAAGCGAATAGGGCAGGTTTATATAGAAATCTGCTAGAATCCAGAAGTTTCCATCGAGATTGTAGGAGATAGAGTCCACCAACTGTCGAGATCTCTGGATCATTCTTAATATAATAGTCAGGATAAGAGGTAGGAGAAAATGGCACTCTATTTGGTGGAAGGATCTGGAAGTTATTAGTTCTGGAAGGTGGCCCCGAAGCCTATTCTGGAGGAGTTTGTGTTACACGAAATGCATAAATCCTTAACTTTCGTCCAAGATTTCAGGAGATATAGCCCATGAAGATTCATGTTCTATAGACCAAAATTGAGATAATAGAAAGGCCAAGAGATAGGAACAAACGGGGCTCTATTTGGTGAAAAAATCTAGAAGATAGAGCCCTAATAAGGAGGCCCCGTTGAGCAGAAATCGACCAGAGAGTCCTGTGGTGAAGAAATCAGAGTTCAGGATCATCTGGACTCTCTGTCCAAGAAACGGTCTATCGTGCGGCCGCCAAATGAAGAAACGATCATGGGAGGACCGCCACTTGAGGAAAATGGTCATATGGCTAACCGTTAGGCGACTGGGGGCGACCGGGATGATTTCGGGTGAAAAATTGAAGAAACGGTCATCCTGAGACCGTTTTTTGAAAGTAAGATATTAACACAGATACTGACACATATATATATTACCATATATATATATATATATCAAGCTCCAATTTTTATGCACAGTTTAAAATGGCGCCCATGCTTAAGTCTTTATTTAACTAAACAAAGTCTTTATGCAGAGTCGTGATATCAAATACAGTGTTATTTCTATTCATTTACATAGGCATTTCATATATGGGTTAAATGGCGCCATGGGCAAAGCCCAGGTTTCAAGTAAATAGCGCCCAAGGCCAGGGCGCCCCATTAATGATGGCAGGTGATCAGTCATTGTTCAAACTGATGAATAGTGTACATAAATAGTGTCATTTTTCTAAATAAAATAATTTTGCAGGAACAAATACATGAATAGGTTGAGAAAAATAACAGGATTCTAGTAGTATGTTCATGCATTAGATTAGATGTCATGATATATAGTTATTAAATTTTAAACATGTGTATTTATTAAAATTACTGGAAGAACAATGACTATTTACACAGTCGCTTAATTGAATAGCACCCAAGTCTGGGTCGCTATTTCACTATCATATGCAAAAATGAAAATAAAACCCGAGACTGATTCTGCAACTAATCTACTGATCTCTAATAATCTATATGCATGTAGAGGGATTAGTGTTTATAGAGTTTGGCTTAAACTTGAGAACGCCTACCTTTATTAGAGATCTAGAAGAAAGAACGAAGAAGATATTGAAAGATTTATCACCAATAATCCTCGAAACGATACTCTGTTTCTGGTAGAAGCAGAGAAAACACAGAGAAGCTTCTATCGTGGTAGCAGTTGATGAGGATAACACTAAACAGTAACAGGCTTCGTCCAGCAAGGGAAGTAGCAACTAAAGGTGCAGTAGCAGCCAATCTAGGGATTGTTATGACAACAACAAGTCTTCGTCCACCAGGAAAGAAGCACGGAAAAAGATGGGGCACAAAGGCCTTTCTCCCTTCCACGTACTGACGAAAGGGAACTTACGGGTCGTCGGATGGAGCAACAACAACAGGACAGAGGAAGAACACTGGAGGTATAAGAAGTAGTAGCCGGTGTTCGATCGAAGGGCTAAGGTACTTATAGAGTTGGAATCCTATTAGAGTTTGCTTAGGAGTAGGATTCCCACATAAGATTCCTACTGATATACAACTTCCCACGTATGGTTCCTTCCCAGAATTAGCTCTCCCTCTCTGAATGGAACACGGTAGTCGACAACATACAAGTGAATAGCGCCCAAGAGAGGGGCGCTGTTCAATAAATGGCACCTCTCTAAGGGGTCTTGAGTTCTTAATTGGCGCCCAGAGAGGGGGCGCACTTCATTGTTGTGTTTATTTTTATTTGTTAACTACAGTTACATCGTTTAAAATTTTATATCCAATGAAACATGTTAATAATAATGGAAAAATACATGTTTTTATGATCCCTAGATTTTTTTGATAATTTTGATAATTTTATTTTATTAAAAATTTGATAGAAAGAACATAATACTTTTGGCTAAATTCACACAAGTCATTCATCTCCATGTCTTTATTTTATGTTTATATTCTTTCCTAGCATGTTTACATACCTTTGTTTCCTAAAGATCGACCTTACATATCCTATTTTAAATTCTATCTACTATAGACTAGAAATGGTCTCCATTAGACAGTCATATTCATATAGCGGCCTTGCAATAGACCTCTACCATATGTATGTGGCCCTCATCTGACCGCTATTTGGTTTCTGATTTCTGCTTCGTTCTACACAGAAAGCAGATCTGCCCTTTTAATTATATCTTAAGCCTAGGTAGTTAGGTTGTAATCCTGATCATGACTGTGGACTTATGTTAATGGTTATATTGTGCACCATCATGCTAGGTTTCATGACTTGGATGCTTGTTACACTTATTTTAATCTTATGATATTTTCATGCCAAAGCCATATAAATTTGTATTAAAGTTATATTTCATATAGGTTATGCACTTGTTTCATGGATGAATTGATCATTTTTTCTTCACGACTCTCTCTATCATCTTTGAGTCTTTCTTAAGTACATGACACGTATCTCGGTACGATGTCATTAGATACACGTTGCACCTGATAGGCACACTTTCTTGGACTTGTGATCCTCTCAGTTGGATATTTCTTCCACTGGACTACGTGACCTTGTTCCAAGGCCTCCGTAAGTCTCTGCGAGCCTGGGATTCTCACTAAGATGCTGAGCTAGTTGTACCCTCAAAGCCCAATTATCTAGAAAGCATTCACTTGACTGGCGTTTTCTATATTCTGGCTAGTAGAGGCCATCAGGAAAATCACAACTCTCATGTAGCGGCCTCCCCCAAACCGCATTCTCTTGTTGACCCTTTTCCTTATTCTGGCATCAACTTTGTCTAGAAACGGTCGTCCCATGGTCGCTTATTCCTGATAGCAGTCCCTACTTGACCGCATCTGTCCAGAAATGGTCCAGACATGACTATTTACTGTCTCTATGTGTCTAACCTGAGGTTTGACCCAAGGGTTACTTTTCCTATAATCCTAGATGGTCTATTGGTTATCGAGAACCTAACATCTTGTCATTAAACTACTAATGAAATTATGGAAATTTAAGAATATGTCATTATGTTACCGGATTTCTTTTGTAGTGTGACCTCAATCTTCACTCGTTCTTTGAACTCTCATACTCTTGTTGGTGCGTTCTTACCTTGGAATTTGTTATCATGAAGCCATGTCTGAATTGTACATTATTGGCCTATTTTATAATTACTTGTGAAAATAGCTGATTTATAACTTGAAGATGCAGATCGGGCACTGATTATGTCCAAGGGCTCGACTCTAGCCCCCACAACTGATTGACAGAAACATCCTATAAATCATAGGGTATGATGAATTCTGGCATCACATTGCGCCGGTAGTACTTTTTTTTATAAACGGTGAAATCCACGAGGACTATCATGAATTATGACATCCTTATTCACGTCGGGACTGTAGGTGCCGAAAAGTGGTGGCAAATTGCCTCCTTCCGAATATGCTGCCAATGCCTATAGTGCATGAGTTAGAAAGGCAAAATGGGTGATCGCCAGAGGCTTATACTTGAGCCTCACAGGAGTGGTGATCACAATGCCTTTGAAGTGGTAGAATGTGGGTTCTTCCTATCCTTGATCTCAACCGGCCAAAAACGAGGAGCTCTATGAGTCGATGATGAAGTTCCTACAAGTTAACCAGCAAATAACGAAAATAAACCCATTAGACTATGATAATGTAGTATATGCTGAAACCAAAGGAAGAAACATGCAATTGGGGGTGATCGTACAGGGAAGGGAGTTGGGAAGGGGGATGGCCGAGACTTTCTACCATCCGCCTTCCCTGTATTTTGGGAGAAAACCTCTTTGAAAAGGGATCTAGGCAAGTCTAGTATGCGTGAAATGCAGTAAAATGTAGCGAGATAGAGAACAAAGGAAGAAAGATGGGGTTTGCTCATCGACCAACAGAGGGCGGCCAGATGTATGGCCATTCAGAGATGGTAAGCGGCCATGTCAATTACCGCCTTCAACAAGCTTTGCCTCCTCTCCCGTGGATGAAGCTCTTTGATGGAAGAAGGTGAGGAAGGGTTCTCCGAGCTGCCAGTGCCTCCCTGGGCTCCAAAATGCTAGCCCCTCCTCCTCTAAAATGTCCACCCCCCTGTGAGATTGTTCAGACAGAGTTTTTGTATGTGGGGGTTTTCCCTCCGTCAAAAACATTCCAAAATAGAGTTTGATCCTCATGAAAGAGATTCGGACCAATCAAGAGGTGAGGACGTGTGAGACTATGCATGCCTCGACCCCTCAAAGTGGGAATAGGTGTGGAGGATATGCCCGGAGTGGGCGGATCATGGAGTTGACGGACAGTTACCAGGAGGCGACCATGTCAATGGCTGTTTCAAGGGGAGCTGGGTGGCCAAGGCTATGGTCGCCTTGAAAAACTGGGCGGCCAGCACCCTAGCCACCTTGAGGTATGGGCTGTCAAGTCTCTAGTCACGTTGGTTGGGCTAGGCGGCCAGGTATCTGGCCGCCTTAGTGTTCTGGGTGGCCAGTACCCTGGCCACCTAGGGATCTGAACAAGATATATATTAATATCTTAAAAAAATTCACCTCGGGGGCTCACACCCCCGAACACACAACCTTACGAGCAGGGGGGCGCCACCCCCTGCAACCCCCCACAAACTTACCATGAAGCTGGATCCGTGAAGGGACAAGGTGGAGCCTACCTAGACAAGGATGAGACCCCACACTCCCAATCATGACATTTGACACATTGACACAATCCCAAAGGGAAGGGGGCGCCCTTGGGCTTGGCCTAATGAATTGGGTCCAATAACTACATCAACTCACTGAATGAAACACAAACATAGGGAAATAAACCTGAGACCTAGGGACATGACTCAAATAAAGTGAAAAATATAATACCCACCCCCCCATCAGCTCACCCCATCCTTCTCTCTCTCTCCTCTACGCCGATATAATTTTCCTGCCGAATCAAAGGGGGATTTATCCTATCTGCTGGCCGCCGGATCAAACCCCTTTGCTGGCTGCCGGATCAGGGCACTCACATCCCTTTGCTGGCCGCCGGATCAGGAATTCCCCTCATAGGAAGGTCGCCGTGTCGTCTGTCTGCTCCAGTTTCTGTGGATATCAACCCCTATTCAACCAATCCCAATACTGACGGGGGTTTGCTGAGATCTCACAGCATGACCCCTGGTCGATAAGTGGGGTATAGATAGGTTTGTCACCGGTTCATCGGCATATGCAATTGTTTTAATCCCGCCGGTTTCCATATGTTCTGGTTTTCCGATCACTCCCTGAGTGAATAATAAACCGCCTCACTGGCGAACAACATCCCAACATCTCTAAACCCATCGACCCATGGTTATACTGGCGCTCCCCTGGTCCCCTATGCATATGCCATGACGTCGAAATGGGTTGACATAGTCGACAGAATGTGATCGATAACCCTCGGGTGACACGGGTCTCCTAGTAGGCGAGTCCTCGGAGATCTGGCACCCGTTATAGGGTCCGGGCTGCCGTTCCGACATGCCTGTCTTTCTTCGGAGTCCGTCTCAGCTTGCTATGGACGGACCTCCTCTATATCTCGCCCAACATGTTTTGGGGTAGGGGAAGGTGCTGCCAAAATCTCTCGGAATGTGACAAATAAACAAACAAGTAAATAGTTGAATAATACAACAATAGCATATC
The DNA here is from genome assembly GCA_024336825.1 of Amorphophallus titanum. Taxonomy (NCBI): domain Eukaryota; kingdom Viridiplantae; phylum Streptophyta; class Magnoliopsida; order Alismatales; family Araceae; genus Amorphophallus; species Amorphophallus titanum. The sequence goes on from JANBPO010003795.1 coordinate 49,686, forward strand.
TTCGATCAAATTATACTGAATGTTCAAATGACACATGAGCTCGTGGTGACATGCAACATACACGTTCTATCAGAAGCTAACTTCGATGCGCAATTCTGAATAAGGAAACGAACTCCAATACGCTAATTTACCTACACGTGTTTGCTTGCACACATATATACATATATGTATAGGTGCGCATATCCTGTATGCCTGTATGTCTTGGTTCTCCGGTATATAAAATGGTGATTTGCAGAAGGTCGGATTAGGTACGGCTGGAAGCTATTACTAAGCGTGAGGTGATCTTCGGATCTAAGTTCTCCGTCTCGTACCAGGAATCGGTCCACCCAAATAAACATCATCTCACTACTTGCCCGATTGCATGATAAATTCAATAAATGTCTTCCAAATCATGTTCTTCTTGAAATTATTTGGCCCCGGGTCCCCTCTATTTTTAGCGATTAATCAAGGGTTGTCCTTCTTTCGGAAGGGCGTAATTAACGCCGTAGCCTTTACGGTACGACGAGTTTCAAGTCCCAACAAGATATCCACCTTCGTCTAATCTGTCAGACGGTGCACACAATAAACTCGTCACTCTGTGACTGGCACGCCCACACAATTAGCAATGAATAAAGCAAAAAGATCAGCAAATTTAATGAATAAATAAATTTCTCATCTCCCACAGCGGCCTGACCCAGAATGAAACAGCACTAAGTGAATAACAAACTATGCAGTACATAGGGTTCACTCAGAACCAACATCAAACACTTAAGGCAGAAGAACACTTATTTAGACCTCGCAACTCCAAGTGCTTATAAGACAATCACTTCACCCAAGAATGCTAGAACAGTAGAAAAATGAGGTAACACTTAATCACCCACACAGTCTTTGGCTCTACTAAACATTTGGACAACATATATATGTAGTGACAGTTTCAAATAGATATCATCAAGGGGTACTTCAGATATCAAATACTAAGCCAACCTGCGAAGGGGGATAGAGGATATGGAATTGAACGCAAGACAAACCACTGTGCACTAGGATTTTTAGATGGCTCGGTCTGCTACCCACAGACCTACGTCCATCTTCCACTCAAACCTGAGTGAGACTTTCCGGTGACAAATAGCTTGAACTGCTGAATATCACAGCTTGCTTACACTGCTGAACAACACAGCTTGCTTCTGCTGAGTATCACAGCTACAGCTGAGCGTCATATCTTACTGTCCAGAGGAACCAATCCTCTGCAACGCTGACACATAGCTTGATGTATGAACAAGAAACAAGAAAAATGCAACACAGGAAAACAAGAAATGAAAGCAGGAAAGATATAGCTCTCGCAGGAGTGAATTGGATTGGATCTGATCTAGAGGCCAACGATGTGCAGATCTTCAAGATACTACGACTGCTTCAAAATCACTTCTCTCTCGAGCTCTCTCTCTCTTTCTCTTTCACTATATCACGATCACTTTTTCTCTCTGAACTACTCTCTCTTTTTTTTTTCTACTTCTGGCTCTCTCTCTCTCTCAGACTCTTCTGCTCTCTCTCTCTCAGACTCTTCCACTCTGGAGCTCCTCTATCTTTTCTTTTCTTTGTAGCAGCAGCTTCTCTTCCTTAGCGGCTCTCTTCGTCTCTTCTTTTGGAAGAAGACATCCCCTATTTATAGAACAGGGGCGCCGAAAATCCTTCTTCTCAATATCCTGATTAGTGTGGTCCCCACATCATTCTACGAGGGCGTGTGGAGGGAACACTCTCGCCAACAGAATTCTAGAAGATGCTCTGATCCGAGACTCCACATGTCAGAGGTAGAAGAGAAGTTGATCCACGTGGCAGGATACCCAACTTGGTCTCTCACCTTGGATCACGTGCCCCAAATTAACTTCACTTAAGAGCCTCACGTAAGAGTCACGACTTCTGCCTTTATGCAGTCAAGGTGTTCGAGCATGAATCTGGGTTATAGCTTGATGACCTGGTTTCACCTATCAAAATAAATGTATATGTTCAGAGAATTTTGACTTAATCATTTCATAAGCACAGAGTGAATTATGTGAGTGAATGCAGTTAAGATGCTACCAGAAGTGTTTACCTTTATCGCACACAGGTAGACCTTTTGTTGTAATGTATGCATGACTATGTATAAAATGCATCGACCCTCATAGACATGTGCATCGACCTCTCTATATCTAGGACTTAAATAATTATGTTTAAATTCAAAAAATTCTTCTAAATTTAGAAAATTTTAGGGATGCTACACCCCCACCCACTTAAGAGAATTTGGTCCCCAAATTCATTACATGGCTTTACGGAGAGTGCATTATAGTTACAATTGAATAGTTCGGGGAATTATTTGCTCATGGCTTCTTTCGTTTCCTATGTGGCTTCTTGACCCAAACACTTGTTCTATCGAACCTTTACCATGGGAATAGTCTTGTTGCGAAGCTGACATACCTCTCGATCAAGTATTTTGAGTGGTCTTTGCTCGTACGTCCGATCCTTCTGTATTACCAGATCCTCATGACTTATAATATGAAAAGGGTTATAGACGTACCTCTTATGCATAGATATATGAAATACGTCATGGATGCCAGATAATTGTGGAGGCAATGCTAGTCGATAAGCAACCTCACCTGTCCTTTCAAGAATTTTAAAAGGGCCAATGAATCGTGGTGTAAGCTTGTCTTTACTGTCAAATCTTTGAATTCCTCGTCTTGGAGAAACCTTGAGAAATACATGATCTCCCACTTTAAATTTCAGCTCTCTTCTCTTGATATCAGCATAAGCCTTTTGTCTATCCTCGGCCATCTGAAGTCATTCTCTAATTAGCTTCACTTTTTCGGTTGTGTCTTGAACAAGATCAGGGCCTAGAAGTTCTCTTTCTCCAACCTCATCCCAACATATAGGTGAATGGCAATTCCTACCATACAGTGCCTCGAACGGTGCCATTTGAATGCTAGATTGATAGCTATTATTGTAGGAAAACTCCACTAGAGGCAAGTGGTCGTGTCAGCTTCCACCAAAATCAATTGCACATGCCCGGAGCATATCTTCCACCACCTGATTGGTTCTTTCAGTTTGACCATTGGTTTGTGGATGGAATGCAGTGCTAAAATTTAATCGGGTCCCTAATGAATGTTGTAGACCCTTCCAGAATTGAGACGTGAATCGAGGGTCTCGACCAGATATAATGCTGACAAAGACTCCATGTAATTTCACAATGTCCTTTATATATAAAGTAGCCAAGACATCCATAGACCATCGACTTTTTATAGGTAGAAAGTGAGCCGATTTGGTCAAGTGGTCAATGATCACCCAAATACCATCATGTCCTCCTCTAGACTTTGGTAGACCCATGATAAAATCCATCCCTATACTCTTCCATTTCCACTTGGGAATCTCCAAGGGATGTAACTTTTTAGTGGGCAAAATGATGTTCTGCCTTAACCTGTTGACAAGTGAGGCAACATGATACGCAGTCCGCCACTTCTCTTTTCATATTGGGCCACCAATAATTCCATTTAAGATCTTGCTACATCTTTGTAGCACCAGGGTGAATGGCATATCTTGATTTATGTGCTTCATCCATAACCAACTTTTTGTGTTAACATGATTCGATATACAAGTTTGACCTCGGAATAGCAATCTTTCATCGGTTGACTTTGTAGTAGCGTCCTACTAGGGGGCGGGGGACTAGCTAGAGGCCTAGCTCAAGACATTGGGCTTGTGTGTGCACACGTGGTTGGGGGCGTTTGGACGATCGTCGATGGGCGTGACCCTGACTAGTCACTCGTTACTGTTGTTACTTATACTTGGTACATTGTCTCAGTCATTGTGTTCGAGGTGAGTGTGAGACGCTTGAGGCATAGTATAAGATGTCAGTGGACGCATCTGGCTTTGCTTCTAGTGAGGAGGTGCTTCTGTCACATGACACGTAACTTGTGGCTTTGTGACCGGCTTTCCATCATGGTTGACGTGGTGCTTCGGGTAGCCTGTCTCTGGCTTCTCCGTGACTTGTGTAGCGTACATGACGGTGAGGTCGTGTATGCGCCGGTGTTTTGGGTAGTGTTTCCTACGTCCGAGAAGTCGTGATGTGGAGCCTACACGTCTGTTGTAGCATGACGTGTTCTGGTAATGTAATCGGATTTTCTTGTGATTAGTTTGGCAACTCCCTACCAGGTGTGTAGGAAGTTGTGCCTTTCCCGATTAGGAGTGGTTTAGAGGACTGAGGCCTTATCGGTTGTCGTGGTTTGTTGGGTACGGCTTTCCTCTTTACTTTCGTTGTTGTTACTCCTGCTTACCGCTGTTACTTTTGTTGTTGTTACTGTGATTATCGCTTTGGTTTCTTGGTGGGGATCTGCGGGACCGCTACTGAGCCAGTGACACGAGGCTCACCCCTGACTTTTTAGGTGTGGCCGCTCTTCTTCCTCGTGGTCTGATGGTGTGGTTCATGGTTCTTAGTTGCCAGCTTTGCCAGTGTCGGACTTCCCCTGACTTGAGGGTACATTCCCTTCTCTGTTGGACTGTACTTGTCTTTACTTGGACTGGACTCTATTAGCTATTGTAACTATTAGTTTTAATTTGTTATAAAAAATATAATTTTATTTCTGCTATTTTAGTAATCCTGATCAAATATAGTAATTGTTTACTGCCTGTGGACACTAAAAAAATCCTCACCCCGTGTTTATGTGCAGGGAAATAAAGAAGAGAGAAAAGAGAAGAGAATATGAGAAGAAGAGAAGAAAATGAAGCCCCTCAGTGCCTCTCAGTGGCACGTCGCCGATCGCCCATTCAGAAGCACGCCTAGGGTGGCCTTCCAACAGCACACCCTGTCACCCCCGCTCGACGGCACGCCCCATTCAGCGACACACCCGATCAGTGGCAAGCTCACACCTACCTGCACCTCCAGCGGTATACTTGGCCAAGGCGCTTCACCGGCACACCCAGTTTCGGTGTCTGCCCTGGCACACCTGTGGAGGCCCCTCACTGGCACACTACTGGTTGCCCCTTAACGGTGCACCCCCCTTTTGGATGCCTTCAATGGCACACCTCCCTGGGGTGCCCTCAGCAGCACACTCACCTAAGTGCCTTCTAGCGGCACACTTCCAGGCCCTCTCCAGCAGTATGCCCTAATGGCCCCTCTGCGGCACGCTTTGGTGGCCCTTCCAGCGGCACACTTTTGGGGTCTTCCAGTGGTGCGGCCTGCTGGCTCCTCAGTGGTACACCCTGAACCCCTCTACCTGGCACATCCGACAGAATGACGTGATGCCCATCCCTTAAAGATCTCTGGCACGCGGTGGGCTCGCTGAGGTGTCACCCAGAGAGGAAGACACGTACGCTACCCCCCCACCACCAAGGATGAACAAATCAAATCCCCATTAATGCCAGCCACGTTCTTGCCACCGCCGTTCGTGCTTGAAGGCTCCCACTACTGGGAGTATAAAAACCCCTCCCTTCACTGCGAACAAAAAGAGGAGACACACACAGATAGAGGGGGATGCCCACCGAAGATAAAAGAAGAAGAGAAGAAGAGGAGAGGAAGAGAAGAAGAGAGGAAGAGAGGAGGGCTGCTGCCCTCTCCCACTGCTGCTCTGCCACCGCCGTCCGTGCGAAGAGAAGAAGAAAAGAGAGAAGAGAAGAAGAGAATTAGGGGGAGGAGCTTATGCTCCGTCCCTCTTCCCTACTGTACCCATTTTTTCCCACCTTTCTTCTTCCTCCCACTCTTGTATCTCCCACTTCGGCGCTTTGATGTACTTGGCCAGTTATGGCCTCTATTTTTGTGAATAAAAATTCCTTTCTTGAGGTTATCTTCATTGCCTCCATTTGTTTGGGTTCTCATATGTGTTTGATGGCTTCTCCCTCCTTTCCTCAGTGATTTCCCCTCTCCCGTCAGTGGCCCCTTGATCATGAGCAGTGGCCCTTCTACCCTCATTCCCTTTGCAGCCATGGTGATGCCCCTTGTGCCTCCCCGGACTTCCAGAACCATTTCTCTCTCCTCTGCCCGAAGCCTCCCCATTCCGGACTAGCCAGGCCAAGGCCCCTGAGGTCGTCTCCTCCCCTTTGGCTCCACTACACTTAGCTAGCCCTCAGTCTAGCTTCTCCAGCCCCTAGGCGACACACCCTGATCCATCCTCCACCGGTACACCCCTTCACCGGTACAGTCCCTGGCCGATGCACCTTCACCCCGCTCAGCCCTCCCCGGCATGGCCCCTACTCGAACCCAGCCCGGCGTGCCCATGGGGCGCTAACTCGGTAAACCCTTGGTCCATCCTCCCCGGCACACCTTGTGCCCTTTGCCAGACATACTTTGGCCGGCCCTTCACCGGCACAGCCCCTCGCCGATGTAGCCCAACCTCCTCCAGCTCACCTTACCTGGTACGCCTTTGGAGCCTCTTGCTCGGCACATTGGACCTCGTCCCCCTCTCATAGCACCTGTAGCAAGTCGTAGGGTCGTCTCTTACTTGCCGTTCCCTCTGAGTTTTCCAAGGTTTTATAAAAGGTGTTGTCGCTCTCGGGTGCCCACCTCAAATTGTCGAGTTCTGCCACTCCATGTGGGCGCATTCCCTGTATCTCCCTTATGCCCGGGTCAAGGGAAGATGCTACCGAATTTTCGTTAGAAATGATAATATGACAAAGGCAAAAGGAAGCAACAAACCACTGAAATAAACAACGATAAAATGCTTCGACTAAAGCAAAAGAACCATGGGCAACACGAAGAGAACCAGACTGAACAACGACTAAAGTAATTTGAACACTCATCATGTAAAGAAGAAAGAAGGGAAAATGATCAAGAGAGAGGAAGAGAAAACCGCCATGGACTACACAAAATTAAGAATAAAGGAAGAAAAGAAAGGCCTTAAGAGGTCGAAGAGGAGTGGGCCTCCCACAACCCTATGCCGGCACACTCCTCGACTGGTGCACGCCCTCAGCCAAGCACTTCCTCGTTACACCCGTGCAATCCTCCTTGTCCGACACGCCTGGCCATGGCCTTCACCGGTACACCCCTCGCCAGCACACCACGCTCCAGCCTTCGCCTGTGCACCCGCTCCATCTCTCTCACCCTTCCCTGACGCACGCCCCGCGCTTCGCCGGCACACTTCCACCCACGCTTCGTCGGTGTGCTTCCACCCGCGCTTCACCGGCACACTTCCACCCGCGCTTCGTCGGCGCGCTTCCACCCACGCTTTATCGGCACTCTCCCCAATCACTTCACCGGCATGCTTCCCGATCACTTCACCGGTACGCTCCTTGATCGCTTCGTTGACACGCTTCCCTGGTTGCTTCGCCGATGCGCTTCCCTGGCCGCCTCTGTCGGCACGCTCCCCAACTCCCTTTGTCGGCACTCCCCCTTTGTCGGCACGCCCCCTTTGTCGGCGCGCCCACCTGCCTTCCTTGGTGCGCCCTCTTGGTGCCCTCACCAGCACGCTGACCCCAATTCATTCTTAGCACCTCTTTAGCCCCTCTCCGGCCCACTCCTCTACTATAAAATATAAAAAATATACATTTCTGCAGTACATTGGTCTCCATATAATGCGGTGTATCTGGAAGCTATCTCCCATCGCCACCCCAGATTCTCTTCCAATCCAAATTAGATTGTGAGAGAATCAGCAGGTTCTTGCAAATCGATTTTTACTTCCTCTGGAACGAGCTCTAAATATAAATCTGATAAACACCACTCATGAATTCACTAGTACATCACATGAATCTTAAATTAAAATACAAATGCAACTTTTAGTTTAGAACACAAACACTACACACACACACACACACACACCCTTTACAAGTAGATGCAACAGAATTTTTGAATGTTATGCCTCAAGCAACAATGTCAACACAACAGACATCAAACAAGGAGAATAAACAAACTATTTACAACAATCAATCCAAATTTTCTTTTGTGCAGGTTCTTAGCTTCCGAAGCAGCCAAGAATCTTCTTCGGAACTAACCCCTTAATACGATACTTCGCAGCCATCTCTTCTGCCTTCAATAACTCCTCCCCCTTTTGGGCTTCAACCATTGCTTTCCTCTCCTCTGCAACCTTGTGGATTGTAGCCAGTTTGTTCTTCATTTTCTCTGCGTACTCTGCTTTCTTATTTTCCAAATATTCCTGACATACATTGAAAATTCCATGAAAGATAACTCTTGCAACGTAAAGAACAATATTATCGGAGAGAAAAGAGACAGTAGGCAGGGTCTTTAGTTCAGATGCGATCCACAGATCTAAACCCCATGGTGGTTTTTGTATCAAAAACTTCAGGGCAATGAACAATGCACTGTTAACAAGGGCCCTCAGCTAGGGGTAGATGATTCGAGACAAGGGCTGTTAGGTTAAGTACCTTTGCGATGATAATTTGGAGAAGCCATTGACGTAAAGCCAAACTCTACAAAGCCAGATAATCAAACTTCCCAAGGTAACTTGGAATAAATTTGTTTGGTCCATAGAAAAAAGAGACAAAATCAGACAGCGGGAGGATTTCCAGTGGTTGAGCAGATGTCAAAGAAAGGAAGTGAGACAGGAAAAGTGCACTTTTGCGGACCCCTCTGCTGGAGCTCAGAGAAATTGCACAAGAAATTTCTTTAGTTGTTGGCATTGAAAATCAGTGAGCAGACTATTGATTGGTGGGGCTAACTCAAATGACCTTGTCTGGAGATGTGGAATTGGGATCACTATCTGTTAATTCAGCATACAATCCATCCACTAAAGGGCGGAGCACCAGTAGAAGCAGTAGATAGTGGGAGGGAATTTGAGTTTGACCTACTGAACCAGATGTGCAATTCTTTTTGTTGAAAATTGGCAGTGGTGGCCTTGCAAGATGAGTGTTGCTGAAAAGAAGAAATAATCGCAAATTACTCTACAATGTATTGTTATGATACAGATCCGACAAGGATGAATCACGCAAGAGCAAGCACTTCGCTCTTCCATGAAGTTTGCAGGCACCTTCAAAATGCATCCACTTGCATTGGTTCTGAAGAACGTGAGAGAAGAGAGAGGGAGAGGGAGAGAAAATGAGAGATGGGGAGAGAGAAAAAAAGGGGGTTAATTTATAGAAATCTAGAAAATCTAAAAAATAAAAAATATTAAAAAATCATCTCCCTAATCCTCGGAACACGCTCGACGCGCTAGTAATATCCTTGAGTTGAAAAACATAACGGTTCACACTACACGGGGTTCCGAAGGTTCATCAGACGAAAAACTCGAGTGAATCTGAAAACATGCTCCGAGACCCACGAAAGTGATCCGAAACCCATGGATCCTGATCCAAACAATTCCAAGGCATTACATTGCCTGTGGCAGTGGTACTGATATTGCTTGGTGAGAAATCAGGGGTTAAGGGATTTGTTTCCTTTGGATTCAAGTTGTGTAATCAGCCTGTGTTGCAGACTGAGTCTACGTTTAAGTTGTCTTGTGAAAGGGATCCTCACTCTGATCAAGTGAGGGGTGGATGTAGATTGCTGGCCGTAATCAAACCACCTAAAAATTGTTGTGTGCCTTGTGGTTTGTTTCACTTATCTCCCATCACTCCCATCACCATTCTCAAGCAAACCAGTTTGGTAAATCAGAAGGTGCAGCTAGAAAGATTGGTCAAACCTATCCGAAATGCTACATTTTGCATGAGGAGATCCTTGGATCAAACCTCCACCTCGTACCAATCTCAGTTTGTTCGCTAATTCTTGCGTTGCTGCGTGGTGAGCTTCCTTTAATCATTTTTCTAAGCATTCAGTCTCCATACCTTGTTCAAATTCTTCATGCTCATCAAGTGTTTGGCTACCAGTCTGGCCTGGCTATTGTGACCTGTTTCCTTCATTATTAAGTAACTGCTCATATCGTAGGGTCTGAACTTTTTTTCTGGCTACCAAGCGAAAGATCCATTCATCCCCCCTTCTAGATCTATGTTTCCATTTTCATTAGTTGGTATCAGAGCCAGGCTTCCCATAATGTTGTACAATGACCAAGGGAGATTAGATAATGGCAATGTTCGCAGCTATCTAGCTGAAGGACATTCAATTAACAGACCATCATTCTTTGATGGATCTAACTATCTTTATTAGAAAAATAGGATGGAGGTTTTTCTGCGATCACAAAGTCATGAAATCTGGAGAGTAGTCAGTCATGGTGCATATCAGCTCCCAGAAGATGAAAATGGATGGATAAGGGAGCAGATTCGCTTGTCCACAGTCACCTGGAGCGCCATGAACGTGATGTAGTATGCAATTCATCCAAACAAGTACTCAAGGGTGTCTACCTGCAAATCTGCTAAACAAATGTAGGACAAGTTAGAACTGATTTATGAAGGAACGTCCCAAGTAAGAGCATCCAAGGTAAACATGCTAGTCTCAGAATTTGAACTATTTAAAATGAAGTGTGATGAGACCATTAGCAAAATGTTTTCTAGATTCTCACAACTCACTAATAATCTTAAGGCCCAAGGCAAGGATTACACATCAATTTTATTTAAATTTTTAAGGGTATATTTCAATTTCTATTCATTTATTAAATTAATAAAATTCAAATAAATCTCTAAAAATTTTGATTTATCACAAAAAAAATTAATTAAAAATTTGGTAATAAATCATGGGGTATTACACACACAAATGGGCCAAGCCAGATATGAAGGGCCTAAATCCAATGGGCCAAAGGAACAAAAGGAAAACGGGTGTTGCATCCCCTAGTTGATTTTGGTGCTTGATTTTAATGATAACAAACCATGTGTGTTTGTGTGTGTGCATCATTGAACAACATGTTTAACAAACCAAGTGTGCTTGTGTGTGTGCACCATTGAGCAACATGTTTAACAAACCGAGTGTGCTTGTGTATATGTTTCATTGAGCAACATGTTTTCATCTTGTTTAATGAGTTAAAGGATAGCTTCAAGGATCACACGTGGAAGTCAAATGAATGTTTGTTGATTACGGAGCTTCTGCTTTGTTTATCTTGGCTTGCAGGAACAAAATCCATGGTTCATATTTGGAAATAAAATGTATGCTTGAATGAGTACTTTGTTGTCCTTGATTCAAAATAGGTAGAAAATCTTATTTATATTTTTCAAGAAATTTTGGCAAGGTTATGGAGTTAAGTCTCTCTCTGGATGATTGTTGAGCTTGCTGCTTATAGAGGTTAACACCTAGTGTCGACACCCTTTCATCTCTGATGTGTTTAGAATAGTGCGTCGACGCACCTTTGCAGTGCGTCGACCTGTCAATGCTTCCTGTAATGCATTTGTTGCAGTTCTGCATAGATGTGTCGACCCAACCCTTGTTATGCATCGACCCCAACTAGGTCTCATGTATTCTCTTCATGGCTCTTGAGGCTTGTCAATTGTTTAGGTTCTTCGTGGCAATCTATGTGGAAATTGGGTTGATAATGATTTTACATCGCATAGATATATGGTGATTCAAACTTATGTCTTGGTTGTGGAGATTGTGAAGTGTGGTCTTTTTAAAATGAAGATTCATGCATCTTTTGTAAAGTTTTCAATGTATTCCATGCATATTCTTCATTGGGTATTAAAGGGTCACCATGTGTTTAACTCCTTTATATCATTCATGTGGAATTTGATTTTACAATGCTCACTCTAATTGTACAAATTCATAGCCATATGAGCTTGACCTTTAAATGTGGATAACTTAGTTTACAAAGTGTGCTCATGCACCTTGTTCATTGGTTTTCATGAATGTATTCATGTATGCTCTTCATAGGACTCTTGAGCTAGTCGTGTAAATCTTTGTGACATTGGTTCTTGGTGTGGAAATGTGTTTTATAATGCTTAATAGGCTCCCAAAACACCAAGAGTTTGATCCAAGGTAAGGTGGCATCAATGCATATGTAAACTCATTGATTTGTCTCTGATTTTCTATTTTGTAGGTACTTCGGTCGACCTATGAAGGGACTTCAGTTGACCAAGATTGTCAGAACCGTTTCTATGTGTGTATATCTCATTTTCATTCCAGTTCTTTCCACATTATCTTCGACAGCTTACATTATTTAACTCAACAGAATGTTTGAGGTTTGACAGAGGTGGAAATTTTATTTTAAATATGAAACCCCAAGTATCATGTACAATGGATGATGCTTTTAGTAACCTAGGTTGTAGTTTTGTTAAAAATAAAATTAGGATTTCATTAATGGACTTCTTTGAGTTAGATGGGAGTTCATACTTCTTTGTAAGACACCTGTGAAAGCTCTTCTTGTTTATTCTACGTGAATATTTTTTTCTCTGATAATATGCTGAGAAGTTCCATTTGGCCTGCTTGTTGATCATAATGCCACAGCATTGCAAGGTCTCTTTTTTTTGTATTTTCTTTATCTGCTTCTATTTTGTTTATGTACTTTATGTCATCAAAAGTTTAACAAGAAAATATTCTCAGGTTGCTTATGGTGCCCTAGTTACTATTCTAAGCATAGTTTTGAGCACCCTACTGGGTTGGCACATCTATCTTCTGTGCCACAACATGACGACCATCGAGGTGGGTCTGAATTTTTTAGATGGCTGCTGGATGTCTTTGCTTGAATATAAATTCAAACTTAATGATTTGTTGACCAGTACCGTGAAGGAGTAAGAGCAATGTGGCTGGCTCGGAAGTCTGGACAAAGCTATCGCCATCTTTTTGATCTTGGCGTGCACAAAAATCTTACTGCGGTAAACTTAGTTCTCTTTTCTTTCAGAAATTGTGCATCAATGCATTTGTATGTTTATGCCCCATGTCTTGTAAGTGATTTTTCTCATAATCATGCTTTTTCTTCTTTTTTCTCTTGGCTAATCAGATTTTAGGTCCCAATGTGGTCAAATGGCTCTGTCCATTAGGATTAAGTCATCTTAAAGATGGTATTCATTTTCCATTTTATCGAGAGTAATTCCAAGATTCATTCCTGTGGCTTGGGCTGAGGAAGCAGTTGGTTGACAGCTTTTCTGCATTGTCTGCTTCAAACAATAGGAAGGAATCAGGAAAGTAAAATATAAAGGAGCAGGCACGAATTTCTCTTGGGATGCCTATTTTCTCATGTGTCAATGTAGTATAATACTGAAGGTGTTATATGGCATGCATATTCTCAAACAAGCTTGCAAGCATGTGGGGTTGTGCTGCATGTCTACAGGAAGAGTAAACATCAGAAACATTTTGTCACCCTGTACGATAGTTAATGATTGTTTCTATGTCTTCATTTGTCAAAAGATATTTTGATTCGATTCAAGTGTTTCCGAGCAATTTATGGCTTGCTGAAGGAGTTGAGCTAATTAGATAAACATTTGTAGTTCATATGATTGGATGCTTCTCCAAAAGTTTGACATCTTTGTAAATTGTAAGCAAGTTTCAGCCTTCACATGTTCTGTACTTGATATTGGGGAATTACGTCAATGCATCCTAGAGAATTTTTCTTTGTCTAATGTACGTTTATATGTTCTATTGAAAATTTCGGTTGCATCGTCTCACTCTTCTCTGGTATATGCTTATTGATTTTGAGTATTTTATTAATCACTTACTAGTAAGTGTTTAAATATTTTTAATTAATAAATATTTTGGGTATATCATAGAATTGTGGGTAGATGCTACCGAAATTTTTAGCAAATCATACAATACATATAGTAAGTGATGGTGCGATCAAACCTTCATAGATGGGTTAAAAGTGATAATGTAAATAATAGTCCCTTCCTATGCAAATGGTCTGTGGTGAACGATGTGAGGAAAATGTCGGGCTTATTTTCAGGAGTAATGATTAGTTATTTATGTATTAACATTTAGTGGGTGTAGGAAAAATATTGACATATCATTCATGGATGTATCATAGAATAGTTGACCGGGTGGTATTCGTTGAGTTTAAGCATGGAGTTGAGAGTTTCATTCAATTTACATTGGGAAATCCAAATGCAACAGTTGATTGAGACGGTCACATTCAATGCCCTTGTGAAGGTTGTAGAAAGTTAAGGTGGTATTCACCATGGGATGTGTAGCATCATTTGTACAAGAAAGGGTTTGTGGAACATTATATAAATTGGATGTGTCGTGGTGAGAATGTCTTGTTCGTGGATACATGAATATGGTTGTTGATGGTACTCGTCCCAGTTTTAATGTTAATGAGGAATATGCATACATGGAAGAAGTGTCGAATAAGACAGTCGAAAGATTTTATCAACTACTTGGAGATGTTAATGAGCCACTGTGGGATGGTTGTGAAAAGTACATTCAGTTGTCTGCGGTCTCATAGTTGCTGAACTTGAAATTTGAATTTCACATCAGTGAAAATTATTTTGACCATCCCCTCCTCCTCATCAAGAGTATGTTGCCTCGAGATGAGAAGTTACCTAAAATTTTTACTTTGTAAAGAAGATGGTCAATGAGCTAGGACTTAGATATGTGAAAATAGATGTATGCCTAAATCACTATGTGTTATATTACAAAGAGGATGCAGGTAAGAGATCATGTTTTATTTGTCATCATGATAGATTCAAACCTAATAGAGGAGACAATTCAAAGTAAAAAGATGTACCTTATAAGGCATTGTGATGCTTCTCTCTTACATTTAGACTACAGCAGTTGTATATGTCCTCAAAGATAGCTCAACATATGACATGACGCACGGAAAGAGTACGCCATGTTGATGATATAATCAATCATCCTGCCGATGGTGAAGCTTCAACTCACTTCAGCCATACTCATTCTACTTTCTCAAGGGAGCCATGTAATGTTAGGCTGGGTTTATACATATATGGTTTTAATCTATTTAGTGGTTCAATGACGTCTTACTCTTGTTGGCCAGTGTTCATGACACCATACAACCTTCCACCGGACATGTGCATGAAGCGAGAAAATCTATTTTTGTCCTTAGTAATTCCTAGTCCAAAAAGTCCCAGAAAAAATTTGGACGAGGTCGAAGAGCATCTTCGTATGTTCCTTCTTGAAAGAGAAGGGCGTCTTCATACGCTCTGAGAAGGAGAGAGCAGCCGGCTTGTCTGCTGGCCTTTTGTCAGAACTACTCGTCCCGGCTCCCTTGCTGGCTTTAATAGTGGGGGTGAATTCAACGGTGTTCACTTCCTTACCGGGTTGGCGTTCCCGCGCTTGTTTGCCCTTAGCTGAGATGTAGCTCGGGTTATTGGCGAAGAACATCTCAATTTCAGCGACCGTCGAATTGAGCTGGTCAAAGCCCTTGACGTTGGTGCCGAGGAGCTTTTCGCTAAGCTCGGCCACCAAGCCTCGGTGACAGATAGTGATGGCATCCTCCTGGATTGGTAGATTGACACACCTCATGCTGAGGTCTCGCTATTTCTTGATGAAGTCGAGGGCGCTCTCGCCCTTCTACTATCGGAGAGAGAAGAGCTCGGCTAAGGAGACCTTTCGCTCGACCATTTGGAAATGGTCGAGGAACTTCTTCTGGAGATCTGCTCAATCGATGACCGAGTTGGGCTTCAGGCTGAAATACCATTGGAAGGTCATTCCCGTAAGTGAGGTGGCGAAATAGCGGAGGAGGTAAGACTCATCCAACGCAAGTTTGCCCATGGCCGTAATGTAGTAGGCCAAGTGTTCATGCGGAGATCCCTGACCGTCAAATTTTTACAACTTCGATGACTTGACGTACTCTGGGGGAAGTTTCTTGAGCTAGTGATGCAGTGGGCAGGGGACACTATAGATGTCCACTGCCACAATCCCTTCTCCAAACTGGGGAAGCTTGGTCTCAACGATCCGCTCGATCATCTGGCGTTGTGCCATGAGGCTTTCTGGAACCAGTGTGTTGGATGGCTGTGGTTGAGCTTTGGCCAAGGGTGTGCCGAACCCAGTTATCGTAGGGGTTCGGGCGACTGTAGCTGAGGCGTTGGCACCATTTTGCCCACCTAGCGGGACCGACATCTCTGTTGAAGGCCCAGTAGGCAGCTGAGGGTGGAGGTCACACTCCTGCAATAGGTCTTGTAGGAGGGCCTTCAAGTGCTGGTTCTCATTCATAAGAGTCTCAAGAGTCACCTCTTGGACTTCATTGGCCGGAGGGTCATTGTTGACCGACTCCACATTGACGGGGGGGGCACGATCCTCGACGGGAACTTCCTCCGCTCATGTTGGTGCCTGAGGTTCAACAAAAGTGTCGACGTGGCCGGCAGGAGCCAGTTGCTGGGTCTGGTGACGTGGCCTCCTGAGTTGAGATATAGGCTGGTTTAGGTCGTCAGTCTGAACCTCAAGCTGGTGCCCGGTGGCATAACACGCGAACACCTTGACCACGTCACTGAGGAGCTGGGCCGTCCGCTTCTTCTGAGAGCACTTCTTAGGGCGAACAGGTGTCCCTAGCCTATCAAAGATTGAGGTGCGTTGCAGAGGAGTCTCCGTCATGGCATCTGCCTGAGGAGAACTCAAGGCTGGATGTCGGTGGGGCCCGGAACGAACCCATCTCTGCCTTTGCCTATCTGAACGAGAGGCACCGAATGGTTGGGCATCGTCAGACGATGCGACTATAGAATCATTTGCGCCTTGCTTGGCGTGGCGTCCTAGTGCCCGAAAGGGGTTGCTAAGACGTGCCTTCCGGATGGCTGGAGCTTCCCCTGATGTAACCCAGATTCTTCTCAAGTCAGACTGTTGGTCTCTCTTGTCACTGTCTCTTCGACGGGACTTGGGAGCTTGGACACCGGACCAGCGCTGGTGTCTCTGGGCTGCTGCAGGAGCATCTGCCCTTCTGAGTTCTACCTTGTCTTCTCGCGTTTGACGTAGAAGGCTGAAGCGGTTGGTAGTAGGGATCGTAAAGATGATCCACTCTGGGGGTATGATGGGTACGCCCCCGTCCAGGTGAATCTGTAGATTCCCAATAAGAATAGTCTTGCCAGAGTTACTGGTGGTAGTGGCAGGTCGCTTGCCTTTACGGCCGCGACGATGCTTCTTCTAGGGAGCCGAAGATGATTCTGCTCTAAGGTGGTAGACCGAGAAAACTCAGCCCGTGACTGTTGGTGGCACAAGGCCATTGACTGGCAACACTGGAATTGGTCCCCAAGACCCGAGGGCTGTAGTGGAGGCCGACGACTGGGCAGCTCGAGTGTAAGCCCTCGACTGAGCCGACAACAATGTTGCAGCTGCCCGTGATGACGTGCTTGTACTTAGAGTTGGCACTACAGGAGGTGCCGGGATGCCGATGACCCTAGGCCTTGAGCCTAGACCGGGGACTGGCGGGACCGAAAGGTGGGATACAGGGCCTTCGGTCCACACTGGGGCCGCCACCTCCCATAGAAGCAGACCTGTGCTGGGAGTCGACATCGTTAAGTTGTAGGGAATGTGCCCCCACGACGTAGCTGAGGGATGCAGAACTTGACGCGGATCACTCACGCCAGGCATCGTCTGTGGGAAACCTCGGGGTTGTATGCCCGGTCTACATGTTGAGCAGCCTTGAACCGGGAATTAATGGCCCGGGTGAGGCGATTGTACTTCAGAAATTTGGGTCGGAAGGCCCGAACGAGATAATGGGGAGCCCTATCCCCGAGTTAAAGTGCGAGGAGCTAGCTCAGCTGAGGCTCGGGGTTGACGGCCCGAGTAAGGTGCTAAGGAGCCGGGCACCTTAGAGTGAAGACCCACACCAGATGTTGACTCAACCGAGGCCCGAGGTTGGAAGCTCGAGCAAAGTGCAGTGGTAGGGACCGGGACTTGGGGCACGAAGCTCACGTCGGGAGCCGGTCCAAACTAGGCTCGGGGGCTAGTGTTAACCCGAGCGGGAGCTGGTCCGAAACCCCTATGGGGGCCGGCAACAGGTGACCCGAGTCTGACACATGGTCTGGCCGCTGAGATTGGCAGCGGGTGTGGCGCGTTGACGGTGCCAGAAGAGATGGGAGCTGAGGGTGGTGCCAGAGCCACCACAGTCACCACACCCAAGAAGTAGGGCGATCCGACGACCGGGGTGAAACTGTCGAAAGCAATCGGCACCGCCAAGTAGCCCACCCACGCATGGGTGGTGATGATGATGGGACCATAGGTGACGGTCGCCAAAGTTGTTGATGCGTCAGACGAGCAGGGCCGACGGCCGCTGACGATCGTCGAATGCGATCTGGCAAATGGAAGGCGAACTGGAAGCTGCTAGAAGTGCGAGCAGGTGCTCTCCTTCTACCTCTCCTACAAGGACAGGAAAAGGGCACTAGGACTTCAGGGCTGGCACAGGCTTTCTCTTCGGTAGAAAGGAGGAAGGCGGGAGACGTCCCACCGGGCATGCCATCCTTCTTGTTCGCGTGCGGCGGGAGCATGTAGGCCGACGTGATGTGTGCGGTGACCGAAGTGACGGCTAGGATATAACTTCGGGAGAGATGCCAGAATATAGTGTGCTTCGGGCATCCCCTCTCATGGCCATATCTTTCTCAAAGCGGCACCGTGCACTTGCCTTTTATGAAAAGTTGAGGGGAGACCGAGTGGCACGGGAGGTTTCCAGGTTTTAAGGGAAGCGTAGCTGGGATGCGGGCGTGCCAGTCGATTTCTCAACAATCACCCATGGAACTGAAAGTCGACCAGGGAAGCACCGTCGGGGCACGGCATGTAGACTTGAGAGGTGAGAGACACGTGGAGGGAAGGTCGGTTCCATAGGTGCAAGTGCGCAGGTGATTGTGGGGAGTCGTGTACAGGACGTCTTTCCCCACTGACCGTAAACAATCAGTGTTTATTTACATCAGATTGAATCTAAACACCTTCATTCTGTGCTGAAGAGAGGTCTGTACAGGCCTGGAGTCCTGGGTAGAGAGCAGGGGGCACTTCGCAGCTGGGTCATGCCGGTCATTTCCGCCGCCATGAACTGGTAGGAATGCTGGTCGGTGAAGGCCAGCTTGGCCAGGGCGTAGGACACGCCGCCGAGGTCCAGCAGGGTGTTCCAGTCGCGCTTCATCACCGCCGTCTTCTGCTCGGGCAGCAGATGGAACTGGTCGAGATAGGTCGACTCGTCGGCCAGGAACGCCTTGCGGTTCTCGGCCTTCATCAGCGAGTAGAGGAACTTGTTCAGCTGGTAGCCGAGCCGCGAGCGCTGGGCGTCGAACACCACCGTCCCGGGGATGTCGTCGTAGTCGTGGACTTCCTTGGGCGGATGGCCCTGGGACCCGCTCATCGCGGCCTCCTTCTTCAAACCCGTTGCCCGGACGCCTCTGCGCGGCGCCGGTAATGTTGATTGGTCAACCCCAGTAAAGCCTCATGGGGTTGTCGACCAGCAGTTTGCGTTGCTCTTCCGCGGTGACGGCGATCTTGGGGATCATGTCCACCAGCTTGCCGTCGTCGGGCATGTGGGTGCGCATGTTCGGGTGCGGCCAGTCGGTGCCCCAGATCACGCGGTCGGGGATCGCCTGCACCACCCGGCGCCCGTAGGGCACGAAGTCGTCGTAGGGCGGGCCCAGCTTGGAGATGCGCTCGGGGCAGGTGACCTTGACCACGAAGCGGTCGTCCGTGCTCACCAGGTTGACGAAGGCGTCGAACTCCGGGTTGCCGTCGAGCGGCTTGGACACGTCCGGGACGCCCAGGTGGTCGACGATGATCGGCACGTCGAAGCTCTGGAACAGGGGCTGCAGGCGCTTCAGGTCGTGGGCCTCGAAATAGACCACCAGCTGCCAGTCGAGCTTCTTGATACGGGCGACGATGTCCCGATAGACCTCGTGCGGCAGTTCGTCGGCCAGGCGCGGCAGGAAGTTGAAGCGCACGCCCTTCACGCCCGCGGCGTTGAGCTCGTGCAGCTCCTTGTCGGTGACCTCGGGGCCGACCACGGCGATGCCCTTGGCCTTGTCGTCGGAATTGACCAGCGCATCGACCAGCGCCCGGTTGTCCGGCCCGTGGCAGGAGGCCTGCACGATCACGTTGCGCTCGAAGCCGAGGAAGTCGCGCAGGGCGAACAGCTTGGCCTTGGGCGCGTCGCAGGGGGTGTATTTGCGCGAGGGGTGGTAGGGGAACACGTCGCCCGGACCGAACACGTGGCAATGCGCGTCGACCGCGCCCGCCGGAACCTGGAACGCCGGCTTGGACGGGTTCGGATCAAACGGCATGTAGTTCGGGTCCATCCCGCCGGACTCCCTCGGTTTTTTGCGACAATCGCGGGCGGTATACGCCCGGGGGCCAGGCCGGCCGAAATTCGGACTGTCCTCTGGCCCACGGCCACCTTGCTCGTCAAGCGGTGTTGCGGTCTTGTTGCTTTCCGTCGATGCATGGCGCGCCCGCATGAGTCGGGCCGCGACTGGAGCGGGGATGACTCAAGGGTTTGATCTTCAAAGCATAGGCCCAAACTTTCCTAGACAGGTCATCTATAGTGACAAAGTAAAGTGAACCACTAATAGCTGGAACACTTACATATCCACCAGGAGTTTTTGTGCTCAAAAGACCACATGCATTTGTATAGAGATGATCTAAAGCATGCATTTTTCTAGACAAAGTAGGACTATGAAAGAAAACTATATGTTGCTTACCGACCAAGCAATTAACACATGGGTTCAAGTGCGTACCTCTGAAGTCTGGCAATACATGTATCTTGGAAAGAACATGCAACCCCTTCTTGCTCATGTGTTCTAGTCACTTATGTCACACCTTCTTGTTGAAGTCATTCTCTGTAGCATTCAACTACTCACCACAAGCTTTAACCTACAACCTATACAAACTATAGCATTTCTTCCCACTAGTTATAACAAATGAACCCTTACTGATCTTCCATTGCCTTTTATGAAATCTTCTATCAAAGTCTTTAACATCTAGCTTTCCAACTGAAATTAAATTCAGGCTCAAGTCACCCACATACTTCATATCTTTGAGCACTAACTTGTAGCTAAGGTTGGTCTTTATGTGGATGTCACCCATGATGATGATGTCTACTATACCATGGTTACCCATCTTGACAGCGCTAAAATTTCTAGTCATGTAGGTAGTAAAGAACTCAATCCGTGATGTAGAATGGTAAGAATTAAGCACTTGTGTCAATCATGCACCCACTTTAGATCTTGGCGCACACAAGAAAAAATATCATCAGAAGTAGACAAAATCAAATTGTCATCGCCTTGCACTGTGGCTGTGGTATTCTCTTTTGACTCTGCAATCTCCACTTCTTTCACCTTTTTCTTACTCTTCTTAAGCTGCTTACATTGATTCTTGTAATGTCCTTTCTCACTGTAAACTAGCAAGCAATGCCTTTACTTGGTAGTGACTTGCTTCTACTCTTGTGTGAATAGTCTCTACTTATGGACTTTGACATTTCTCTATTCTTTGAAACAAGTGCCTATAAATCACTCTGAGAGGTTGCTGAATTCTTCCACGTCAATTTCTCGTTCAACAAACTACTTGTTACTTACCTTATGGAGACAACACCATCTGGCGCAGAATTACTAAAGAAAATCACCAATGTCTTTCAACTTTTTGACAACAAACTGAGAATTAACAATGTCTGCAACTCATTATGAAGAGACATTTTTGTTGAAGATAACTAGTTGGTGACACTCTACATTTTCTTTAAGCGCTCAGCTATAGAAGCGTCCACTTTATATTTCAAGTTTATAAGTTTTATGATTAAGAAAGCCTTGTTTCCAGCCATCTTTCTCTCATGGAGATCTTCTAACTTTTTCCAAAGACAGTGTGTAGAGCTCTCAGTGGAAACATGGTGAAAGACACTATCATCTAGCCACTGTCGAATGAAACAGACCATGTTCTAATCATCATCTATTATTTCTGCGGGTTTTTGCGCTATCAGACTCCTTGACATAGTCATGCACTAGACTCAATAAAAAAAATTACATAAACACGACTCTTAGCTAACATAAATGGACTCATGACTCTCTAAGTCTTCTCTCGAACTTTATTCGTTCTCGGACTCACCGCTTGAGTAGTCCGAATCCGACCCGTTAGAATTTCTTAAAAAAGATTGGAAAGTAGGGAATAAACGCACTCGCCCAGTAGGTATTTTAGTATCAACATGATGACAATGTTAAAATCACACACATTTTAGTTCTATGAAAAAGGTAATAATGAAAATGCGATAAATAATACGGATAAAACCAAAGTAACAACGAGTAACAAGACAAGTGTAGGGATATGAGACAATATGAGAGCATGATCAAGCAAGATTATAATGTGACCTTTCATTAATGAGAATGTACTAGCATGTATCGAGAATGTACTTTTCATAACTTTAGAAATACTATCCACTAGGAAGTCATGTAACAAGCATATAATAATCAATCATGAGATTTCGTGGATTTTACCTGTTTATAAAAAAAGTACTCCCAACACAATACGACGCTAGTATTCATTATACCCTATGGTTAATAGTATGTTTCCGGTCATCTGCCGAGGGGGCTAGCGTAGAGCCCTTGGACACTATGTGTGCCTGCCCTTGCATCTTCAAGTTATAAATCAAGCTACTTCCACGAGTGTAGCAATAAAGTAGGTCAATAATGTCGAGTTCAAACAATAGTTTTATGATAACATAAGTCAATGTAAGAATGCACCAAAGAGAATCATGAGATGAAAGATGATTTAATTGGACATTATGCTATGGAGGAATTCTGATAGCATAACAGTACATTCATATATTTTCATAGTTTATTAATGACTTATTGAACAAGGTGTTGGGTTCCAGATAATCAAAAGACCATTTAGGAACAATGTTTAATCAACCCTTGGGTCAAACCACGGGTTAGGTAGTATTTAGACAGAACGCTGTCTCAAGAGGAATGTTTTCTTGGGGTAGCAGTCAAGTCAAGACTGCTTTCAGACAGGGTCGATGCCAGAAAGGAAAGGGGGCGATGCAACAAAACTACAGGCAGAACACGGTCATGGGACAGTCGCTACTGGGAGGTTGCAGTCGCAGAGAGGCCGTGATCAGCACAAAGTGTAGGAAATTGTAGAAAACTCAAGTGCTTTCTTGACCATTAGATTTTTAGGGTACAACTAGCTCAGTGTCCTAATGGGAATCCTAGACTCCTGGAGACTTACGGAGGTCTTGAAACATGATCACTTAGTCTGACAAAAGGAATATCCGATGGAGAGGCTCTCAAGTCCAAAGATATTCATATCAAGTGGTAGTGACCTAATAGCGACGTACCAGAATATGCGATATATGTGAACTTAATAAAATAGAAATAAGGTGAGAAGGGAATGTGCCAAAACATAAATCAAAGCATAATCCACTCATGAAAATTCCTTTAAGTAGAAAACTATAAATAAAAATATATGCATCTAAATATCACAAAAATGCATATGTAAAACCAATATACTATCTAAATCCGTTCATTCATGTGTCTTAAGTTATTTTATAACTCACTAAATTCATGAAAAATTTAACAAACCGAATTGCAACTATCAAATTCACACTCAATAGTCATACATGAAAACATGCTAAACAAGCATAACAAGTGCAATATCACAACAAAACTAAAACAAGTAAAGAGCAGATAAGTTTGTTACATAATGTCATTACACGAAGTGTTTGAAATACAAAGTGTTTGAGAGAGAGGGGGGGCTCGGCGCCTCTGTGTGTGTGAGTGCAAGTGTGTGTGTGTGTGTGCGAGCGCGCATGTGCATGTGTGAATGAGAGAGAGAGAGAGAGAGAGAGTTGAACGCAAAAAATGCAACACGCTGATGCTGAATTATGGTATCATCATGAATATGATCATGATGGGCCATTCGATAGGCATATAATCACGATGGAGCCGTTGAATCAGCATATGATTACAATCAGGCAGTTGGATCGTCATACGATCACAATCGAACTGTTAGATCGGCATATGGTGACGATCGAGCCGTTAGATAAACCAATTAAGTCTATAATGGACAATTGGTCATAACGGACTAAGAAGTCCAGCCGATTGGGCTTAATGGGCTTAACGATCCAATCAATTGGATCTATGATAGGCCAATTGGGCATATCAGACTGAGAAGCGTAGCCAATTGAGCTTAATGGTCTGTTGAGCCTGTTATTTTTCTCAATTTAATCAAGATAAATAGAAATTAAATTAGTCTGTTAACGACCGATAAATGGCGCAAAGTCAGTGTCGTCGTAATTCCGGACTAGTTACAAGTTCCGGGGACTCCCCGTTAGATTCCCGACAAAAAGGAAAAAGTCCTCGCAACAAAGAAACAACATAAAGGAATTTTCGCCGCACACCTGTGGAGTGTTCGGCACACGTCGGCAAGTTGTTCCAACAAGGCGGAATCTCCCTCCCACGACAAATGGTGCGGAACGAACAAGAGAACACAAGAAAACACAAGGCACAAAGCCCGAGGAACGTCGCTTTCCTCCTCTCCACATGGGAACCCGAAAAAAAAAAGAAAAAAAGAAAATGGGGGGTTTCTAGGGCCACCACCCCTCTCTCCCTGTCAAATGGGACCGGGTAGGTCCCCCATAGGGCCTATCCGGACCTAGGGGTCCATTCGCGGACATATCCGGTCCCGAATAGGTCTCGCAAGGAGCCTATCCGGTATGGATTGGTCATTCCAAAAACCTACTAGGTCCAGATAGGTCCCCAATGCCTATAAATATCCCTGTGGACCCCCCTTACAAAAGACAATCTGAGATGACCTACAGGAGCAACTCTTGGAGCGCGCTTGGACATTTTTGTTGTGTTTGTGCCTTTGAGCAAGAGTATGTTATAAAAATACCCCTTGTAATGGCACGTATGTAATTTTGTCTCTTAGGAATTAATACCAGTAGAGTTTTGTTAATACCCCTCAAATGAGCCCTGCCCTCTTGGAATTCTGTCACTGCACCAATGAGGTCCTCCTTGATGATATCTCAACAATGTTGAAAGAAAATCATAGGAAAACCATCTGATCCCTGGCCACCTGAAAGAGAGAACCGCATGTTTAATCTCCTCCTCTAGAAAGGGGCTCGCAAGAGCCTCACTTTGTGCCTGGGAGAGGTGGGGGTCGTCTGCTCCTCGATGAAAAGGATAGCATAGAAATCCCTGGCACAACTCCTGATGTCTTCCTCCCTATGAAGTAAGAGCTCCCTGGCCTTGATACAGGCAATGTGATTCATCCTTTTCCTCCCTAAAGCAACCCTATGAAAGTAGGCTGTGTTCCTATCTCTTTCTTTGAGCCATTTCTCATCGATCTTTGCTTCCAGTAGATTTCCTCTCTCAGTAGGATGTCATCATATTGTGCTTGAAGAAAATCTCTACTCAGTCTGTCAGCCTCATCCATCAAACCTACCTCCTCCAAGTGATCCAGAACTTCCAGCTGCTAAAGAATCCCCTCCTTCTCTTGTCTGCCTGGTAGCCTCTTGCTAGCTCCCCAACGTTTTAGCACCAGGTGTTTCAATTTATCAATCTAAATAGCCATACAAGATTTGTGACGTCTTTGACCATCCCATGCATGCTTGACTGTGTCTAAGAAATCTTCTTTCGTAAGTCAGTACCTTTTAAATCTAAAAGTCTGTCTCCTCTCATGACCTTTGTTGGTCCTCAAAAAGATAGGTTTATGATTAGAGGTTGGCCTAGGCAAACAAGAGCTCTGCACATGAGGAAAATGGTCCTCCCAAGTCACTGACACCAAGAACCTGTCTAGCCTATAATAAGATAGATCCTCCAAATTAGACCAGGTGGATTGAGCATTCACTAATCCAATATCGATAAAGACTACCCGCTAGATGAAGTCACATAAGTCCTTTGTCTTCCTCGAGTGAGGGTGAGCTGTCGTCCTCTTTGAAGCTGAAGTCACTGTATTAAAGTCATCGACCACACACCATGGCCGTCCAGTCCCTTCGCTAGTCTGAGGGCCATACGCCTCTGAGAAATATTAGGAGAAGCCACCCCTCAAGCACCGAAAGTGAATGCTAATGGCCCATCACCCAACGTGCTTGGCCTCCTTCATCTTCTCCACCTCCTCCACCTCGAAAGGGTTCCACAACACCATAATCTCTCCTGCCCTCCCTACAGTCGGAGAAGCCACCCCCTTCAAAACTCTGCCACCCCCGATCTAACTTATCAGCCCCTCTTCGTCCCCGTCACACTTTGTCTCCTGCAGACATAAAATGTCTACCTTACACCTTCGCACCAACTCCTTTACCGTCCTCCTCTTCCCCAACCCCTCTCCCTTAGGCCCCTCACATTCCATGATACGATCTTCATGGAGACTGTGGGATACTCCCCTCACCTCCCTCACCCACTGGTATAAGCTTTGATTTAGGTGTTATTTTCGCAAAGAAGGGGCTGATCTATTCACCCCTCCCCTCTAGATCTGCTTATCACCACTCCATAGAGGGAGCCCGTGTCAGGTGCTGGCTTGGCCGAGACTCGGGACTGGAAGCCCGAGTGAAGAGCTGGGGAGCCAGGGGGCCGGGGCAAAAAGTCAGTGTCAGGTGCCAGCTCGGTAGGAGCTCGGGGTTGGAAGCCCGAGGAAGGAGCTGAGGTGATAATCGAAGTCTGAGTCCCAGGGCCCGTGTTGGAGATCGGTAGAAGCTGGGCCCGGGGGCTACTGTTTGCTTGGGCAGGAAATGATCTAGGACCCCTACAGGGGCCGGTAGTGGAGGCCCTTGAGTCTAGTACTCGGGTGATCCACCGGTGCTGGAGCTAAGCATGGTGCGTTAGCTACACGAGCAGGTAGGGGAACTAGGATCGACTACGAAATAGCCATAGGGATCACGCCTAGGATGTAGGGTAATGTAAAACAAGGGCAGGGTCGATCAGGCTTCATCCTACGAATTATTGTCTAGGGGCCTGCAAGTGACAGTCTTGGGATGGCTGCCACTTGCCAGTGGTGGCCTATCGCAAGGGCCGCCTCCTAGAGACTATCTTTGAAAGTGTTTCTTTAGTCCAGCACATAGTGAACTAGGTCGATTTCTTCTGTGGGCACTTCCAGGGGACTTCTGAGGGCGTTTGGGTGTTGGGAAAGCACAGAGAAAGATAGGGGAAGATGGAGAAGTGGGGGAGGGAGCCTAAAACATCAATATTAACCTACTATAGCTAGGATAACATGGATAATGGTGGTGGTGGTGGTGAATGACAGTGGAGGCCGTCGAAGGTGGGAACCAGTCTCACGAGCGAGGGGTCGCTTGGCTGGGGCCTCTCGCCCGCCCCCATCTCAGGAACGATGCAGTCGAGCTTCTCCTTTGTCATGAGGATGACGGCTGGAGTTGACAGTGGTGGAGTCGATGGAGGGTGACGACAGAGTTGCCGGTGAAGGAGGAAGATCATGGGGGTTCGATGGGGCCTCACACCCGTCCTCTTCTTGATGATGATGCACTGAAGCTTCCACGGATGTCCTCCATGGTGGAGCGGAGCGAAGTTGGGCTTCTCACCCGGGGTTCCAAAAATGGAGAAAATATGCAATAGCCATGGCTAAAAACTCATATTTCTCATTGTTATTTCACACTAGGAGAGGGGGGATACATATAGGGGGTGGGGGAGCATGAAAGGATGCCATTACATTGATTAAACTTTGAAAAACAACACCTATTTAAGCCCTTGAGCATCAGATCGTCAGAAGTTGGAAGGCCACATCGTTCTAGATTTGGCAGGGAGGAGGCGGCCTCTTGGGGGGCCGCCACCTGAAGGAGGCAGCCTTCAGATGGCTGTCTTCTGCATCTGGGCCAAGAGGTGTTGGAGACATTGACGTTCTAGCTTCTACATCAAGGAGGGTCTGCTCCCCCATACGCTGCCCACCCCATCTATGAAGATGCGAATATTAACAGCACTCGTCCTTCCATAGGAAAGCGCATTTTTGGGAAATGTGTACCCATCTACCGTGCCTGTGGACGCTGTATAATTAAGAGATATAGGCTGACCCAAGCAAAGTGATGGGAATAGGAACAATATTATTATTAACGCCTTTTTCATTATTCAATATTTTTATTTTTTGACCTACTATAAGTATCCCCCCCCCCCCCCTCTGGGGGTGGCGGTCTTGTCGGCCGGGACGCTCATTTCCACAACCGCTCCCACGGCAGATAGACGGCCGAAACGGCCAGAAGGATCAGGGCGAGGAAGTGGACTCCGTTCATCGGATCACCGCCTTGGTGATGCAGACCAGCAGAAGAGCCGGGATGCTCATGGAGATGAGGAAGGAGGCCACCAGGTGCGCGATGAAGCGGGCGCGTCCGAGGGGGCGTGGACGGTCGGGGGCGATCATCTGCGCCCCCAAATCAGCCATACGGCCAAGAGAACGACGCAGATCACGAGGAAGATCGCGACGCTGATCCACAGCGGCGACAGCACCCACCACCACGACCACGAAATCACGCCGGTCAGCTTGAGGACGACGAAGGCGACCGTCAGGAGGCCGGCAAAGCCGACGCCGCCAGACGAGGAAGAAGTGCTGCAGTTGGTCATGCTGCGTTGTCCTGAATGGCGGGCGCGGCGAGCGCCGGATTGAGAAGGGCGAGGGACCGGCCCAGCGCGTCGGCGGCTTGGGCGATCAGGTCGCGTTGCTCGGCGAACCGGCCATGCTCTCCGGCCGTCACGGCGCGGATAATCAGGTTTCCGGCGTTCATGGCGTGAGCGTCGGCGGCGAACAGGTCGCGGGGTTCGTAGGTGCGGGTCACGCCGCCCTCCCCAGCTTTCCCGCCTGATTGGCGAGATACTTGGCGCGGGTTTCCGGGGAGAGAGCCCGCTCGATCTGGACCATCGCCTTGTCCGTCGCGGCTTGGGCGTCAGGAGCGAGGGGTTCGACGGAGCGGGGCTCCACGGGAAACCAGTGAGCACGCTCGCCGCCGGGCGAATACATCCCGTCCTTGCGGTCGTTGCCGTAGGACTCGGCGTCACGTCCGGCTTGTTGTGCGTCGAGGCTCATTGGGAGGCCCCCACCGCACACATGCGCTTGACAAGATCGACAGCGCTTGCCTGGAGGTCGGCGACGGTCGGTTGAAGAGCGGCCCTCGCAGCGGCCCTCGCAGCGTCCCACGCAGCGGCCCCCGCAGCGGCCCCCGCAGCGGCCCCCGCAGCGTCCCCCGCAGCGTCCCCCGCAGCGGCCCTCGCAGCGGCCCTCGCAGCGGCCCTCGCAGCGGCCCCCGCAGCGGCCCCCGCAGCGGCCCCCGCAGCGGCCCCCGCAGCGTCCCCCGCCGCGTCCCCCGCAGCGTCCCACGCAGCGTCCCCCGCAGCGGCCCTCGCAGCGTTAGATCAGTAAGAGTAGTTGATTTTTAATTTCATAAAAATTTTCACTGGGATCCATTCACCGCCCCTCTGGATCTCAGGCATGCAAGCTCTAATCCTTTTAGTTGTAATCAGAGCGGATCACCAATCCTATCACTACAGGTGTTGGACGCATTCTGGTGACATCGCGACCCTCTGTGTGGGCGCGTTAATCATCGTGACGTAGGCAATGAGTGCATTAATATTCTTTGTTTTCAGGTATTATTTGAGTTGTCTCGGGCTCTGGTTAACCTAGGATTCAGTGCCTTGTTGGCCTTTGACTCAACAAATGCCTTGAATGTACCGTGAGAGTCATATCTATGTGTCGAGGGATCCCGGAAGAGTGGCTTCATCCCGAGTAGTGTGTTCAGTGTTTCTTTCGTGTTAATTGGCTTGGCTTCGACCCCTTTGTTACCCATTGTATGTAGATGTCTTGGATGTCGTATGAGGGCTGTGACTGTGTTATAGGGTGTTCGAAAGTGCCTTGATATCGAGTAGTATTTTATGTTATTTTATGGGTTATTATGATTTCTGGTCAACCCGGTTGTGACCCAATGGTTGGCACGTGACCTCGTGAGTGTCCAAGCTATCTTTTATGGATCGAGACTCTAGTTTTGGACACTTTGAGATATCATCTTATCTCAATTTATGTGCCTATCTAGTCTGAGGGCTTTGACGTTCCCTCATGTTCCATGTTTTGTATTGTGCGGAATTAAGAATCCTATGTGCAACCTAGGGGCTGAGGACTTGTGTTTTATCATGATTTTGGCGTAGGGACTAGGCTGATTATCGGTATGTTACCGTGATGTGCGACAATCTTGACCCGAGTCATGTGACTCAATGATCGTAGTGTGTAGGTCTAGTTGTCTATCCTAAGTCTGGCGGCAGTTCTGTGTACTGTCTTATGCTTCATGGTACTTGTGACAGGTGAGTACTTACCATGTCTATACTTTGATGTTTCTATTTTAAGTCTGTGTGTCTAGTGAGCCTTCACTAGTCGTAACCTGATGACACTTTATGTGTCGACCCACCTGGGAGTGGTGGCAGGGTGAGTTCCCGAGAGATGATTTTTAGGCTAGTTTTCATGGGCCCCCTTACTTTGCAGTAGCGTCGTACTGGGGGGGAAACTAGCTAGAGGCCTGGCTTAAGACATTGGGCTTGTATGTGCACATGTGGTCAGGGGCGTTTGGACGAGCGTCGACGGGCGTGACCCTGACTAGTCACTCGTTATTGTTGTTACTGGTACTTGGTACAGTGTCTCAATCACCATGTTTGAGGCAAGTGTGAGATGCTTGAGGCGCAGTGTAAGACGTCAGATGATGCATCTGGCTTTGCTTCTAGTGAGGAGGTACTTCTGTCACAGGACGCTGACTCTTGTGATTCTCATGCTTCGTGTGGTTTCTTATGCAACGTGAGCACCTTCACATAGTGCTTCAGGTAGTTTGTGCTTGGCTTCACCCGTAGTCAGTGTAGCATACACGATGGTGAGGTCGTGTGTGCGCTGGTGCTTTTGGTAGTATTTCCCCACGTCCGAGAGGTCGTGATGTAAAGTCTACACATCTGTTGTAGTAGGGCGTGTTCTGGCAATGTAATCGGAGTTTCCTTGTGTCAGTTTGGTGATTCTTGACTGTGTGTCTGGGAATCTATGTTCTTATCGATTAGGAGTAGTTTAGAGGGCCAAGGTCTTATCGGCTGCCATGGTTTGTTCTGTACGGCTTTCCTCTTTACTTCCGTTGTTGTTACTCCTGCTCCTGCTGTTACTCTTGTTGTTCTTACTATTGTTACCGCTTTGGTTTCTTGGTGGGGATTTGCGGGACCCCTACTGAGCCAGTGACACGAGGCTCACCCCTAACTTTTCAAGTGTGGCTGCTCTTCTTCCTCGTGGTCTAGAGGTGCAGTGCGTGGTTCTTAGTTGCCAGCTTTGCCAGTGTTGGGCTTCCCCCGACTTGAGGGTATGTTCCCTTTTCTGTTGGACTGTACTTGTCTTTAGTTGGATTGGACGCTGCCAGCTATTGTAGCTATTAGTTTAATTGTTATAGAAAATGTAGTTTTATTTCTACTATTTTAGCAATCCTAATCAAATATAGTAATTGTTTACTGCCTTATCTGGAAGTTCAATGTATTTCTAAGCACCTTCACACACTCCTTTTATCCCTTCAGAGGTTTCTTCTCAGGATCCAAATGGTTTCGGGTTTACCCGAGCCCGAAAGCTGGGTTGTCATAGGTGGAATCAGAGCTGTGTTGCGAAGGATGTATAGAATTGAACATGGGAATTCGAGATATTACAGTGCTCAAAGTCCGTAAGGCCCAGTACAGTCGGTAGCTGGCATAGGTTTTATGTTTTTTATACCGCTTTACTTTCTCATGTGAGCGCTTGCCTATGTTGGGTTGGCATTGTGCATAGTGGTTTTACTCTCGTTAGGATGTGACAGAGAGTGTTCTTTTGTTATGATGTTGGTCTCAGTTGTGCTACATTGGGCAAAATTTGTCAGCAGATGTGAATCTGTAGTGCCGTGTTTGCATTTTTCGTGGTGTGTTCAGGTTGCTGATGGGCTCTGTAATGGCTGTGCATGTTCTCCTGAGGAGATTAGTGTTGTTTTGGCCGTTTCACTTGAGGTTTGGTCAGCCCTTGAGATGTTCAGGTTGTGTTGAGGTGGTTGTTTGGAAACCATGTTTGAGAGAGTGCTCGGGCAAACCTAGGATTTCTTTCCTGGTGATCTACTGTCAAATGAGCTTGATCTTTCTCATTCTGTTTATGTCCTCATTTCGAGGTAAGCTTTGGAAGTACTGTCTCGGTGAAGCCTTCGTCCTGTGTCTACTTATGTGTGGACTGTGTTAATTTTGAACCTGGTCTGCTTTTGTCTCAATGGTGGCTTGGCTTTGGACTCAGTTTGTGTGTTGGGGTGTTGTGCACCGTGTTCGGCTTGCCGTGTTAGGCGACTGTTGCGCTATGAAGGTTCAGTAATCATTTCAAGACATGGGGATGAGCTAAGGTTGGTATTCTTTGTGGCTTGTGTTGTGGCTCTTAGCACGATAGTTTGCACTATGGCGACATGTGATCGACTGTTAGCAGGATCGGTACACGCGGCGTGGTACATTGTAGTTAGTGAGTTGCGATGGCACCGAGAGATGTGCTGAGATGCGGATGTCGAGTTGTCTCTTTTGCCTGTGTGCATTGTGTAGAGTGCGTAGAGAAAGCATGTGGGCTTATCACCCACTGGTTGGGGAATCATTGGTTGGAAGATTCAGGACAGTCGAGAGGATTATTTCCTCTGTGTGACTTCGTCTTGGCTGCGTATGCCTTGATGTTGTTGGTTGCTGTGCCGTTGCTTATGGCATTGTGATTGTTGGCACTGGCAGTTTCGAGAATTGGGAAAATCTGTTGGCAGATATGCTGATTGAGTACCCTTTCTTTGTCTGCATTTCTTGGAAGTTGTGCTCTCGAGACGAGATCGTGATCCTAGAGATGCATTTTTCTGAGTGTTGTTAGGGGTCCTTATTTGTAAGCTGTGCGTGGCTAGTTCCTTTTTAGCAGTGTGATCAGCTATAATTGTGCCCTGATATGACCCAGCTTGCAGATGTGCCCCGTGATTTTGTGTTGACAATGGAGCTGGGGATTTGTAGGTGTTGTTGAAGTTGTGTGAGGTTGAGGTTGGTTGTGTTCTGCTTGGGAGGAGTTACATGTGAGTCTGAATTTGGCATGATGTGGACCGTGATCTTTTCGGTTGATTGTGCTGTACTCTTCTACCATGGTAGAGTTAGCATGCGACTCGAATCAGATGTAATGTCTGAGTGAGGACTGACTTGATTGTGTTTGTGGTCCACACACTCATCGTTAAAAATGTTGTGCCACACAATTTCAAAAATGATAACCACAATCACTCATTTAAGAAAAAAGATTAGAAAATTAAATAATGTGATGAGCACGGGTCGATCCCACAATGAGGAAGAAACTTTTGTTTAGTTGAAAAACTTCTGGTATTTTTTTAGCAAATCATGGAGTGAGTAGGATAAAATAAAAATTTAAAATTAATTGAAGTAAAATCTAACTAAAGAAAGTTGGAGGGTTACATAAGAAAAAATTGGAAGAGACAAGGAGAGAAAGAAAGAGAGAGATAATTGCAAAAAAATTTGAAATTTTATTGCTAGAAAAGAAAAGTACAATGCTATGGAAGTGCACGTTACAAATCCAAATGAACTAAAGGAAAGAGAAAGAGATAGAGCCAGGAAATGATGAAGAATGCCGCCATCTCCTCATCGCCGAGCCTTTGAGAGGATCACCCCATCTTGAAGGAGAACATCGTCATGAGAGGTAGATGACGAAGTTGTTGTTGTCCGCGCCGCCGAGCCTTGGAATGTCACCCCGCCTTGGAGTGAACGCTACCGTGAAAAGTAGGTTGTAAAGGAGAGATTTAGGAGAAAAATAGAGAGGGATGCGTAGATACTAATGGAGGTTCTAAGAGGTGAGAATGATGACGCTAAGAGAAAGGAAAAGTAGGAGAGGGAGAGGTGATCTACCTAGGTGAATGAAGAGAAGAAGAGAGAGATGTGAGGGCGCAAGAGGGAGATTGGGAGAAGAAGAGAAAGGGGCGGCCTAGCATTTGTATGGAGAAGAAGAAGAAGGTGAAAAGGAAGAGGAGGGGGCGCACTAAACTAGGGTTTGGAGGGAGGAAGGGGGCGGCCCATGCTAGAGGGAGAGAAAAAAGAAAAATTCCAAAAAGAAAAGGATTCCTTCTCTACATTTTTGTGGACTATTTATAGGGGAATTTGGCCAAATAGAGGGTGGAGATTGAGTTTGATGGAGATGGAGGGCTGAGATTAGAAGGGATAGAGATGGAAGATGGGGAGAGGAGAGAGGGACGCCCCCCTCAAGCTAGGGTTTGGGGCGCCCCATGTCTCCTTCCTAATTGGGAGAGGATTCCCTCCTATTTTCTCTCCAAGAATTTCTCTCCAAGATAATATCAATAAAATCCTTTCTTTATCTCCTTTCACACAAAAAAGGGAATGGCAGCTGCCATGACTTGGTCAAGGGTGGAGGAGGGCGCCCTAGGGCAACCATGCCCTGGTCATGGTGACGATTTTGCCCCTGGCCCTTTTGTTAAATGCCTTGAACGTCCTGCACAATAACAATTTGAGTTTAGTCCATTAAAAATTATTACTTCATACATATAAATCATGAATGCTTACAATTATGTAATAGAAAATTAATTCTCATAACCTTCAAACCATTTTCATTGAATAATTATCCACAAATTAGGTTAATTTATGTGAAAGGCGCGATTTGTGTGAAGTTGAGGAAGACGAAAACTGACAAGGCTGACAAGAGCGATCTGGCAGCGGTGCGCAAAGTGCTCTTGGCACAGGCAGCCTCGCTCGAGGTGCCGCGCGATGTGCTGAAAGCTCCGGAATTGAAAGCTCTCTACAGCTCGATGGGCAGCTTAACTCCTGCGAAACGAGCCATCCACGGTAAGGCCGTCAATAAACTCAAGGCCGACCTGGAAGAAGCGATTGAGACTCGGGAGGCCGAACTCGAATCAGCCGAAATTACGCCGATCGATGTGACGGCACCGTGGGATCTGAACAGCACGCAGCCCAGCTTGCTGCCGACCGAACAGGGCAGCGAGCATCCGTTGACGCGCGAACTCGAGACGGTGATCGATATCTTTACACGGATGGGTTTTCAGGCGGTGGAATCGCGCCAGATTGACGACGATTACCACATGTTCGGCGCCCTGAACTTCCCCGAAAATCACCCGGCACGCGATGGCTACGATACGTTTCGGACCGAAGAGGACTATATTCCGCCGGCTCATACCAGTACGATGCAAAACCGTATCCTCAAAGATGGCCGCGCCGCTCTCGAAGATGGCGGCCAAATTGCCGCAATTAGCTATGGTCGCGTCTTTCGCAATGAAGACGTCGACGCCACTCATGGGCACACCTTTTATCAAGTGGAAGGCGTCTTTGTCAGCAAGGACGCCACACTCGGGCAAATGCTCGGTACGCTGCGCAGCTTCTTCGAAGTCTATTACGGTCAGAAGCTCAAGATCAAAACTCAGCCGGGCTACTTTCCTTTTGTGGAGCCAGGGCTGGAGTTTGCGATCGAGAAGCCGGTTGCGATTGGTGGCAAACCAGGCGAATGGCTGGAAATGCTCGGTTGCGGCATGATTCACCCGAACGTCCTCAAAGAAGCCGGGATCGATCCCACCCAGTATCGTGGCTTTGCCTGGGGCGGCGGCGTCGAGCGCCTGGTGATGCTGAAGTACGGCATTGGAGACCTGCGCCATTTTGAAGCGGCACGCTTAGATTTTTTGAGGAAATTTGCATGATCGTCTCTGTCAACTGGCTCAAACAATACACTGAAATTACCGTGCCGATTGATGAATTAGCGACGCTGATTGGTGCGCGCTTGGTTGAGATCGAAGGTGTCGAAGAACTAGGTGAGAAGTACAAAGACGTTGTCATTGTCAAAGTGATGGAATGTAGCGATATTGAGGGCAGCGATCATTTGCATCTGACACGAGTTGATGATGGTGGTGTGGTCAAAGATGTGGAGCGGGGCGGCGACGGCTTCGTGCAGGTGGTTTGCGGCGCGCCGAACGTCCGTGCTGGTATGTTTACCGCGTGGTTGCCGCCGAATTCGGTGGTGCCAGAAACGTTTGGTGGCAATGAACCGTTTGTGTTGGGGGCTCGTCAGCTGCGCGGTTTCACTAGCAACGGTATGCTAGCCAGCGCTCGAGAGCTTGGCCTTTCCGACGATCATGAGGGACCACCTTGGAGGGGCGGGCATTCTTTTGCTAGGGAACCCTCCACTACCCTATCCACCTTTAATTCTACTTCATCCACATTTCTATCTATCACCGATTGGGCTACCCGTTGGGTAAGGAATGAGCTCTCATCCTCTCACCCCCTGTATTCATTGCATTTGATGCATCCTATGCATCCATCACATCCATTGCATTGCATTCGCATGCGTTTGCATTTCTTCTTTCCCAGGTTTCCAAACCCATATCTTCCCCGCCTTTCGGAACCTCCAGATTCTCCACATTCCGGGGCTCATTCACCTCAATCCTCAAGATCTCTAGGTCCCCTTTTACTTGCCGGGCATCACGCCCCTTTCAATTTTCTCCCAGGGCATCACGCCCCTTCTGATTCCATTCCCCCAGAACCTCCGAATCTCCCAGGGCATCGCGCCCTTTTCTATCTTCTTGCTCTGAAACCTCTAGACCTCCTCCCTTTTCTCCAATTTATCCTTCTACTCCTTCTAGACCTTGCGTCTTTTATTCTCCTCTTCCTCTTAACTCATCTTTTCCCATACATTTTCCTGGGGCATCGCGTCCCTCATCACTTTCCCCCTCCGGAACCTCTGAATTCCCCATCATGATTCTCCTCCTCTGCCTCCAGACCCTCCAGATCCTCCTCTTTCCATCTATCAATTTCTCCTCATAATTCCTCCTGATCTCGGGTCTAACTCGACTTCTTCTACATCCACTGCTCTGGGCATTTGCCCGCTCTCCCACTACTTTCGAGGCTTCAATCCTCACTCCTCCTTTTGATTTTTCGTTTCTTCTACAGACCTTTCATGTGATCAGGGTCTCCACACCTTAGTGAGGGAGTTCTAGCCCTCGTCTCTCTTCTTTTTATCCTTATTCGTCTGAGTCTGGTCTTGGCACCACTCCTTCTTGCTAAGCTACTTCAAACCTTTGCTTCCTCCTTTTATCTGCCAATGAGGACAAATCCCATGATGATCAAGATCACCTCCAGCGGTTGCTACTTCATAAGGTTGCAAGGTAACATTTTGCATTCATTCCTCACGCATGGTTTTTCAAAATGAAGTGCTTCTTAACTCGATTAAGAGTGGTAGTCAAGGCTTTTATCCTAGGTCTTTATCTTTCTTGAATTTCAGGAAGAGTCTTTAGGCTTGCTTTTACAGCACCTCTAGTTATCAAGAACCCCGTGCTGAGAGTTCGACATTCCCTCCCCGCTTGTTAAGGGAAACCCTTAGTTGGGCATTCCACACACTTTATGGCATCCTTAGCCGGCTTCCTTTGATAAACACCATTGCTACTTTGGCCATACCATGGGTATACATGAAAGTCTTTTCTCTTCTTTACTCGGTCAAGTGCATGGCTTGAGGTTGACGGACGAGATGATCAACCTTTTTTTTTCTCCAAATCATCTAATGGAATGAAGGGAGAGTGCACCCCTTTCCAGAGGAAAGGAATGTTCTCACTCCACCTATTGAGCATTGATACTACACTGCCTAGTTCCTAATTCCTTCTTTCTTTGCTTGTCTTTGCTTGTTTAAGGCTAATCAAAGTATGAAGCCTCTTCATCGGCCGACCGATAGAAAGAGAAAGTTGAATCCACATCACAGCCCACTTTGCAAGGTCTTTTACGATCACTCCTTCTAATTTTTGAGTTAACCCCTCTGGCGATCACACTCCATATTAGCATTTACATACTCTCCTCCCCACCATTCCATTACTATCATTATTATTAATAATCACTTTTTTCTTCTTTTTTTAATGTCTTTGTGACACATTCACAAATTGACGATCATGGTGGGACACTTTTCATTTTAATTTTGGTTACCCCCTCCTTTGGCACCCGCGTGTGCCCCTCCCTTTGGCACCCACGTGAGCCCCTCCTTTCGGCACCCACGTGTGCCCCTCCTTAGTGCTCTATGTAACACAATATTTTCCACTCCCTTGTGCACTACGTGCACATCTCCCATTGGTTGCCAATTTTTTGGACTGCCCCATAAGATTAAAAAGAAGATAACTTTCTTTCATCTCCATCTATGCTTGTTTATTTTATTCCTGTTCCTGTAAAGAATCAGCGTCTACTCAGGCTAGCGCCAA
This sequence comes from Amorphophallus titanum, assembly GCA_024336825.1. Classification (NCBI taxonomy): domain Eukaryota; kingdom Viridiplantae; phylum Streptophyta; class Magnoliopsida; order Alismatales; family Araceae; genus Amorphophallus; species Amorphophallus titanum. The sequence goes on from JANBPO010003795.1 coordinate 87,542, forward strand.
TTTCAGAATCAACATCTTCCCACAGAGACGCCCATTCTTTTATTTTACTGTTCATTCAAATCAATGCCTCTCTAGAGAGGCGCCATTTCTTCAATTTACTATTTAGATTAATTCAATGCCTCTGCAAAGAGACGCCATTTAAAGAATGAGCATTTGCCTAAGCAGCCGCCAATTTAATATTCATCATTCACTGTTCTGGATGCCATTTCTTCCTGTTTCACATATTCTGCTCGTTGCTACTGTTTTGCTATTGTTTGGCCTTGATTACTGGTTACATTTATTATTCTGTTGATCCTATCTGCATTAGCATTCATTCCAGGGCATTTTGGTTGAGAGACCACCTCTCTCTACACTCTTAGGATCTCCCATAGCCTCTTGGGAAAGGAAGGACCCTCCGATTGAGTATTCCTCTCATTGGACTTGAAATTTCTTAACCAAGGCCTCTATAAGTCCCCGACACGGAAGGATTCCCTCTTTGGTCACTAGACTGGTTGTACCATTTGAAGCACCCCAGAGTTAGTTAACCCTCATGTTGTAAAGAGAGAGAAAGAACCTAGTTGGCCCAGGGATTACACCCAAATTGAAACTAGGATCTATATTGAGGAGACAACCTGCATGTAACACCCCGATTTTTCAGATAGTCTCTCTGCGAGTTACGGATCGTGTTCGAGTGAATTTCAGACTTTTATACCAGATTATCAGACCCTTTGGCAGTGTGTTCGTGGATTGTTCTAGGTCCGAGGTGCTGTGAGGAGCAGCCTGATATTTTTTCATGCAGATGCGCCCGCCTTCGGCGTGAACCGCCTGGGTGATCTTGCGGTGCCGGGGCTTGTGCCAGGGCAAAGTCACTTTAAGCAAAGGGGCTAACCTACTCCAAAGATACTTAGCAGGTTCACTGTTGACAAATAGGTGGTCTTCATCTTCAACTTCATGAGAAGCAGAGCAGCAAACACAACTGGATGCCACGATAACTCCACTGGGCTGTATTCGACTGTCAACTGGAATTGCTTTCTTTAAGATTTTCCAACAAAATAGGGCTGCCCTCGGCAGGAATTTATGGTTCCATAATTTGCTGAACATATGTTCATTTGAGTCAGCCGCTTGCCCTTTGATAAATCTGTAAGTAGATTTAATGCTGAATTTGCCTGAGTTTGTGAGGGACCAAACAAGGATGTCATTACCATTTAGAATCACAAAGCTCTGTAATTCAGCCCGCAATTGATGGTCATGCACTTTATTCCAGACAGAGTGCGGAAGATTAGACAAGGCATCTTTAACAGAACAGTCTTCAATCATAGAGCTACTTTGTATAAAAAGAAGGTCGGCCAAGGCTTTGTCTTTGTCCCATATATCTTTAAAGAAATTTGTGGCAGTTCCATCTTAAATAATCATGCGAAAACCTGCCAGCAGAATTGCTCTAGCTTTCTCAAAAACACCTATTTTTATGCCACTAGGAAAAGGAGTTTTACAATCTGAAATATGGTGTCCATGATAGTATTTACTTCTAACATATTTAGCCCGAGGTGACATACTGTTCATAGAAAGCCATAGAAGTTTGACATAACTGCAGATTTGAATATCACTGATGCTGCGGATGCCCAGACCCCCATTAGAAATAGGGCTGCAAATCTTGTCCCAAGAAATCCAGTGTTTTCTGTGTGCTGTTTCAAGACCTTGCCAAAAGAAGTTAGCACAAATTTTACTAATATGCTTTTGGATAGTATAGGGAATAGAAGTAGCACTTGCTGTGTACATAGATATTGATGCTAATACTGATCGAATTAGAACTGCCCTTCCAGCTTGGGATAAAAGCTTGCTTTGCCAACCAGCTAACCTGGCATTCACTTTGTCCAGGAGGTATTTAAAATGTGGAATTTTAATTCTGCCTTTGAAAAGGGGGATGCCCAAATAACTAATGCTGCCAGTTCTATGGTGATATCTAGTTAATTGCTTAATTCGATCAATAGAAGAACTGGGCATCTGTTTGGCCACTGCAAAGTAACTTTTATGGGCATTAATTCTCTGTCCAGATGATGCTTTATATCTCCCCAAGAAAGATAGCAGATGTTTAATAGAAGAGATACCACCATTCGTGAAGATTAATGAGTCATCTGCATATAGAATATGAGACATTTGTGGGGATCCTCGAGGCAGATGATATGGTTTGCATGAACTTGAAGAGAATATTAGATTTAGCCCCCTGCTCAAAACTTCCTCAACGAGGATGAATAATACAGGAGCTAAGGGATCTCCTTGGCGGACTCCTCTTGATGATTTAAAATATCCATGACTATGACCATTCAGGGATATGGAAAATCAGCCACATTGTTTTCATTTAGGAAGGACACGAGCTCTTGAAAGTTTTCCTCTGTTGGGCGATAATGTCCACTATGAGGCCAGACAGCCTGCTCAAAAAATGAGGAATAAAAAACTGCTTTAGCCAAAATGTATGCAGTAGTACTAACAAATTTCACAAGAAGATGATCATGTACCTTTAGGACTCCATTTTCTACCACTAATCTTCCAGCAGCAGATGTGGCTCCTCCTGCCAAGAAGCTTGAGTGCTGAAAGGTGCCTTTCTTCTTCTGCAAGGAGAGAGAAACAGATGAGCTTGTTTCGATATAATACAAGAATATATCTTTTTTGTCCTCTATATGAGAACAGAAATTCACCTGTCCAACGTATAAAGTTCTGGATGTGCTGAGAACAAAAATCCACTTTGAATCTTTAGGGCTTTCCGATGTATCTAAAAGCTGGCAGCTCTGTTTGTACAAGAGCTTCCCGTTGTCCACTATAACCTCATAAGCCTCCCTTTCTTTCTGCAGTACAGGAACAGTACTCAGCATGTGACATCACCATCCAGGTGAACCAAGAATACCATTGCTTAATATTCTAGCAAATAAAATTGATTTGAATTTACAGGTCAAGAGACTTACTGGACCAAGATATTTAATACACTGTTGCTGGAGCTTCCAACGAGGGCAATGCTGCTCAAGATTGACCTCCTTTCCTTCTCCCACATCCAACCTGAGATTACAAAGTGTTGGTATGTGACTGCAAATATCTTTAAGCTATAATTCAGGCTAACGTCATTGAAACTCTTTCACTATACATAGAAAAAACTCAAGTTGGTTGGTACAATGAAATTCGCTTACAACTTACCAGTAGAAGAAAGGTTGCCGGCTCTCACAATGAAGCCACCGAACATAATAGAAGTGGAGATTGTGTCCATAACGATGGCGAGGGTCAATCTGTGAAAAGAGATGACCAGAGAATCCTAAGCATTTTAAAAGGTGAACAAGGCAAAGTGAAAAAGATTAGTGAGATGTATGAAACTTACTGCTTCAAGCCAGTGCTGCAATGCCAGTTTCCGAGCTTTGTTATTCTTTGATAAACCTTTACCAACCTACAAAATAGGATCATGGTGAGATTGGAAAACTAAATGCAAGAGAACATACTCAGTCCAAAGTCTAAAAGAAGCATCGCCCACAAAGGTACCATTGCAGCCTTGGTTCTGGCCCTTGACCAACGAGAAACAACTGATTCTGTCTTCTCAATGCCGAAAAATGATACAGAGCTCCCGTTGAGAAGTGCAAAATCTAACAATTTCCACCTGCATAATGTATTATATCCCATGTCAAATCTAGGGAAAAAGCAAATAAAATAAAATGACCTACCTAAAGCAACATGAACCAGCCATGAAAACTTACCATCTCTGCTCAACAAGAACAGCACAATCTGCAAGCTTTCTTCTTGTACGAAAACTTTTGTAGACCTTCTGCAATTTTAATGCGGATGTCGGCCGGGGCGGCGGTGGAGCCGACCTCCACATAGACCAGGCTGCCGCTGCCGGCCGACAGGTCGCCCGCGTCGAGGCGGGAGGCGGGATCGGCGTCGAGGCCATCGGGGGCGTGCACGCCGACCTCGGACGCGGCCTTGACCTGGGCGCCGGCCCCCAGGGCGATGGTGTCGCCGTTGAACTCGACCCCACCGAACGACGAGGTCACCGCCGCGTCCACCGAGAGCGGTCCGGTGGCGGCCACGGCGACCGCCCCGCTGCCGGTGATCGGCGCATCGACGGCGATGGCGCCCGTGGCGTCCAGGGTGACCTGGTTGTTGCTGACAATGGGTTTGGCGACGGTGACGCCGCCGGCGCCGGCGGTGACCGACACATTGCCCGCGTGGGAGGTCCCGGCGGTCACGGCGCCGAGGATGACCTGGCCGGCGCGCACGGTGACGCCGCCGTCCGAGACGAGGGTCGCGCCGCCGGCGCTGACCGTGGTCGCCAGGTCGGCGGGGCTGGCCGAGCCGTTGTCGGCCAGGATCTGCACGCTGTCGCCGCTGCCCGGCTTCAGGGCGTTGGCGGTGACGTGGCCGGTCAGGTTGATGACGCCCTCGGCCCCCGGCGCGGCGGTGGCCTTGTTGTAGGCGTCCAGCTCCAGCCAGCCGGTGGCGACCGTGCCGCCGAGGGTGACGTTGGACGCCCCGCCGGCGCTCGCCACGGGGGTCTGGCTCTGCAGCAGCACGCCGCCGGCGCTCGGATCGACCGTCACGGTCATGCCGTCCAGGGCGTCCAGCACCACGCCGTCGGTGGCGCTGATCGCGCCCTCCGCGTCGATGCTCGGCGACTGCAGGGCGACGAAGCCGGCGCTGGCGGCGATGCTGGCCGAGGGAGCGACCGTGATCCGGCCGGTCCCGGGCGTCGTCGGGGCGGCGATGGCGATGGTGTCGCCGTTCAGCGCTCCGTCCAGGCTGGTGGCGTCGAAGAGGCCGGTGGAGGCCAGGAACGAGCCGGTGCTGATCGCCGCGCCGTTGCCGATGACGATGCCGCCGGGCGAGAGCAGCCACACCCCGCCGTTGGCCTGCAGGGCGCCGGCGATGCTGATCGGCGAGCCCGCGCCGACGACGTTGAAGGCGATGGCGCCGGCGTTCGGCTGGGCGAAGGTCACCGTCTCGCCCGCGCCGATGTTGAACGACGACCAGTTGATCACCGCTCGCGCGCCGGGCTGGGTCACCGTCAGGCTGCCGGCGCCGAAGTTGAAGGTCGGCGCCCCGCCGGTCGAGCCGGCCACGACCGGGCTGGCCGGCAGGGCCTGGGCGGCGACGCTCCAGCCCGCCAGCACCGTGGTGGCCAGGGCCCGCGCCAGCCAGCGCCGCCGCGCGCGCATCGTCCGTCGGGCGTCGCTCATCAGCCCCTCGTCATCAGTTTGCGGTGGATCGCCGAAAAGGCGTCGCCGAGGTTGACCGTCAGGTTCATCAGCACCAAGCCGTCCTTGGGCCAAAGTTGGATCTTCCATTTGATTAAAGCTCACATATTTACCATTGTCCTTGTCCAGACAAATCGAGGCTACGGAGACTACAACTTTGCGGCTCATCTTCAGCAATCCCCTCTCTCTGCCAACCTTCACCGGAAGCAGGATCGAAGACTACGAGAACAACCCACTCCGCGTCCTCCTGGTAGATAGTGGGGGGAGCCAGTACTCTCCGGTGTCACTCCCATCTGCTCTCCGGGTGGAAATAGTCGCCCTCGACGGAGACTTCCCCGGCAAACGCGAGACCTGGACGAGCGCCGAGTTTGAGAGGAGCATAGTGAAGGAGAGGACGGGGAGAAGGCCGTTGGTCACAGGGGATGCCCTCCTCACCTTGAGAGACGGCAGCGCCACCATTGGAGACCTCACCTTCACGGACAACTCTAGCTGGATAAGGAGCAGACACTTCAGGCTGGGAGCCAGGGTGGCCCCTGGGAGCTGTCAAGGTTTGAACATAAAGGAAGCCATGACAGAGCCTTTCATGGTTAAAGATCACAGAGGAGAATGTAAGTTGAAGTCCATCCGTTGACCTCATGACTTAATATTAATCTCTGACTTTGTTTTAGTAGACAAGCATTTTAGTAGTTGCACAACTTATGAATTGCACCCTCCATTCCAACTTCTGCAAAGTATACATGTTTAGAAGCAGCTAGGCACAAATTTCTCAATCCCTAGGTGCCAACTCAGGTACTAGTGACACGCATGAAGCAGACGTTATCGATCGATCCCTAGGTAGTCATGGCCCTTAACACTTAACCGACCATACGAACACCTAGGAAAGTGTGAGGACCCATCTGACTAGTCAAGTTGGCAGGCTCATCTAGATTCTTTTTGATATATATATAGCTACAATTACATGCCATCAAAGATAGAATAATCTAATGTATCTTTTTCTTTCCCCTGCAGTGTACAAGAAGCACTACCCACCATCTCTGCAAGATGAGGTTTGGAGGCTGGAGAGGATAGCGAAGGGTGGTGTCTTTCACCAGAAGCTTCGGGCCGAGGGCATCAACACGGTCCAGGAATTCCTGAAGCTTTGGGTTGTGGATCTGGCCCGTCTCAGAACTGTAAGTCCAATATTGCCACACGTACTTAGTACTTACCACATAAAAGGGTCATCGAGTAGATCGTCTCGTTAACGCAAAGAAGGCTACAAACATATCAACTCGCATGTTTCATATTTAAGTAATCAAACTATCGTATCTAGGATATGTACATGTGAGCAAAACCACGGGACCCCTTTCCCTAACCCTAGCTTTTATAATCATTTGATTTATCTTTTTCTCCATATGAATCACAGATAATGGGACTAGGGATGTCAGATAGAGTGTGGGAAGGAATAATAGGCCACGCGAAGACCTGCGTCATAGGCAACAAGTTGTACCTGCATCGCAGCCCCCAATGCGTCCTCGTGCTGAACCCCATCTGCCAAGTTCAAGGTTTCCTCACAGATGGCCGCATGTACTCAACCCACACTCTCGATGAACCCCAGCAAGTAAGACGAGTAGTCCTGTGCATCAGAAAAGATTTTAACTGTTCTTCATTCCCATGTGACAAGTTCATAATTAACAATTTATATGTATGTGTTCGGCGGACACTCTTGCAGGCTTTTCTTCAGCAACTGGCTAGGGAGGCATACGATCGTTGGAATCAGTTAGAAGAGGTTGATGAGATGACTGCCCGAGCAGCTTTGCAGCGACAAAGTAAGCACTAATTAAGCCTTGATGTTCAGCAACCACAACCTTCATATATTTCCTTAACTTCACTTGGGTACTCCAATTACTAATACAGTGGTTTGGAGCTTGAAACTCCCACACCGGCCGGCCCGGCCGGTAAAGTTGAGAGAGTTCAAATTTAGTAACCTATGGATTAGCGTGTCTACATCGTTCCAATCTTTTCTCCACTTTCTTAACAGAGTCCACACTCGGACTGTTGGCGTTTGCCACCTCCGTTTAACACGGTATGAAGTAATGAAAGGTACAATCCCTTGAGATTCTCTAACCTAAAAATGTTCTTGACAGGCAAAGCTTCGCCACAGATTGCAACGTCGCAACCGTCGTCTTCCTCCTCAATCATGTATTATACAACAAGCCAGGACGATCTCGTGTCGACCCACCAAAGTGGTGGGTTCGATTTGGAAGTCCTCCAAGAAGACATGCGAGTGGAGTTCGGTTGGGTCCAGAGCCCGGACACTGCGGTGCATCGGGGCAACCATGTATATAACGTGTCGGAGTTGCCGTCTGAGGACGATGGAGAAGCAAATTTTACGCAGGGTTTCTTTGGGGCGTCTTAACAAGAAGATGACGGACCCATCAGCAACTGTAAACTATATATGCGTACATCCAAGTTGTCTTGTAGACGTGTTCTCTCACTGTATCCCACCCTGATTACTAGTTGCTTGAGCTCACTAAAGGATGCTGATAGCAAGCTTGTCAGTGGTTGGATATGCTTATGTCTCCTTTCTTTTGGGTTGTCGAATGTGTTCCCTCCCCCCCCTCCCCCCCTCATTTTCCTTTGGCTCATGTCGAAAGATCTTGTTGTACATGGATCACGTTCCCACCGAAGGTGTGAGAAGAAGATAAGTTGATTCCTTTTATCCCTTGTACTTGACCATTCGAAGATGCAACAAAAGTTTCGACCTTAATTTCCCCTTGTGGCTTTCGTACATGTCTCATTATCTTCGGAAGGCATGCTCACATAATTCCCCGTCAGTGTTTAAGTGAAACATTCAATTCCTTAGTGCTGTAGATAGTGATGAGGTTGATGATAGTGGAGAGTAGGATTATGAACTACATGAAATTTTTGCGTATGTACTCTTATAACATACCATATATATATTTGGACATGCCTGACTATCTTTTTTTTTAGGGGAGGGGAAAGCGGAGGCCACGCCTCCCACCGGGAGCACGCGGCTCGAACCCGCGCCCTCATGCCGCCTGCGCAGGAGGCATGCCCACCACATCACAGGCAGGGGACAAGAAAAAGCACTAATAGGGACGAATTTGGAACGGAAGTATTTTCTGTCATAAATATTCTTATTGCCTCCGATGATGAATACTTCTATCCTAAATTCGTCCCAAATTAGAGACGAATTTGGGATGGAATTACATCCGTCGAAAATTCGTCCCAAATTTAAGTGTCACATCGAAAATAAATTGATATTTATATGACATTTTATTACTCTTTTTTACACCTCTTTTCTCTCAAATTAAAAAATAAGAATAGAGAATCCACTTAAACATGTTTGGCATAGTCTCCCTAATTTTTTAGTAAGGAATCACATCCCATTATAACCATCTAGGCGGTGCGTGCAGACGAAGTTGACCTTCTTCATGGCCCCCAAGGGCATAGGATGTGGTCGAGAGAGAGGTAACGAGGAGGTGGGGGAGTCTTCATCGAGTGGTGATGAGGGAGGTAACTAGGAAGCTGAAAACAAAGAGAAGGAAAGCTCAGTCGAGGACTCCAAGCGAGGTTAGTTTGTTGTTGGAGTTGGTCTCCATTTTCCTTCTCGGGCTCGCCAACGTCTGTCATTCTCCGTTCCTCCCCCATCGCTAATAGTCCCCCCCGACACGCATTTTATTTTTATAGAAATTGGATGATAAGGGAGGGATAAAAATGAGAAATAGCCACACCCCCTCACAACCCCCACTATGCGAAGAACCCTCACAAGTTCCTAGCAAAGGGCCCGAATAGAGCAAGGTATAGTAAGCAATAAAGTATAGAGACAATGATATCAAGAGAGTATATCAAGACAGAATATCAAGTAGGCATTTCATAGAATAACGATCTTTTCTGATTCTCTGACTGTTCAAACCCCGTGGATGAAACTAGTTCCTCGCGGAGGTTTCACTCTGAAATTTTTATTTTTGTCATTTCACTTCTGTATTATAATTCTCACTTCTGTCATTTCATTTCTGTACTGTACTATTTCTATTCTGTGTTTTCTTCATTACAAACTCGGTAGAGGTAATCCTCTCCGGGGTCTCTCTCCACAGCATAACCGTCATGATGTCCGTCCATACCCAGTGCCCGGTATATCGAAAGGTGCTATCAGAATGATACGCTACGCCTATTGGGAAGATAGCAAACTTGCGTAAGAGGATCTTCGAACCCCCAGCTCCGTCGCGTACCAGACATTGGATAAGTTTAGCTTGCTCCATGTTCCATTAAGGAGTCTCCCTTAGATTGTCTTAAGCCTAACCTTTCACACATCTCACCCCCCCGTAGCCAGGCCAGGCCGTTTCTCTTCTCCTCTCTCCAATCCTCCCAAAAAGAACCAAACAATCCGTGGCGATTTCGTCGTCCACAATAGTGTGTTGTTGGGAGTTAGATTTTGAGGTGCTGGGTGTACATGTGCTATGAACAGATAAAGTGTGTAACTTACTTTCAAATTTCTTTTTATTCACATGATTAAATTCCAGCCATTCTCTTTGAAAGTTCACTTTTATCCCCAACAATTTGTCCAGGTTTTCTTGACTATCCACAAATCTAGACAGTGAATTATGTAAGTCTTGGATTTCACTTTCTAAAGATGTGATGAGCAGTTGAGTGTTGGCGAGTTCTTCTTCATAAGTAGCAAGACTGACATTCAACACATCATTGATTTTCCTAAGACATTCAACTTCTTATTTTATTTCATCCACATCTTCACACTCATCCAAAATCATAGATTTTTCTTTTTCTAGAACCAACAATCTTTCAGAAATGGCCGTGTTCAATTCCTTCAGTTTCTCATTTTCTCTTGCAAGTTTTTTATCATGAACAAGTTCATTTTGACCATTGTCCATTGAACTTATTTTCTCTCTCAGCTCTTTATTTTCATTTCTCAAGGAGAAAATTTGATCTTTGTGAAATTCAATGTCGAAAACATGAGCCTCAATCAATTCCTCTAAATGTGAGTATTTTTTACAGGTGGAATAACAGTTATTTTGCTCAACATTCTTTTTCAATTTTTTATTTTTAGATTTTAGCTTCTTATATTTATTTGCAAGTTCATCGTATGCAACCAATAGATCATCAAGAGGTATATTTTTAAAATTTGAATTTACCTCCAAGGGTGATCTATTCTGCTGATCACTGCCATAATCACTCGTGCCTGTCATAAGATGTTTGTCTTCATGCTCTTCTTGGAAGCCAGCTAAGCCATCCAATATGTCCTTTGCGAAGCTACAACGGGAGACAAAGGAAAAACTATTAGCATTAACTGCGATAGTGAATAAACTTAGAACCAAGTAATTTTGGTCATGTTTGAACTTATAATCTGTAGTTGTGCAAGGAGGGCTACCGCAAGTGGGACTACACCCCGACGGGCGAGCGCGTAGCCGATGCGCCGTCGGCAGCCGACCATGAAAGAGCCCCTTGCGCAGTGGCAAACGTGCCGCTGGCTGATGAATACTCCCCGCTTCCAGCCTCCAGATTAAGATCGGCGTTCTCGGTAAGCCCCGACCATGTGAATCCAGCAACACCCTCGACGCTTAAGGTTACACCGATAGCGACGCCACCACCCTGCACGGCGATATTGCCGGAGCAAACGCCAGAAACCGCAACGAGCGCAGCACTGGTCGCCGTAGCCGTCGGTGAATATAAGCCGGTGACGGCGTACAAGCTCAGCCCCATTCGCGCTGCGCCGGCAGATAGCGTAACGGCCACGGTCCCGCTCGTCCCCGTGGGGACCGGCGCAATCCAGATTGCGACGCCTCCGACGCTAGACGTTGACGGAATAGCCTCGCCGGCCTTGGTGGCAGCGATGCCGCCAATCGTGCAAGATGATGATGTTGGGTTGTTACCGGCCCAACCGAATGTCGCGATGAGATAACGGTCAAGCGAGGCAGCCCCGAAATTCTGCGAAGCGAAGGAATACGTCGTTAGGTTGGAGTCGTCACTCGTCGCTTGCAGAAAGGCCAGAACCGGGTTCGGTGGGAAAGCGTTAAACCCGATCAGATTGTTTCCCATCAGCATCAGGCGTAGACCAGCACTTCTTCAGGAGTCTTGGTAATGGCCGCGATGAGCGCCGTGTTGGTCGTTGTGTTATCGGTTGCAATCGGCGCTTCCGAGAAATCGCACGCAACCACCGTCCCGGCTGGAATGCTTGGCCAGTACCAGAATGGCTTGCCAACTCCGGGGGTTGTCTTGACCAGAACCGGAGTAACACCGGCCGCCGTGGTGGCGTTCAGCAGCACGACTTCGCCGTTGATAGTCTTTTCGCAAATAAGCTTGCCCATGTTCATCCTCTTTCCTCGTTAAGTTCGGTAGACCTGAAGGCCAAATTGCGCGGGGTCGACCGCATCGCCTCCGACAGACGCAAGCGCACTGACAAGAACGTAGTCGGTATTTTTCTCAGCGACGGCCATGCACGGCGCCCCGCCTGTGATCGTGACGAAATATCCGTCATCGGATTGCGGGGATAGAAACAGCAACATGTATTGACCGACATCGAAATAGATCGCGGCAGCAATATTGAAGATGCCGTCAATCGTTGGAATGTCGCCGTTTTCGATGTTGACGTTAAACGCCGACGCGACAAGGCTTGGCGGCGTCGTCCCAGGATCAGGTGGCGCCGGGGGTGGGGTTCTTACAATATAGTTATCATCAACGACCCCGGCGAAGGCATCGCCTTCCTCACGGACAACCGGGAGCCATTCGACTTGCTTATGGGCAATGTCTGGCGGGCGCTCGGAGAAAAATTGGAATTCCACGAATACGCCGCCAATTAAAAGGGCGCATTCCATGTTATGCGTCCGGAAAATACCCTTCTCGCCATAAGGAATTACGAAAGTGGCTAACCAATAAGTCAAGTATGTAGGGGGCAGTGCCCCTGGTAAGTTCCTTTTTCGGGAGCAAGCAAGTGACACGGATGCCTACAGAATTGTATTATCACCTTTGTACTCATCCTAAGGCACCCCGGGCTAAGAAAATTCTTCCTAAAAGCAATAAGGTCCATTATAAAATGTCAAACCCAGACATTTAGAGTCACTCTGGACGTGCGAGGAGTCATGTCTTTACCCACTTGGGCCAAATCTCTCCAGGTCTTCATTAAGTATCTATAACAATATGCCACGCAACATCTCCCGGCGCCATTGTTATGACTACGGTGCAGATCATCAAGACACACCTCAGCGTAAGCGCGGCCACAAACGGGGAGTACAGAAATCCTGTGAAAAATCCAGAGGTCCAAAGATGTTTCACCCTATGTTGTGACAAATGTATTCCAGCGGCAGTTAAATCTTTCCACCAAGTCCTGTAGAAGACCTGTGTGACAAAGATAAGAGTATAATGCGGTTGTCACTGCATGGTGGATCCCCGCCTTGTCCAATACTGCCTTGTAAGACACCCATCAACCATTCTGTCACCCCTTGATGAGAGTTGTTGGAGGGAATGATGGACCATTTTCCATACCAGTTATGGGCCTTGAGTGTCAATATTCTTTGAAGCAAGTAGTTATGGTCATATCTTGTAAACCGAACCCCTGACGGTGTCAAAGTCATGCCATCAACTGCAGGCTCTGTGGCTTTATAATGGCCGTACAAATCCCAGGAGGTTGGCGACAAAGGTGCAACATCGATCTCAAAGTTTTCATAGTTGCTGAAGAAACCCAAGCTCTTCTGATTTGGATATTGTGCCTGCCCAGCAAAATCCTCCGGAAAGCTCGGATAAGAGAGAGTACAAGTTATCTTGCATACTATCTCGTCCCAATAATATGTCTCGCTCGAGACAACGCCTCTCATCTAGCAAGAGTGGATCCTCAACCTCTATGTGCGGAGGGACAAAGCTCTTAATAAAAAGATGTCTGTCCAGCGGATAGTGTGATGGGTATCCCGAGACCGGTCATATATGTAAATGTCATTCTTCTTAGAAATTCTTGATATATCAACAATAGGCCACAATCTCCTCAGTTGGCCCCTCTACAACCCAGAATATGCCATGGTCCACTGAGTCAAAGTTATCCACCATAATTGTGCGGGGAGGGAGCGGCAGCATAAGTTTGTAAGTCCGTTTGACATAAGGATCCTCAGAGCCTCTAACCTTCAATCTCTTGGCGTAACCTTTGTCTCCGCCGTAGCGAGCCATGATAAAAAGTCTACAGTAGAAACAAAACAAGGAGGAAAGTTAGAGAATTCAAGCAAAAAAATGTCAACAAATCAATTGAAGCAAGCGCAAGAATCCCCACCATGTCAAAAAGACTTGGGGAATCAAAGAAAAAAGGAAACCGCAAGTATTCAATCGCATAAATGCATGTTTGCATTTCTCGATTCTTTGGTATATAAAATAGTGCTTAACGAAAGGTTAGATTAAGTCCGACTGGAAACTTTCACTATATGTGAGTGTAAAATTCTACAACGTATCGAGAACCGACTAAATAAAATAAATATTACCATAGTATGTGTTTGCATGCATGATTCAATTCCTTCTCCATTTCATAAAGTGAGCATTGCTTTCATATATTCCTTCAGCCCCGAGGGCTCTTCTACTTTAGTGATTAATCAAGGATTGTCCTTCTTTCGGAAGGACGTAATTAACGTCATAGCCTTTATGGTATGACGGACTTAGGGTCCCGACACGATCATCTACAATTGTCTGATTAGTCAGACGATGTGCATAATAGATCGTCACTCTGTGATTGGCACGCCCCATACTTAAATAAACCCCTAATAGATAAAAAATAAAAATAAATAAAAATAAAATTCACCCCCACAATTCACTACCATCGCAGCCCTGATCAATGGAGAGTTTGTAGACTCCTTTTGCCTACTCGAGGAATCTGGCAAGACTGTCCCCTTTCTCAATGCATTTCATTCTTTGCATTGATGTTCTCAGCCATATGATCCAACACGAAGTGGATAGGAAGGCCATTGGAGGCATAAAGATTAATAGGGGGGCCCACCTCTATCTCACCTCCTCTTTAATGATGACAATCTCATTTTTGGGGGGAACCTTTTGGAGGAATTATCTACCTTTAATTCTTCTAATGCATCTTGGACCTCTACCTTAACTATGAGAAGTATGTCTTCTTCTTTAGCAAAAACACCAATGGAGAACTGAGAGACTCCATCTGTAGCCTCTTAGGGATCTGATTTTTGAGCAAACTAGACACATTCATCTGAGTTCCCTTATTTTATAAGAGATCCTTGACTGCTGCCTTGTAATTCATCAAAGATAAATTACCTACAAAAGCTCCAGGGAAGGAAGGCCAAGACCTTCACTGAAGCAGGGCACGTAGTGCTCCTCAAATCAATCCTCTCATCCATCCCAATCTTCATTATGGTTTCCATTAAGTTCTCAAAAGAAAAATATAATGAACTCTCTAGAATTCAGAGAGATTTCTTGTGGGGATCGACACTCCTACAACTTGGCCTGGGCCAAGATTCAATAACCCAACCCAAAAGAGCAGGGGGATTAGGCATTAGAGATTTGGAAACAACCAACACTGCTCTAATGGTGAAGCTTGCTTGACGCTTCATCAAGAGTCCTCATGCCCTTTGGGTTAGATTGCTCTCTGCTAAATATCTCAAGAACCAGAGCTTTTGGTTGGTGCAACCAAGACACACTGCTCAGCCCAACATTTGGAAAGGATTCCTTTAAGTTAGGTAGCACTTATGTCGTGGATGCTTCTTGTAATGCCCCAATTTTGTTACTTTGTGTGTGTGTGTGTATGTGATAGGAGCCTGACAAAAAATCTATCAAATTACCGAGTGAGGATTCCAAATCCACTAACTAGTAGATTTCAACACACACACTACGAGATGTAGCTCCAACCACACACGCTGCGATTTGTATCCTATCTACACACACACTACGGATTGCAACACACACACACACAAATATACACTAATCATTGTCTGACCACACACACATCAAATGTATCAATTTTACACACACAAATTCTATCATAGTAAGACTCAATGACTCCAGATAATCAACTAGGATAGAAGGAATTTTAGCAAAGGTGATCTCCCCCTTGAGATGGTGTCCTCCATGGCAAAGATAGCTTCGAGGATGACCGAATGACGATCCACGTAGCATGAACAAGTTTTGATCACGATCCAGAATAGAAGAAATAGCTTCAAACTGGTAGGGATCTCCTCTTGGCAACAATAGGGGGGTTCTTCTGCTTCTTCCACTTCTCCTTCTTCCTCTCCAAGTATATTTTCTCTATTCTCTCAGATTATAATCTCCAAATTCGTAATAAGAGATTTTGTTGGAGATTTAGGGAGAAAAAGACCTCCATACCTCTTCTAGAACCTTTCCTTAATCCTATCTCATGTTAGGCAATGGGTTGGGGGCATTTTGAACATTTTTCATTGCCTTGAGGAAGCCCCACGTGTGAGCCATGTCAAATTTGCCTTCATGCGTGCAAATGCCCTATTCGCATCAGTCGATTCGACCTCAGTGTCAGTCGATCGGCCCCATCGGTCGACCAATAGTCTGCTTCGGTTGACCAGTTTATGTAAAGAAACCTTTCGTTGGTTACTGGGGAATCTGGTTGACCGATACGCCTTCGTTAGTCGACCAGGTAGACCTTGGGTTTAGTTTTCAGCAGGTTCAATGGTCTTGGCCAGTTTAGGTCGACCAGCCCTTCACCTAGGTCGACTATTACACCTAAAAATTGTAGAATTAAACCCAAGTTAGCATGTATTTAATCCAATAAGTCTAACAAACCTTAGATTGAAGTTCTTGACATTTTTTGGCTCTTTTTGGACTTGATAAACACTTGGAGAAGAGTTAAATATTAACTTGTTCATTGTACCAAAATGTGAAATAGAAATTCATTCATTTCTTATGCAGAGAGTCAATGACATGAACATTGAATTAAAAACTCATACCATCAGGGGAATCAAATCTTAACAAATCTAGGAATGATTCAAGATCTCACCAAAAATATAAAGTCCATCACTTGCATTAACACACATGTTTTGTTATTATCAAAACTCTTAGCCCCAAAATCAAGTAGGGAACTCAACACTTTGAGTATTGTTCATTTGAAAATGTTATATCCTTGAATTGCCCCTCTATATCTTGTTACTTCACTTCCGTCTATTGTATCCTTTGATCCTATTGAATTATGTTCTCATACTATTTCTAGAGTATATGAACTGCTTATGTAGTAAATCATGCCATCATTATTGCATTGTCAATACATTAATTACTTAAACTTTGTCTATACCCTGTGGGGCGGCTACTGGAATCAAGGCTATTATCCCAGCCTGAAAAATGCTTACATGCCCGCGCAGACCGCTGCCGGGCAACTCCCCGTCCCCATCTTCCGTATGCTGGGCAGCGATCCCATAAGACAATACGAAAGCGGGCTCGGGAGTAACGGACAGGGCGTTATCACGCTCGAACCCTCCTACCCGCATGGCGGCGGCGACCCCACCTGGGTGCACTGGTATTTCGATCAGTTTGTCCATGGCGCCTGCATGGCCTATGCCTACGTTCAGGCAGGACAGGAGAACTCTTTTACCTGGTCCGGCATGCGCAAAGGGCTCGAGATCCAGTTTCCCCTCATCGCACGCCTCCGGGACAGCGGTCTCGTCCGGGTAGAGACACTCGGCCAGACCGGCCGCTGGTTCAAAAAGAACTTCAAGGTTACGCCGCCAACCGCCGTTACGGTCGACAAAGACATAAAAGGAGACAAAAAAGCCATTTGGTTCGACAGCCGCTTCTTCCGCCTGAGCATCGCCTGGGAAGCAGGCAAACTGCGTATCCGCGACTTGCACCTCTTCGACGAGAACATCTCCGATAATATTAAAAAGGATAGCGCCACCGGCAGCTATGCCCTGCTGACCCTCCCCATCGTCGATGGCTTGGTCTGGAGCGACAAGACGCACCTTGCCGGATTAAGACTCCAAGGCATCGTCGACGGACGCGTACAAGAGCTCGAAGGCGGCGATCCCGTGATCACGGACGCCACCCCGGGAAAACTACACATCGTCTGGCCGCTCACTAACATTCCCGCCAGCCTCATCATCGACGTCGACGAGCGTCATATAAAAATGCAGCTGGAGGGGGCATCGCCAAAACAATGGTGGCTCGAGCTCACCACCGCCCCCAACGCTGTCCTGCCTTTCACCAGCATCGACCCAAAAGCCGTACACGCAGTCTTTCACGGCACACCTTACACCATCCATGCCACAAAAGGCCAATTCGAAAAATCGCAACAAGGCCCCGTACTCAGGATAACACCCACCGCGCAATCGATTGTCCTCGACATGTAAGCTAAACCTCACAAACATTATATTTGAGTATGAGAATCTGGTTATCCCTCATCGTCCTGGCTGCGGCTGCCGCCCTCGCTCCACTCGCCGCGAAAGCGCAATTGCCATTCAACGTCGATCTGCAAACGGAACATCTCACCAACCCCATCGGCATCGACACAAAACAGCCGCGCTTCACCTGGCGGGTCCTCGATTTTGGGAAAACGGTCTATCCCACCGGTTATACTTTCCTCGTTGGTTCCGACTCGGCCGCCGTGGCCCGGGGACGGGGTGACCAATGGCAACACCAGGGCCACGATGACTCTGCCGTACATGTCTACGCCGGCAAACCGTTAAAACCCTTTACCCAGCACCCAAAAAAAATAAAATATTACCAAAAAGAAATTTTCAGTTAAATAAAAACAAAAAACCAAATAATCTCTCTTCACCGCTTAGGCTTCCCTTGTAGTCTCTCCTCTTTCTCCTTTCTCGTGAAGCATCTGTCTTTCACGCTGGGGGATTATCAGTGGAACATGGAGGGTGACTTGGAAGATGATGATCCTGATAGCAGTCGAGGCATTCCTGCTATTTCAGTGTGGAAGAAGGGATGACGATGGGCAGATGACATGTAAGAAGGGACGGCACATAGCAACGCGCCGCTTCCCGACTTCTGGACCGCTGCCACTCTCTTAGGAGGAGGGTAGAAGTGGAAGGAGGCTTGAGGGAGAGGGCGTTTGGCATGGCGGCCTCGTCCTACTCCTTCCTCACCTTTACCCACTCCTCCTTCTTCCTCTTTCCCGGGGGGTGATAGCACAACGTCGTTGCTCCTCCTTTCTTTCCATCCCCGCCACCTCTTACATCTCTTCAAGGGGGTGCTCGACCTTTCTCCCTCTTTTGCTCTTCAACCTGCTTCTCATCTTTCAATCTTTTCTTTGACTCTTGGGAGGATGCCCTGGTTTCGCCACTCAAGGGTGCTTGCTTTCTGTTTGGCTTCCAACTCCGTGCCTTCCAAAGAGTTGGCAGTGGAGGCCCTCTCTTGTTTAAGCGACATCTGGGTATTCCTTCCTTTTCTTCCTCTGATATTTCTCTTCTGAGCTTCCCGAGCCAACAGGGTCAGTCATCCTATTATCTGAGCCAGTTTCTGCACTTGGTAGAGTCTGTGGCTTGGCTTAGGGGTGCTAGTCGAGTCAGTCAAGTAATCATCTCGTGCCATAATACCAGAGGATGTACTCTTTTATTTTTGATATGTGTTGTATTGGCTACGGCCTATCTGATGTACAAAGAAACATTAATGAAAAGAAAAGGAAAGTGGTTATTACCATATGTCACTTACATTTTTTAGGAAAGTTCAGAAATAGAACTTTCGTAATGTTGTTGCATTCCACGTCCGAGGGATAAGCGCTCCTTCCATGGTGGACAGTCGATACGCTCCTTTCCCGAGTGTCTCGACCACTCGGTAGGGGCCTTCCTAGTTAGGGACTAGCTTTCCTCCCGCCTCTAGTGGTCGAGAGGCTTCAACTTTCCTTAGGACGAAATCTCCCACTTGGAAGTGTCTATCTCAAACTTTGGCGTTGTAATATTGAGTGAGGCGCCGCTGATATTCCGTGGCTCGAATGCCTACGATCTCTCGGATCTCGCTCGCCATATCGAGGTTTTCGAGCAGTTTCTGCTCATTCGCCTCGGGTGAGAAGTTGATAACTCGGAGAGACGGGCTGCCGACCTCCAACGAAATTACGGCATCAGTGCTGTACACCAACTAGAAGGGGATCTCGCCGATGGCGGTTCTTGGAGTGGTTCGATGCGACTATAGTATGCTTGGCAATTCCTCGAGCCAACTACCATTGGCTTTACCGAGCCTAGCCTTGATGCCTTTCAATATGAGTTTGTTGGCATTTTTTACTAGTCCGTTGGCCTGGGGATGGGCTACCGAAGTGAAGTGATTGTGAATATGTAGGTCGGCACATTTGTTCTTGAAATAGTGAGAATCAAATA
Source organism: Amorphophallus titanum (assembly GCA_024336825.1). NCBI lineage: Eukaryota > Viridiplantae > Streptophyta > Magnoliopsida > Alismatales > Araceae > Amorphophallus > Amorphophallus titanum. The sequence goes on from JANBPO010003795.1 coordinate 107,034, forward strand.
ACCGACCATTGTCACTCACAATCACTCGGGGGATACTAAAATGACAAATGATCGACTTCCAAACAAAACTCCATACGACCAAATCGGTGATCCTGGCGGTGGCTTCAGCTTCAATCCACTTGGTAAAGTAGTCGATGGTGATGATGATGAATTTCTTCTAGGCCTGAGCCATAGGAAATGGCCCCAGAATGTCGATCCCCCACCGGACAAAAGGGTACGGCTCAGTAAGGGTGATGAGCTCTGAGATAGGCTAGTGGATCAGGTGGTTGAAACGTTGGCATCGGTCGCACTTTTGAACGTAGACTGAACAGTCGCGCTGAAGAGTGGGCCACCAGTAGCCTTGCCGTAGCAAGATGCTGGCGAGCGATCTTCCTCCTTGGTGCACACCGTAGATACCTTCGTGGAGCTCTTGAATCACTTGGCTGGCTTTGTCAGTATCGAGGCATTTGAGGAGGGGACCGAAAAAAGATCTCCGGCATAAGGCTCCATCCAAGATGACGAAACGCTGAGCTTGATACTTCAGTCTCCGAGCTTCTCGAGGGTCAGGGCGCTCTTGAGAGTCTCAGAGCCAGGATATGTAGGGGGTATGCCAGTCACTCGGTAATGCTTGGTCAACGGTCATGAGCTCTGTTTCTATGCTCGGTCGTTCTAGCTCTTCGAGGAAGACCGATAGGGTACCTTCTGGGTCAATGGTGAAGGCCAGTCGAGAGGGGGCGTCCGCCTCGGAGTTCTCCTCCCAAGCTATTTGGAGGACCTGAAAGCTCTCGAAAAGTGGGGCTATTCCTCTTACCAGTTGAAGGTATTTGACGATCGGTGCTTTCCGAGCTACATAGTCACTGTTGACTTGGCTGGCGACTAGCTGGGAGTCAGTGTGGATCCGAACTCGTTTGGGCCCCAGTCGTCGTGCCATCCTGGCCCCTGAGATGAGGGCCTCATATTCGGAGATGTTGTTGGATGCCTGGAAGTTGAACTTCAAGGCGTACTGCAATTTGGCTCCTTCTGGAGACTTGAGGAGGACGCTGGCGCCGCTGCCGGTCGAGTTGGAGGACCCGACAACGAAAAGGTCCTAGGTGGGCTCGGGCATTGGCTGAGGGGCCTCCCCAGTTGGAACGGTGCTCTCTGCGATGAAGTCCGTGAGTGGCTATCCCTTGATGGCCGAACAGGGGCGATAAGAGATGTTGTATGTCTCAAGCATTATGGCCCACTTGACGAGGTGACCCGTGGCTTCAGGGTGAGCGAGTATCTTCTTTAGGGGTTCGTTGGTCAGCACGACGATGTAGTGCCTTTGGAAGTAAGGCTAGAGGCGCTTGGCTGAGGTCACCAATGCTATCACGAGTTTCTCGGTTGCAGGGTTCCTTCTTTCGGCCTTGTTGAGTACCTTGCTGGTGTAGTATACCGACCTCTGCACTCTTGCGTCGTCTCGGACCAGGATTGAGCTCACTGTTGAAGGAGTTGATGAGAGGAAAAGGTACAATTTTTCACCCGAGATTGGCTTTGACAGCACCGGGGGCGAAGCCAGAAACTCCTTTAGCTCTATAAAAGCCTTCCGACATTCCTCGTCCCAGGCGAACGTAGCAGATGTCAATTTGGGCTCCCTCAACAATTTGAAGAAGGTTAGGCATTGTTCGACCGCTCGGGACAAGAAACAGTTGAGGGCAGCGATACGCCCTGTCAGGTGCTGGACATCTTTGACGCACGCGAGTGACTTCATGTTCAGGATGGCCTGAACCTTGTCGGGGTTGGCCTCAATCCCATGTTGTGTCACCAGGAAGCCCGAGAACTTCTCGAATGGAACTCCAAAGGCACATTTCACTGGATTGAGCTTCATGTTGTACCTCGGAGGGTGTTGAAGGTTTCGGCCAGGTCGGCAAAGTGGTCTTCAGCCGTGGGCGTCTTGACTAGCATGTCGTCGATGTAGGCTTCCAGGTTTCGACCGATTTGCCATTCAAAAATGTGCTTGATCAGTATCTGGTATGTCACGTCGGCGTTCTTCAACCCGAAAGGCATTCGAGTGTAGCAGTATATGTAATTCCCTAGATCCTCATTGGGACTTGTCGGATCATTATTAGGTCTTTTGGATCCTTTTTTTGGAGAGTTTCAGATCGCTTTTGTAGCTCCCGAGTTGAGTATTACGATCCGTGTGGATTTTATTCCCATATAAATTCCTTCTTTCTGTCAAAGAAAGTCTCTAAACCTTTTATAAGGTTCGGATCTCCCTCCTCTTCCTTTTACAGGACGGGAAGAGGAGGGCGTTCATCTCTCTACTTGTTCGAGAGATCTTTGTGCCCGCGGCGCTCGGGCCCCAGGTGCCGGAGGTGTCCGGACGCGGCGCTTCGCCGGACTTGTTCGCGGGCTCTGGCGTCAGGATAGGCGCCAGCGCGCTTTCAAGAGAAGACGCCATGTCTTCCAGGTCGCGGCAGGCGCTGTTGAGATCGGTGAGGGCGATATCGACGGGAGAAAGCTTGACGGCTTCGTTAGAGTTAGGCCAAGGCGTCGTGGGACCAAGTGCGTTACTGGTGTTCATATGCCCTCCGGGGCGTTGGGTGGTCAAAACGGCACGGTGTCGTCGTCGGCGGACTGCTGCGGGGCCTGGCGCTGCGGCTGACGGGCCGGAGCCTGCTGCTGTCCATCCTGTTCGCGCAGCTCAAAAATCGAGATCAGCACATTGTCGCGGTTATCAGGATTCGGCACGCCGGCTGGGTTGAACGTGGTGTCCAGCAGGATGAATGTGCTGCCGTCGTCGGACTTCATCAAGCTGCCGACGTTCTTGTAGCGGTTCTTGTTGTTGCCGTCGCGGTCAGTGTAGCTACCGGTCTTGACTGCGAGGTCACGAATCTTCTTTGCGGCCATATCAGGCTCCAGGGTTGAAACGGTGGTTGGGTACGGGCTTCCCGCGCAGGTCAGGCTTGGCTACCGGCGCGGAAAGGATTTCGATCATCTTCCCCGAGTCGAGGAATGCGGCGGTGTCACGCGCGATGCGCTCGCGTTCGGCGTCTTTCTGTTTTGTGGTGGTTGTCATAGTGGCCCGACGTTAAACGCCTTTAAATGGTTTGTCAAGCGCCCGCGATGCGTCTTCCACCGAGCGGGCGATGAAAGCGATTCCGCCACAGCCGTTGACGAACTCCAGCCAGGACACCTGCTCATCTCGCGCGGCGCCGGTCGCTGTCTTCGTCTCACAGGAGGCGAACACGGCTACGCGCTTGCCTACCATGTCCTCGGTCACTTCTACAACGCGGAAGCCGATCAGGTCGCCAGACCCTTTCGTCAGGCCGTAGGATACCCGCGCCGCCGAGCCGCCACGCTTGCGGCATAGTTCCGAGCATTCGGCGATTAGCGCCTGGCGCACGCTGCTGTCGCGGTGGCGGATAGCGAGTGCTTGGCCTACCTCGTTGCGGAACAGGCGAACGGAGCCTCGAGACAGCCGGTCGCGGATGGAATTCCAGATGCGAGACTCGCTCATCGGCGGCTACTCCGCTTTCCGGTGCGCCGCGCCTCATCCAACGCCCTACGCTCCTCCGTAGCCGTCCGCGCTTCAATCCATGCTTCTGGCTCTCCATAGATGGCGTGCATTTCGGATTCTGGCCTGCGGCCTACCAGGACGCGGCCATCCATATCCTCAACCCACATGCGCTCAATGGTGTAGCCGGATGCGCGCATGGAGTCTACGATTTCGGTTAGCTCGTTGTATTTCGCGCGAACTGCTTGCTTGTCTACCACGGTAATCCTCCACTATGTTTGCTCTTTCGAGCGTTAAGTACGGTCGCTCGCCGGGCGGCGGATGCGCAACTCCAGCCTGACTTGGCGGCGCGCTTCGATGGTCATGCAAAGGGCGGCGAAGTCCGGCAGGGACCGGCGGCGGCGATCAAGCCATCCGGCCAGGGCGACCGCCGTGAAACAAGCCAGCGCCAGAACGGGCAAGCCTAGCACCACAAGCGCGGTCAACGAACGAAACCCGACATCGGAACATCCAAGCGGCGAAATGACGGAGGCGCGCGTCCCGGTCGGACAGGCCCTCGCAAGCATGACGACGCCACGACCCGCCCCCCGCCATCGCGGGCGCGAAAAATCGAATTCAGAAAGACCGGCTGAGGCTCAGGCCCGAGGTGCGCGGCTCCAGCGGCGTGATCTGGCGGGTGCGGCGCAGGGTGAAGGGGTTGCCATAGGCGAAGGTGTTGCCTGTGATGCCCAGCGGATTGTCGATGAAAGCGGTCATCCGCCAGGCGCCCGTATCCACCCCCGCGGTCAGCTTGGTCATGGTGTAGTCGCCCATCCGGCGGGTGGTGCGCGCATCGAAGGTCAGGCGCGAGAGACCGACATAGTTGGCCGCCAGGTCGACGAAGGGGCGGTACTGGCCAGAGCGGTGCTCGTAGTGGATGGCCGCGCCGAGCGTGCCGCGCGGCACGCCGGGCAGGCCGCTGTGCAGCAGGGACGGGAAGGGTGTGCGGTTACGGGTCAATTCCGGCTGGTCGAGCAGGCTGTTCACCCGCAGTTCCAATCCGTCGATGGCGTAGGCCGCCTCCAGCTCCAGGCCGAAGTTGCGACCGTCGCCAATATTGGCCGTATACGGAAGGCCGGACGGCAACAGCTGGTCGCTCTGGATGTTGTTCCAGATGGCATAGAAGCCGGTGGCGCGCAGGGTCAGGTGGTCGGATAGCGCGCGAATCTTGGCCCCCGCCTCGAAATTCCACAATTCGTCGCCGTGAAAGCGGCGGAATGGCTCGGCGCCGCCGCCCGGCGCGCTGAACACGGTGCCGATCGGCCCGCTGGTGTTGAAGCCGTCGCCGCGCGAGCCTTCCGAGGCCAGCACATAGGCCATGGCGTTGGCGTTGATCTGGTAACGCAGCGAGAGTTTCGGCGCCCATGCCAGGTTCGACAGCCGCCCGTGGAACGACGCCTCCTGGCCGCTGAACGGCGCGCTGACCAGGGAGGTGGTCGAGACCTGGGTGAAGCCGACGCGCGCTCCGGCGCCCACCGCCAGCTTCGGCGTCAGGTGATAGGTCGCCTCGCCGTAGGCCGCCAGTTCGTGGATGTCGTCGGTGCGGCCCTCGGCATAGGCGACGCCGGCGATGGGCGGGGCGGTGGTGATGACGCTGTCGACGGTCTGGCGGCCGTCGGAGACGAAGCCGCCGAGCAGCCACTGGAAGCGCGAAGCGCCGATCGAGGTCAAGGTCGCCTCGTCGACGATCACCAACTGCGCGTCGATCGGGTTGTCGTGATTGCGCTGCGGGCCGTATACGGTGAAATGTCGCTTTATTTCATCAGTGGAGAAGGAAATGTCAATCTAAAAATATTTTTTAAAAGAAAAAGGGAATTTGATGCAAAAGCTGTTGTATACAGTCGGTGTATAAATATTGATGGGTTGAAAAACAGGGTGTGATTGGGATGTTTTGGCATAAAAACGCACTCGGAGTGACATTATATCCGCACACCAACTGCATGCCAACTGACAATTATTGTCTGCCCTACCGTACCTTTCGTTCCCTCCCCTTATATATGTTGTCCGCTTAACGTCAGTGTGATTAAAAATAACTCTGTAGAATGAATGGGTAACAAGGAAAGGGTAGCAAGGAATGTCGCAAAAACATCACAATCTATGTACATTATAATAGTATAGTAAGACTGGCTGGTAGAAAGGTGATCTCATTGCAGCAATACGGGACTGCTGCACTGCAGGAGAGACAAGAGATTTAAATTTTATTAAGAAAGTAAAAGGAGTGACGATCTATAAATGATTAAACAAAAGTGGAAAGAGCGAGAATCTACGAACGAAATGTGAACGGTGTGATGAGTGTAATGGGAGTGAATACTGTCAGGGTTTGGACTTGAGGTAAAGTGCCTCCACATGGTAGGGGCACGCTCTCAAGTGGAGCCAAACGTTGTCAAGTTCCGAGATTTGGTGAAATCTTCCCAGACAAACGCAAACAAAGTAAACACGCAAATCCTTTTTTTGTGCCTCGACTCGACTCTGTCTCCTACCTCGGCTGTTTGTCGAATGCGCTGGCGCGACGGGACAGGCATTCAAGTCAAAGTAAAACGTATGTACTGCATCGCATATTTCCAAGCTTTTTTGGAATTGTTTGTGTTTAACAAGGCTTCTATGGCCTCTCTTTTTCAGACCGAGTGACCGAGTAACAGGGTGAATTAGTTTAAGGAAAGAAAGGGAGTGTATAACAGGCGGTAAACAGTGAGAGATGATAGGATGATAAGACAATAGTATGATAGCAGAACAGCTAAATGATAAGACGAGAACAGAAGGAACGATAGCAGTGTAAGATAGCGTCGAGAGAGGAGGTGAGCATGTAACAAGTAAGTGAAAGAGTGTGGTAGTGTGCGTATTTCCAGTGTGGTTATAATGAGTGTGTAAGGTGTGTATCAAGTGGAGGCATAGCAAGTATATACATATGTGTGTACAAAGAAGTGTGTCTATAACAAGTGTGTAAGTGTAAGTAACAAGTCTGCTGCACGTAATAAAAAGTTGGGGAGGAAATGTATGCAAGTAAAAATGGGGGTTGTGCGTGTAAATAAAAACTGTGGGGGGTGTTAATGTATCAAATCTTGTGAACCCAGGCTGAACCTCAGTGGATCGTGGCACAAAGGCCACTCTCACACGTACAGTCCCTGGTTCATTATTTAAGTCGTATACAAAGGATTTGTCTCTCCCTGAGTTTGAACTTGTATTCCGCCTCGTCTGCTGTTTCTTTTGGAAAGGAAGATACGAGATTAGAGAACTCTGCACCCGCGAGCCCCGCGCACTCGTCTCTCGCTTGCGCCACCCGCGGGTGGGGGCCATTTGTGGACGTCAAAAAAATGATGATCGTATAGCACGTACGTCTCGGCACTCGAAAGCAAGTCAAAGACGGAAAGGCCGAATAAACCCCATACCTCGCTCAATCAAGACGAGCACGTACCTGATGCTCTGCCATCCGGCAAGAAAGCCCCTCAAGCAGAAAAGACGACCCCGGCTCCCCAACTGGCAGCGCCAAAGTCCGGATCAGAAAAAAAACCCAGGAATTTAGACACGGGCTCGGCATGCGCCAGAAATCACTCAAAGTCCAAGGCCGGGACTCGGAGCCTTCGAATTAAACACCCCGGAGGCGGTATATTATAGCGGAAGTATTATGGGAGGGCAAGTGTTCGTCTGAATCATCGCGAAGCCGAGACGGAACCTCTTGACACTTAAACCGGCGCGACCTTGCCCATCTTATACTTAAACAGACACGCCCCTATAGCAAGCCAAAATCGGCGCGCCCTCCTTTGGCCATCTACCCGGCGTGCCCCTTTGATGCCAATGAACCAGCGCGCTAACTTCATGTGGGTTCAGACCGGTGCGCCTCCTGGCCGCACCGGTTTAACCCAATTCCGTCCCATCTGCCAACCGATGCTTTGTTTCGCATCAGTCTGGCGCGCAGAGAACATTTCATGTTGTGAGGCTTTGTCTCTACCTCCGTTCGACAGCGCAGAAGTGGCAACGGTGAAGCAGGCATCGACGGTGGCAGCAGCAGCAGATCCCCCAGCAAATCCGCGAACATCCCATCCTCAGACGAACGGCAGCGTACGACGCGAACCAACGGGCGCCAACGCAGCATGCCGACTTCAGACTTCGTTGCGGATGAGGTGGAGGTAGCGGGAACTCTCCCCCTATGGCCATTCTATAAAAAGGCAAGACTGAGAAGGAAAGGGTGTTCGGCTGGCTGGTCTCTCTCTCTCTCTCTGCTCTGGCTGCTCTCTCTCGGCTGGGTGAGTAGTGGAAAAAAAAAGTCTGAAGTTCCTCTTCCTCTCCCTTTCTGGCTCCCTCTGGGGTTGAGTCCGCTCGAAGAAAGCTCCGCCAACCTGCGCCTATGAGGTGAAGAAAAGGGAGAGGACTCGGGTTGTGCTCTCCTCCCATCGTTGTATCTTTCCTTTTTCACTTCCGCCTTCCTTTGATATGGGGTAGATCCCCCCTCATCTATCTCGTTCCCCCTTTCCTTTGCGAATGAATGAAAACAAGGGCATTTCCAAGTATACATGGTGTTTTATTGATTTGGTCTCCTCCCCTTTCTCCATATCTCTTAGCCACTCGGGGGCCTCGGAAGCTTGCCTATCCCTGGCATGACTTTTGAGGGAACTCGCTTGAAGGGTGAAGATATATAGCTATTCATGGCGAACATTCGCCCCCGTGGAACCTCTGCGAAGCTCATTGGCGGCAACACGTCCGACCGGAATGCCACTCGCCTACCCGGCCCCAAGGATTGGGACAGCCTCTTTGCCTTTGCCCAAGCCGCCCAGGTTAAAGTCATTTACTGTCTTCAGCTTTACCACGGGAATCCACGGGTGGCGGTCCAGACAGTGAAATACATCATGGGGCGCTATGCACCTTGGGTGGATGGCTTCTCCATCGGCCAGGAACCGAGCGCTTATCCTCTCACTGCGACGGAACAGCCGCCGGTAAATGAACGCGAGCCGGCGGTGGAGAAGTATGCCTATCCCGCCTACGCGCAGGAATGGAAACAGTTTGCCGACGACATTGTGGCCGCTGTTCCCCAAGTTAAATTATGCGGCCCGGGGGTTCACGACAACGCGGAATGGGCGCGGGAGTTCATCGCTGAATTCGGATCTTCCAATCATGTGGGCTTGATCACCGAACACCTTTATCCGGGCGGGGCGAGCGGCCAGGTGCCAACGCCGGAAATCGGCCGCGCACAGATGCTGGGAAAAGGCTTCGTGAATACCTATCAAAAACTTTATGCCGGTTTTGTATGCTGCAAGGAACAAAGATAAATAATTTGGACCCCCTTTTGAGGATTGGTCAGAGCCCAGAGGGCATTTAGGGGTTTGCACAAGTAAGCTTAAAGTTTCAAACTATGATTTAAATGTCAAAGCTCACTTTTAGTTGGAAGCAAAAAAGGACAGAAGAAACCTTAATAGGATGTAATGTGATCTTCATGACAAAACAACCCAAACACCCCTAGACTATCTGCACACAAAATACATGATTCCCTCACTCCGTCATTTCATCGAACAGGTTCTGGATCTGTTCAGGTCGGGAAATGGACGAGTTCTAAATTAACAAGAACCATCCCCTGTCCTCCTGTGTAGAGATGCAGATCGATCAGAAGAGGACCCCGACTTCACCCAGATCGACAAAACAGAACATTTTACGAGCGACCTAATTTACTAAGAATTTTACTTTTGCAACAAAAGGGGGGAGGCAAGTGTTTAGTAGAAACCACCGATCAAATACAAGGATAAAAAAAGCTAACATTAGAGGAAGAATAGCACAAGCGCTCAGTATAGAGCTACAGATGGTCTCACAATACCATACCCAAGAGCCACGAAAACAAGGAAAGATGTAGACTGATCACATTATTCACCACCCGAACACCAAAAAGACTTCGTAGGAGAGCCACCCGACTTGCCCTAATTCTTCGACCCAACATGCTACATGGATGGCCAGATTACTTGCTTGGGCGCCGTCGCGTTCTTCACGTCTTGGGCTTGAAGGGGTGATCGGGTTTGGCCGTCTGAGGCAGAGGAAGTGGGGTTTCGCCATCGTCGAGTTGGGATTGTTAGATTGGGAGTTGGGAGTGGGGAAGTGGTCAGTGAGGACTAGGGAGTCGGGAGTCTTGGACTCTCAGGATGGCGAGGGTTGGGGTTTTGGAATTAGGGTAGCCCGGAATGGCGAAGCCGTGCCGACGGACGCGCAAATCTATCAGTCCTACCTCCGCTTCCAGTGGAAGAAGCTTCAATCAGGCCCCACACCCCCGACATCTAAATGACCTCTGAATACGAACAATTCTTCGAAGTAGATCGTGCACAGGCGGCTTCTACGGCCGTCTTTGCTTTAAACGATAAGCCTGACGAGGCCGCTCGAGCTCAGGAACTGGGCGACGTTACTGGCGTCAATCCTGCGCTTATCTATCCCAATGTGAAACAGTTTGAGGACCAGCAAAAGGCCCTCGTCACAAAAGGATTGTTCGACCAAAACAGGTTCCTGCGAGAATACGTCTCCAATGATCCACTGGCGGCCAAGGTGTCTAACGACGACTGGGGACAGTTGGACGTTGTCACCGAGGCGGTGCAGAAGCACAACAAGGAATCGATCCTTGTAAATGCCCTCCGCGGATTTGCTGAGGGCTTTGGCGAGGGTGGCCTCGGGGCTACCTGGATCAAGCCTGAGGACATGGAGAAGGCGCCTCTAGCAGCTTCGGCATGGTCAGTTCTGGGTGCGCCGATCGAAGGCTTCTTCCGCTTTGGCTCTGGCGCAATCACTGGCATTGCACGGGCAGCCGAGGCAGCGGCGGTGAAGGCTGGGTTGAGCCCTGACGATGCTAAGACCCAGGCGGATAACTTCATCCATGCCGCCGGCGATCCCGGTCTGTGGGCATCCCTTGGGCCTGTGCTTCACACCGTTGGCCAGCCCTTCATGATGGCAGCGCACAATGCTGCTTTGCGTGAGGCCGCTAAGATCGAACCATTCACCAGGGACGGTCGCATTCCGCCTCCGGGGATTTCGCCAATCACCGACGCCTTGCATGTAGCCCAGGCCGAGTCGGATGCCGCGACCCTGCAGGCGGCCCTAAAGGAATCCGTTGCCTCCACTACGCGTGAACGGTCCCCTGAGTCGTTCAAGCGGTTTATGGATCACGTTGTTGGGGACACTGAGATCGGCATCACTCCTGACGCTGTCCGCCGGTTGTATGGCGAGAAGATGCCAGAAGCCGGCGATAGCATCCTCGGCTGGGTTCCGGACATTCAACAGAAGCTGGAAATCGCAGAGGCAACCGGCACTGACATTCGGGTTCCTCTTTCGGATTGGCTCGCTAAGGTCGATCCGGCGGTCGCTAAGGAACTGGAGAATGATGTCCGGGCGAGGCCCAATGGCCTGACGCTAGAAGAGGCAAAAGTCCTTCCCGAGGTGGCGCCTGCGGAAGATATGGTGTCTTCGCTCCGTGAGGCCACGGGTGTTGAACGGTCGATGTCGGAGCAGATACAGCCAAAATTTGCCGGTGAACCACTCCCGGATGTTGGCGTTGTGCCCGCCAATATGGCTCCTGATGGTACAATATATGTGGGCCAAAAGAATGGTGTACATTTTCAAATCAGTGAAAAATATAGTAAAGAAATTCGTGAAAGGTTGAAATCTTACGGCAAGAAATAATACTTTTCCTACGAACTTGTCATCTATAAAAAAGTATTAATCAAACATTCCTCGTGAATTTGTGAATTAAATTCTTATAAGATGTAAAATTTAAAAGTATAATATCACTTAATCATAGACCTGTTGATAGAACCTGCAAGCAAAAGGACTCGTAGAATTTGCAAATCATGGTCGTCACTTCTTGCACAAGGCAGGCGTGTCTATCAAAAACCATTAAAAAAGTTTCCATAGGCCTGGTTGACTCTTGGTGGGTTCTGAACTTCGGATAATATCTCTTGTACATTTTTGGAGTGCAGATGGGACTTGGAGAGTAAAAAACAATTCTTAAAAATATTTGAAATGAGTTAATTAACCCCGATTAGAGTTAGGGGGTGAGGTGAGTTAATTAAGGTAAGTCACCTCACCCTAACTTGACCCATTATCAAAGTGGCCCTGATTTTAAATCAAGAGCAATCGTTTGACATCCTGAGCATGGTACAAAGATTTTGAGTGAAGGAACGGAGATGGCCTCCGTTCCAACGAAGTCTTACTCGATCCCACTGAGAGTGGGAATGGCGATTGACCGACCGACCCCCACCGGGGCAGGAAGTCCAAGTCCGGATCACCCTTCTGTTCGAAGATTTGTGGACATTTTAGATGATGGTAGCGACTCCACCCAGTCAGGTCCTTTGGCACCACAAACGTGGTGTGTCGGTAGAACAGTCGGTTAACTTAGTCCGACTAATTTGCCTGGAAGTTAAACTCAATTTTATCTTTGACCGAGAGGGTTAACTCTGGTAGATTAGCTCTGTACTTTTTTAAAGAAAAAAATATAAAATTGTCATCGTTCATTGTTTATTTAAACAATGTTTCGAGACATGAACATTACTTTTTCGTAACATTATTCTGGTCTGGTATCATCTTCTCCGATGTGATTATGAGAGAGAGAGAGAGAGAGACGACGTTGACGACGTAAGGCATAGACGATGAGCTAGAGGGCGTCATTAACGTCAGGAAGACACGTCGGCAGCGGCTTCGTCGGAGGCATTAGAGGTGGGGGAGGGGGGGCAGCAACAGCAGTAAGGGAACGCGTCGTCGACGGCACGGGGGACGCGCCGTTGACGGCAGGGGGGATGACATGTTCACCGCCAGCTCTGCAACTCCGGGCAAGTCGGCGGGGGATGTGTTTGCAACTCAAGGATCCCGCGGCTCTACAACTCCAGTAGATCTGGGTTGCATTGTCAATGATGGGGAATGACATCGCCGTTGGCGGTCGGCAATGTGCTATCAGTGATGACATCGTTGTCTTCTTTGCCTTTAGCGACGGGTCGACTAGGTTAAGGGCGTGATTGATTCGGATGTTCATGGAGAAATTTTTTCAAAATCTCTCTAGAGAGAGAAGAAGTTCTTTTTAAGGAGTTTTTGGAGATTTTTAACCCTTCTATTTTTTCTCTCTGTATATTTTTAGACCTCAACGCGTAAACCACAAAAGACTCTTCGGGACCCCCGAAAATGATCTGAAAAATATCCAAAAAAAATCTGGGGCATTACAGCTTCAACATCAGTCTCCAGATCATTCAATTGATCGAAGGACTTGACTTCGATGCCAATTTCCTTTAACAGGTTATGTGTCTTCATACTACGTATGCACATCTATATATCATCCATGTGGCTGAATGGGTGTTTGCATCTTGCACTGAGATTTTTCCATCGTTGGATGTAGGCCAAAGTGGACTCACCACACTTTTGTTCGGACATATATAGTTGTGCCTCGATAATTTCTCCCTCGACTGGCTTGTTGCATTTTCAGCTCGATCGTTGCCGGCAAAGCAGTCAGACTCGGACACGAGCCAGATGATTATAGAAGCGGGTTTATTGGTGGGATTGCTTGAGGCATAATAATTACCTCCTGGTGTGCCTGGGAAGTTGTGGGAGGCGCCGTGGGCGTGTGCTGTAGCTGCCAAGGGAGGGTACCCCCTACCTGGCCATACATCACTTGGGGCATCATCGGCCCCGGTGAGGCTTCGAGTGGCTCGGTACTATCGTGCAGAGCTGGTGAGGCTTCGAGTGGCTCAGTACTACCGTACAGAGCCTGTGATGCTTTGAGCAGCTTGATACTACCGTACAGAGCCTGTGATGAGGGTCCTGCTCGCCCCAGTGAAGTAGGGTACAAACCCGTCCCAATTAGTCTTCTTTTTAGCACTTTAGATTCTTGAAATTTTTGACATAGTTCTACCAGCATGGCAGGACCAGATTGGTAGGAGTCAGGAATGTCGCTTCTCATCTTGACTTTGAGTGGAACCAATGGCATCCTATCATCACTGCCATATGCATTTGGTCCCTTAGCAATTGATACTTCTACCCCCACGCCCTCACGCAGAGGAGAGATGTAATAGTATGCCATTTCATCAGGCAATGGAAGATGTCCCTGGTTCTCTGAGGAGCAATTAGTGTGACAAGAGGTAGCGGCTCCATCTTGACCCGTGCTTGCTGGCGCGAGGCATATCCCTTGATCATTTCCTTCAGCAGTATGAGCTTCGGATATCTCTTCGGGTAGCGGTTGGTATACCGATACCATGTTGATAGCTCTCTTCAGATCGAGGAGTTCATTAGCGCGTGGAGGATCCACTTTGTGTGCACCCATCTGGAGCTCCCCTTTCTAGATCAGCCTTTCGATAGCATCCTTGACTGGATAACAATATTCAATGAAATGCCCGATCATTTGGTGATACGGGCAAAAGTGAGGATCATCTCTTCTTCTAGCGTCTCCCGCTCTCTTCGGCTCCTTAAGAGTAATCTTGTTGCATTTAGTGGCCCATTCAAACAGGGCCCGAGTTCTCTCCTTGGGGAAAGAATAGAGCTTCTTCATTTTGGCCCACAAAGAGGGCCCTTCTTATTGTTCACCGGGCTCTGTTGGGGGGAAATTGACAACCCCTTTTCCTTTATCTTCCTGCTACTCGAACACCCTAAAGTCAACCATATGAACTCCTTCGAGTATGGGTCACTTATCAGTCGGTTTGGGTCTTTGGTTTGTATCAGTAGGAGCAGAGGAGTGACTGGAGAGGAAGGCCTCGATCTCCACCACCACACTGTTTAGCCGATCGAATGACCTAATTTCAATGCCAATCATCTTCTCGAGGATTCCCCGCTTCAGGCTTTGCTTGTAGATTTGGACTGCATCTTCCTGATAAGGCAGGCGCTTGCACCTCATGCTGAGATTTCTCCATCTTTTGATATATTCCAAAGTAGTTTCATCATTTTTCTACTTGGAAGCATATAGCTCGGCCACTGCCACTTCTCTTTCAATGGCGTGGAATTGTTCTCAGAATTGTCGCTGCATGTCCGGCCAATCATTAATGGATCAAGTTGGTAAGTTTGAATACCATTCAAAAGTGACTTCTGTGAGGGAGGACCTGAAGAACTTGAGCAGCTAGGACTCATCGGTTGCCAGATCACCCATTACATTGACGTAGTAGGCTATATGCACCTTCAACGAACCTTGTCTGTTAATCTTATCAAACTTCGATGGCTTCGTGACACCTAGTGATAGTCTCTTAGCAGCATGATGGACAGGGTATGGCACCTGGTACGTGTCAAAAGTAGCATAGTCATCATTGCCTCTGTCAGCCAGCTTCTTTTTAATCATTTGTTCTATCATTATTTTGTTCATTATGGCCAGGTCGATCGGGCTTAAGCAAAGTTGAGGTTGTTGTATCTGTGGCGTCGCCACAACTGCTACTTGAGGTAAGATAGCAGGCCCCTAGTGCTGAAGAGCAGGTTGTGGGGTCATGCCCCCAGTGTAGTTGAATGTCAGCTGAGCAGCCATCATCTGTGGTGAAGCTTCTAAATCAGCTGTGCCTTGCGATGAGGCTTCAAGAAGGACCTCAGTCTACCTCGAGGTTGAAGCCTGCATATTCAGCTCTCGGAGGTATTTTTTTATTGCTTCGATTTCTTGCTTATATTCTTGGAGTAGTATCATCATGATAGCAGGATCGGGAGTGGTCAAGTTGGGACCTTGGCTTCCCCCCTCTAGTGGAGCATCCAAAGAAGGTGCTGACCTTTCCCCTTCGTCTTCAGCGGTGATCATGTTCACAGTCACCGTGACCATTTCAGCATTTGTCTCTTCAGTGCGGGCTTGTGTCGCTTTGTCATGTTCTATGGATAGAGCCCCATAGCAACCGATCACTCCAGTCATGTAGCAAGTGAGTATTTGAAGTTTCCAGCTTTGCTCGAATGCTGGTTGGACAGTCAATGAGCGCTGAGCTTGTCGGCATAATTTCTTCGTAGAGGGGTGACTTGTAGCAGCCTGATCTTGCATATTTTCTTATCTCTGGGCCTACTATTTGTTCCCAGCCTTCGCTCGTAGTGTCACCAGCTTCCAAGGGTCATCGTGCCCCCAGAGAAGTATCTTCGAGGCCTTGGACATGCCCCCAGACAGCCTGAGCGGTGTAATCTCACCCTTTAGCAGGGTAGGTAACAGCTTGTGGCATGTTAACTAGTGTCGAAAATTTGTAGGTGAGCCGGCCTTGCTTGATCGCTCCACCTTGTGCTTCATCATGTGAAATATTGGCCCGGCAAGTACGGGACTGGAGAGTTGGCTTCTGAGAAGCTTGGGTCAGCACCTCGATCTTCTCTTCTGTTCTTTCTTCTTTTCTTGGAATCGGGGCCCGTTGCTACTTAGGCACCCAAATTTGTTTAAATCTGATTGGCTTAGAGGCCAATCCTCACTCTGAGCTGGACTCAAAATGATCTATTCTTCTTTGGGCCAGTGCCTGAAAGGAGTTGTGCACTGGCACCATGGAAATTACCTGGTCGGGTATAACCTTGGCCCCTCGGTCGTTGAGGAAGACTCAGATGCCTCCCATAAGTATGGACTTGCCCGAGGTAGAAAGCTAGTGCTGCAGTGTGCCGACATTCCTCTTTGCCGCCTGTGGACTCACTTTTTATTCAAATATTCGTTTGTTGGTTTATTAAGTGCGTGGGTGTGCCAGTCACGAAGTGATGATTTATTCAGGCCTCGTGGAAGCCCATAGTGTGCTCTATCTGACTTCGTCAGGTTATTGTGTGGTTCGGGTAGGGACCAAATCTCGTCGCGTCGTAAAGGTCACAATGTCATGTACATCCCCCATACGAGGGAACACCCTTGATTAATTGTCGAAACTAGGGGCCCTATGGCCAAAAGAATTAATGCTAATTGCAAAAGAAAGAGGCAGGAATGAATCACACAAGAGCCTGTGTCGAGACACGGGCAATCGGACATATCGGTCAGTCATAGACCCTTTCATATTCGGACGGGAGTCCGTGGCGAGAATGCGCATCAGCAAGTCTTAGTTTTTCAATGCTGCAAATTTTGTTGTATAAATTTCCAATTCGTTTCATAGCCTTAGCTTTAATAGGTCGTCTTCGCCGGAGCTACCAACGCCCTTTAAAAATTGTTGTTTTTTACCAAGAGGTAAGGTTTGTATCGCGAATGTTGTTTTAGCAAGGTGCGCCCTGACATTCGAGTAGTCGTTGTCGTTGTCGTAATCGTTGTACGAGAACCTGCCACTGGAGGAACCTCAGGGAAGCGATACACAACCTGTCGTTTGAATTATTTTATGTTAAGAATTATTATTTCCCACAGGTCCTGGTATTCCTCTGCATTAGCCTTGCATTCCTCCCAACTGTTGGACGCGAGGCGCGCCCCGACAAACGAGAAGTCGTCGTCGTCGCCGCAATCGAAGCACGAGAACCCGCCACCGGAGGAACCGGCTTCATAGCCATTATCAGCGCGAAATATTGGCTCATACTTCCTGACAGAATGGTCTGTAATATCAACTGTCTTACCGTCTTTCTCAGCCTCTATTATGACAGCCAGCATATATTTAGCTGTCACCCATAAGCCCAGGTCTTCGCGCAGGTGGCTGACTATGGGCAAATCAGTAGTAAGTCCTATTTTTTTTGCAGCTGCTTCAAATGCCTGCTTGCTTTTTTCTGAAATTGTAACTTTCATTTTTTGTATTGATTTTTATTAAGTGATGAAAAATTTTACTTATCATTAATGTATGTCTTGTAAAACTGAAGCATGCAGTTTCCTAAATGCTTAGCCTTTTCAGGGGTATCAACGCGGAGGCGCGCCCCGACAACCGAGTAGCCGTGGTCGCTGCCGTAAACGATGTACGAGAACCCGCCACCGGAGGAACGGTAGAAGTATGGGTAATACCAGCATTCACCTGCGGGTTTGCCTTCACGAAGGGCCATTGCAATAGTTTTTATAGCTGTTTCAGCACGATCATAATCATCGTCGGCATTGTCGAATAAATCATCATAATCAATGCCCAATTCTTCGCAGGCATCTTCTAATGTTCTTACACGTTCAGTTACAGAGCCGGCTAATTCACTTTTAGTAAAATTGCCCTCCAGTAGTTTTTTGAATTCAGGGGCTGCTGTAGGATAAAGTTCTTTAGCGGTTTCGAGCGATAGCTCAAGTGTTTTGTTTTTCATTTTTAAAGTTTTAAATCGTTGTCGTTATCGTATTTTTTGTTTCGGGACAGCCTTTGATATTTCCTATTCAATTCATCCTTCTTGGCTGTATGGATGAAGGATTCAAACTTTCTTTTTATTTCCTCCTTCATTGGTTGAACTGGAATCTTCCTTTTACGCTTTGCCATTGTATCGTCTATTTTGTCGGATCAGGTATATAAATGTTGAGCATCTCACTACCAAACCTTTGCACCTTTTCGATATATTCATTGAATCCTGTTGTATCAAGTTTGGTAGTACTTTGGGGAACATCTATATAATGACCCGCGACCAGGTCATTGGCATAGGCGACAAGGTCCCAGTCCTGCGCCTCGCCAATAACCAGAACATCGGCCATGTCGAGATACGGTATGCCCGGAAAGCCGCTGCAATTGCCCCAGCTTGCGATCACCCGCTTCACCGGCAACGCCGGATCGCCGATAACCCGCAGCGTGCGCGCACCGTTCCTGTCGTGGAGCTGCGCCGCCAGATCGTTCAGCGTCATCGGCGGCAGGTTGAAGATGCGACTGTTGTCAGCATCCACGTAACCCTGCCAACGCATGCGGCGTGTCATGCCCTGGTTGATCCCGTCGACAGGCTTTTTCGCATGCCAGTGGTCGTGGAAATGGAACACGGTCAGGCCATGGTCACGGATATAGGCCGTCTTGCGGCGATAGAGCGGATCGTCCTGAATCTGGTCGACCCAGTCTTGGTGCGACCAGAAGGTCGGCTCGTGCGTGATGACGAAATTCAGCTTGTGCGCTACAGCCGCCTTCAGGGCATCGAATGTGGCCATCATCACGGTGGCGATGCCGGTGACCGGCGCATCTGCACTGCCGGCGACGATATGATCGACGCCGCCATCGAACCAGGGCGTGCCGATCCGGTTTTTTATGCGATCCAGAACATCCTGCACGGTCAGGCGGGTCGCTGCGGCACCCGGAATCGCCAAGCCCGGCGCCATTAGCGCCGCGCCCGCCGCCGTCATGGCGCCGCGCCGATCCCAGGCCTTGTTCAACATCCCTGTCCTCTCCGACGTGGCAAGCCTATCATGGCTTTTACGCCGCGCGAGCCCGCAACCTCTCTCAAAATGTGCGGGATTGGGCGATGGCGAGCGTCTTATAAAATCGGGCTGCAGGCCAGGAGGGACATATGATGACCGGACGCGCCACCGCACTTTTGCTGCTTTGCGGCATGGTCATTGGCCCGATGCCGGCCTGGGCACAGGACCGTGCCGCGATTGCCGCCGCCTCAGCGGCCGAACGCCAGCGGGAGATGAGCCTGCTTGGAATCAGGGAAATGCAGAAGGGCGCCACCGCCTATGACATCGGTGCGCCGGGCAACGCCAACTATGACGAAGCCAAGGCCAATCCCTTCCCCGCCCTGCCCCCGTTGATGGTTTTGCGCGACGGCAAACGCGTGACCAACGCGGCCCAATGGGAAAAACGCCGGGCCGAGATCAAGACGCTGTTCGACGAGAATGTGTATGGCAGATACCCGGCGCACATCCCGACCGTGACATGGACTGTAACGGGAACGGAACAGAAAGACGTCGCTGGAATCCCCGCGATCGTCAAGCATGTCAATGGACATGTCGACAATTCGGCGTATCCGGCGATCAGCGTCACCATCGACATGGATGTGGTTACACCCGCCGCCGCCAAAGGGCACAAGGTACCTGTGATCATCGGCGGCGGCTCGGTGCGGCCACGCCCGGTGTTCAATTTTCCGCCCGGCCAGCCGGTGCACAAGCTGAAGCTTGTGCCCCTCTAGGCCATTTTTGGTCTTCGAATCTGCCTTCTCCATTATCTGCTTGCACTGCAGCCTAGAGCTTGTCCTGCAAAGTATCTTACCCCCCCTTCTTGCGTATCTCATTATGCACCATGAAACACACTAGAAAACCAACCTCGTTCACCCCACCCAAAAAATGTAGAAAGAAAGAAAAGATATAGAAAAGTCTTGTTGTGGATATCTGTCAAGGAGTTGCCCGACGACAATGCATGCACCATGTTCCATAGACATGACCCTGTTTTCTTCGATGAGAAGGGAATATGCCCATGCTGTACTCATGATAGCTCACTTGTATCCAGGTGATAGATGTGGAAGTCAACCTGCACATTCAGGGTGTCTGGGACTACCCTAATTGCGCGAAGATGATGAATCCTTCATAGACCCAGGGGCCCTCAGCTGCCGTTGAGATGTGTTAGGAGGTCAATCATATCTGACATGGGCTGCTTTGTCAAGAAAGTGATTGCATCAAACTCTGCTGAGACCAGCCCTCTTTCAAGGCCACAAAGGTTGGGCCAAGCATTGTGGCCACCGTCAATTAATGTTGATAGAGATGAAGGGGAAAAAGGGAGAAAAGGACGTAGCAGAACTAAAAAAGAGAGGAAAAGGGGAAGAAAGAAGCTTCTCCTGATGCAATTTCCTTTCTCACAGAAAAAGGGTAAAGGAGCTGCAAATTTGTGATAAAAGGGGTGTCCATGATGCGAAGTGACCCTGACTTGAGACTAATCATGTTTCATCATATTATTTTAAAACTGATTCAGAATCTATCTTCTTCACTCAGACTTCCAATTTTGGTGGATTTCTGACCCAGATAAGGATTGGACTAGGCTGACTTGGGGATCTGATCAGAACTTTGAAAACCACGGTTGACAATGTAACCTGATTATTTGAATCCAGAGTCTCAAATAAATGTGATGTGGCAGCTGTTGCTTGTCAGTTTGCCCTGCATGTCTCCAAGCATGATGAGGGGATATCATGCTTAATCAGGCAACTTTTGTTCTCTGACTTGCCTTGCCACACTGCCTAGTGAGTGGTGTCCTCTGTTGCTAGCCTGGTCCAGCTACGTCTGTTTCCCTTAGTTTGGCTGTCGCCCTTTTTACTGACAAGAAGAAGCAGATATGGGTTGACTAATGCACCGGCAGCATTTATGCAGTTGATGAACAGTGTGTTCCAACCCTACCTTGATCAGTGGGTCGTGGTATTCATTGATGACATCCTCATTTATTCTAAGAGCGAAGCAGAGCATGCTAGTCACTTGAAGACGGCTTTACAGTTACTGCGGGAGCATCAGCTATATGCCAAGTTCAGTAAATGTGATTTCTGGCTGAGGGAAGTGTCCTTTCTGGGACATATCATTTCTAATGATGGTATTGCTGTGGATCCATCGAAGGTGGAAGCAGTGAAAAATTGGGAACAGCCCACCAGTGTAACTGAAGTGAGATCCCCTAAGATGGCAGCTGGATCAATAGGGGCAACAGTATGACAAATGGAGTCCTCCTCACCCACCTTGGACCTAGGCAAATCTAAGTAGGTCTCTACCTCTTCCAATAGGATGGTGGCCTCAAAGGATGATAGCATGAAGGTATGGGTCTGGGGATGCCAGGTCTCAATCAGGGCAGAGATGCTGTGCCAATCTAAGGATAATTTAGGGTAATTATTGCCTAAGACTAAAAGTGGGCGGAGATGCCAGGAGTTAAGGATGAAAGTCACCCCCAGGGGCAGTGCTCGGATCATTGGGGCCATCCACTTCAATGTGGAATAGCGCCTAGGCCCAGGAAGGAGCTAGAGAGGAAAAGGAAAAAGAAAGAGAGAAGACAAGAAAAGGATCATGATAAGAGGAAGTTTGAAATTAAAATTCAGATAAAGCACAAGTTTACCTCTCTCGCGGGAGTTAAACATAAATGCCGGGGGATGGCAGCCAACCGTTGGAGCACCTCCCGCTCCTTCCTAGCCGCCCTTGGGCCTCCAGAAGACGTCCCCTCCATGGAGCTTCCTTCTAGGCACCTCTTCATGACGAATGGGTGAGGAAAAGAAAGATTCCAGAGGGTCTAGAGAGAAGGGAGTGTTTAACTCCAAATTTGGGTTCCTCCTCCTATTTATAGGGTAAAATTGGAGCTTGAAACCTCTTTAGATTGAGTTGGAGTGGAGTTAGATTGAGTTGGGATGTGGTTAGATAGGGTTTATCAAAATCCATCACGGGTTGGGACTCTTAGAAGAAGAGTCCTATTCCACTTATCAGTTCGAAGCATAGCGCGGTCTATCGATAGACCTCCCATTCACTAAACGGTCATAGACTGACCGTCCCATTATGTAAACGGTCTCGTATAAACCGCTTATAACGGGGCGGTCGGTAGATGATCATTTCATTTTTAAAGCGGTCCTTAACGGACCGTCCAATCCCCTGTGGTGTTTAACCGTCTGTCTCCCTCACATCACTCAAGTCAGCGTCGCTCTCCTCCCTCACGTCACTCAAGTCGGCGTCACTCTCCTCTCTCGTGTGTCACTCAAGTCAGCGTCGCTCTCCTATCTCTCGTGCGTCACTCAAATAGGCGTCACTCTCCTCTCTCGTGCGTCACTCAAGTCAGTGTCGCTCTCCTATCTCTTGCGCATCACTTAAATAGGCGTCGCTCTCCGCTCTCCCGTCACTCAAGTCAGCGTCACTCTCCTCTCTTGCGCGTCACTCAAATAGGCGTCGCTCTCTGCTCTCCCATCACTCAAGTCGACATCACTCTCCTCTCTCGTGCGTCACTCAAGTCAGTGTCGCTCTCCTATCTCTCGCGCGTCACTCAAGTCGGCGTTGCTCTCCTCTCTCGTGCATCACTCAAGGCGGCGTCGCTCTCCTCTCTCGTGCATCACTCAAGTTGGCGTCGCTCTCCTCTCTCGTGCGTCACTCAAGTCGACGTCGCTCTCCTCAGATAAACTCTTGAACTTTGAAATGCATAACCAGCACAGAATTATCCTGATCCAGCTCATCATCTCCCTGGGGACTAGACCCGAGGGGCACCAGAGGTAGCGCGCACCCGCTCCGTGGGGTGGAAATAGGTGGAGAAGGAGTAGAGGTAGAAGGTTTGGACGGCATGGAGGCTTCAACGGGGATGAGGGTGTCAAGTGGTGGCAAAAGCGATGTGGCAATGATAGGCTCGGGTGAGGATAAGGGCGAAGGTGGAGGTGTAGGTATAGGTATAGCCTGCTCAGGTTCGGGCAACGATGGCGAAAGGGATGGCAAAAGTGGTGAAGATGGTGGAAGCAATGGAATAGGGGTCTTTGGGAGAGGAGGCGGTGAAGGCGATGGTGACAGGTTAGGTAGTGGTGAGGGTGGTGGAGATGGTGATGTAGGCAAAGGGGGTAGTGAAGGTGAAGATGGTGAAAGTGGTGGTGAGGCGGAGGAAGTGGAGGGTCGTGGCGCCCATCGTCGGCGCATTGACACGACGCGTCGAGCGACATTGGGAGTGGTGTTGGGGGAAGAGGAAGTGGGAGCACTGGCCTGAGCAGAGGCTTGGGTTTGTAAAGGTGTTGGGGATGGAGTAGGAGTAGGTAAAGATGATGATGAGGTAGGTGGAGATGAAGCTAGCAATGAGGTAGACAACGGAGTTGGTGCAGCGCTAGATGAGGAATCACAGGGGTGCCCCTGGCCTTGTAGTGATGGAGACAACTGCTTGGGTGGTCCTTGCTGCTGCTACTTGCTATGGAGATGTAAAATAATTTTATGCATGGCAGTCCAATCAATCTTCTTCTTGGCTTCCAGACCATAAACAAACTCCTGGAACTCGAGACAATCTTCAACCAAATGCCCCTGCTAGTGGTGAAAATCACAGAACTGAAGCAAATTTCCGACCGTAGGTTGGCAAGGCACAACTGGAGGGAGCTGCAATGCATAAGTGGCCATCAAAGCCTTGAAAATGTTTGTAAAAGACTTCGACAATGGAGGAGAAGGAGCCTGCTTCAGGCAAGGTGGATGCCGAGAGGTATGAGAAGGTGATGGTTGTGGAGATGATTGTGAATGCTGCGTAGGCAATAATGCTTGGCCGGTGGCAGAGGGATTTGGTGAAAACATATGTGGAGCAGTATGCGGGGGTATATAGACGGCATCCACCTGCTCGGGATGTGGTGTTTCCTTGACCGAGGGTGGCGGGGGATATGGATATGAGGAGACGGGAGGTTGACTCATGGAGGGTTGATATACGGGAGTGTATGAGTATGTCGAAGTGGGAGGTGGAATCGTGGAAGGACATCTGGCGGAGGGCTGGCGCATGGCGAGCTGACACGGGGTAGCGTAGGGGTGGTTTGTGGAGGGCAAGGTGTAGGTGAATGGGCATGGTGGAGACTCGGGGACAAGGGAACCTAGGATCTGTTGGCGAATGAAGCAGGCTCGACTGTATAGTTTTTCAAATAACGCCCCTTACAGAGGCGTCATTCTTCTGAGAATCGTAAACGGAAACAGTTGCAGAGTTTCACTCAAATAGGGAGTTTAATGGGGTAACTATCAACTAGGGAAAGGATTAATACGGGGAATACCTTCCCTACCCAAACTCTAACCCATTGGGGACTCCAAAAGCCTATAAATACCCCTCTTCCAACCCTTAAGACCCTTTGATCATCTATTCAAGCAAAGCTACGGTAAGTTTCTGGGTTGTCTTCCTTAGTTCTTTTCTTCCTTTCCTATTATCTTCCTTTCACTTACTTACTTCCTTCTTCTTCGTAACCAATTCCCTGCAGGTGAGTTCTGCTGACCTACTCCTTCGACTAGCTATTCTTCGTTGGAAGATCTTCCCGTTGCTGCAGTATTGCTGTTGCTCTTGCAATAGGAGCCTTCTGCTAGCTCTTCTGCCTGCTGTCATCTTCCTACTACGTCCTTCTTAGTGTTGCTGCTGTTGGTATTCTTGTTCGTGACAGGAGCAGATTCTTTTCTTCTTCACCGTACCCAGTTCATCCATCAAGGTAGGGATTTAAACTATCAAATGCTAGATTAAATTTTAAAGTCTAAAGCATGCATTCATCTAGCTAAATAGATCTGTGTTTTCTCGTTTTCTGTGTAAAATTGAATGACGCCCGTGACAAAGGCGTTATTTTATGTTTTAGCGCCCCTGTCTTAGGCGTTAATTATTCCACGCCTGTGTTTCTGCCGTTGTTCCAAGGGTTTCTTAAGTGATATAACGCCTGCGGCAGCGACGTCATTTTAATGACACCAGTATTATAGTCGTTATTTATAACTGTATTTATAAACGAACAGATCTTTAAAATTTAATAACTTTGATTCTTAATGTCTAAAAATGACATAAAAATATTTCTTGTCACCCTGCTATTTTTCCATGCATGACCCAGTTCCTGCAATCTTGATTGGATTTCGTTTAGTATATGACACTGTTCATGTTAAACTCCCGACTTTTACTGAATTAACGTCCCTCACCACGGCGTCAATTGATCATGATTATCTTTTCTGTTAAAATTTTGATATGAATAGCGGCTCTGTTACAGGCGCCATTCCAGTAATTAGCGCCCTGTAAAGAGGCGTTATAAAACTATGAAATAGTTGAATGTTCAGAAACTGTTAAAATATGTAATTGACGCCAGTGTTAATGACGTCGAATAACTAGGTAACGCCCCTGTGATAGGCGTGGTTTCAGGAACTGACGCCTGGGACAAAGACGTTATTTACCTGAGTTTTCTTGATTTTCGTGTCTTTCCAGTAACCTGTTCATCTCTGTTAGTAGATGTGGGTTGGATACCGACGGTACTATATTCCATTCCGTGAATGTAGTCCCACTTTTTCGGAGTTTTATACCGATTGCACACTTAACTCTCCGTGACTTACAAGCCCTCCTTTGGACATTCCGTTCCTTTGGACTGGCGAGTTCCGGATAAGTCTTTGAAAACGTTGGTGGGCCCACCAGGACTCGAACCTGGAACCAGACCGTTATGAGGAATGAGCTTCATGCCCAAACCTCCGCACCACGAGACAAAGACCAGTCCGTATTCAGGTATTTCCCGCACGGGGTTCCGCTTGCGTTCCGAAAGTCAGGTTCGCCGAACCGCGAAGCACACCGCACGTTCATTGTTTATACCGCCCTCAGGTGCTTCGTGAAATCCAAAACCTCGGCTTCTTCACGCAGATGATCCGGTGCGTAGCGGGCATAGACGCGCTCGGTCACACTAGTGTTGGAATGCCCCAGGTACTGGCTGATCTTGGACATCGGACGGCCTGCGGCCGCCATATGCACCGCCGCGGTATGGCGCAGGGTGTGGGGCGATATCGTTGCACGTACCCATCCGCTCGGCAGCGTCTTTGAAAAGCCCGCCCTGATGGCCGCGTTGCGAAATCCGGTGGTGATGGACTGCACCGGAGCGCCGGCCCACTCAATGACGTGGTCGGTGAGCGCCATGCGCTCCGCAACCTTCAACGCTGCTCGTAGGCCATCGTTCATTGGTATGACGGCGCGCCCCTTGCGCGGGCCAATCTCGGTGGTTCGAAGGTTGATCTTCCCGCCTTCGAAATCGACGCGATCCCAGGTTAGCTCGAGAACCGCGGTGACTCGCGCCGCCGTGCTCAGCATGGTCAGGATTGCCAGCCGTACGTGATGCTCCTGAGCGGCGTCCAGCAGCTTGCCGATCTCGGCATGGGTCAGCCAGCGTTCCTTGGGCGCAGGCTTTGGCGGACGCTCGATCGTCGGAGCGTGTGGGATAAGCTTTGGCGTGGCCCATAGGAACACGGTGCGGAGGTGTCCCAGCTCCGTCCAGATAGTTCCATCCTTCTTGCCCATTGCACGCCGCGCCTCAGCGTAGGCACGGCACAAATCGATTGTCGTCTGGTCGGGTCGCAGGTGACCGAAGAACGGCTTCATCGTGCGCCATTCGAACTGCATGGCATCAGCGATGCGGCGCCCCTTCTTTTCCTCGCGGTAGAGTTCCCACAGTTCATCGTTCGTGTGACCGGCGGCCTTGGCGCGGTGCTTGCGAACCAGATCTAGAGCTTCGCCCTCGGCGCCCGCTCGCGTGAGTGCTTCAAGACGATAACGTCGCCGCTTGTCATCATCGCCCCACCAAGTGACGACGAACCTTCCGTTGAGCCGTCCGATACGGTACTCTGTTGTTGGCATTGTTCCAGCTCCTCGACTGCATCGGCGGGAACCCTAATGAGGCGCCGGCCAAGTCGAAACGCGCGAAGTTCGCCCCTGTGAATAAGGTTGCGAACGTGATTGTCGGAGCAGCCCCACCTTTCGGCCACCTGCTCAACGGTCAGCGGGCGAACGCTCATCCCGCCCCCGATCCCATCCAGGAGCTATATGCAGAATATGCATAATAGCCGAGGATGATGATTGCGAGGATGACTCCTAAGGTGAGATATAGGTAGGTTCAGATCATCGGTCTGAATCTCAGGTTGGTGTCCAGCGGTATAACACGCGAACAGCCTGGCTGCGTCGTTGAGGAGCCAGACCGTCCTCCTTTTCTGGGAGCACCACTTGGGGCGGCTAGGCGTCCCCGGCCTATCAAAGATCGAGGTACGCTACGGAGGAGTCTCCATCATGGCATCTGCCCGAGGAGAGCTTGGGGGTAGATGTTGGTGGCACTCGGAGTGAGCCCGTCTCTGTTTTCACCTATCTGTGCGAGAGGCGATGAAGGGTTGGGTGCCGCCAGATGATGCGGCTGCGGGTCGGTCGCACCTTGCTTGGCGTGACGCCTTAGTGCCCAAAATGGGTTGCTAAGGCATGCTTTTTGGACAGCTTGAGCTTCCTCCGGGGTGACCCAGATCCTTCTCAAGTCTGACTACTGGTCTCCCTTGTCCTTCTTCCTCCGACAGGACTTGGGAGCTTGAGTGCCAAACCGGTGCTGGTGCTTTTGGGCCATTGCCGAAGTGTCCGCTCGCTTAAGTTTCACCTTGTCTTCCCACATTCGTCGCAGGAGGCTAAAGCGGTTGGTGATGGGGACTGTAGGGGCGATTCGTTCTGGAGGAATAATGGGTTCACCCTCATCCACCCCCATTTCTCATCTCATCTAACCCCATTTCCCATCACCTATCACCACCCTGCTCATCCTAGTTCACAAGTAGCAGGCAAGGGTCGAGTTGCAGAGCCTGCCCCGGTGTCACCACCCATCTTCAGGTGGCGTTCTCTACATCTCTGGAAAGGTCATCGAAAGATATTCACAGGCGAGGTGGTTTCACATCCGTCCGACATCTGTGTTGCCCGAGAGAGCCATTCTTCCTCGACTGTGTAGTTCAGATCGGCCAGGGAACCTGAGCCTAAGTAAAAGCATGACCACAGTTGCTCCTATGCGAGTTTCGACGTGATTCTTGAGCTGGGATCTTCTCCTCCAAGTCCTCTATCAGCACGATGAAGAAGAACACCATTTGGACCCCGGAGCACCAAGTTCCAAATTTTCTCCCCGGAGTGCGCAGGTCAGTTTCCCTTGAGTCAGAACCGACCCCTCCCACCATTCTGGTTCTCGCGCCCTACTCCGGCCTCGTCTGGTAGCTCCGTTGGTCTCGTATCACAGAAGGCTCACCCACGATTGCAACGGTTCTATTCCCACCTTAAATGGACCCCGAGAGTGTTCGTGGCTCCCCCGTCTTCTAGCAGCATCAGTCTGGGCATAGTCAGCCATGAAATGCAGTAAGCTATGCATGCTCGCATGAAAACGACTCTAGAGAGAATGTACATAATTATGATCAAGTGATGATATCAATAGAAATTTGATGAACAAGTAAAGCAAGTATGTATTCAAGATAACATTGTCAAGTGTGCAAGCAGTAATATAATTCAAGTCATGAATTGGCTATCAATCAAGCAATAACAAGTAAATTCCTCACCTTCGGCGTGAACGTTGAACAGATACTACGAAAGCAAAGCCAAGGAGCAAGGTCAGATCTATACCTTGCCGAGTCTGAAGAGACCGGCACCGTTCGAAGACGAGGGCGTGCCGGGGAGCGTGTGCACCCGGCAAACACGCTGCGTCGATGGAGCTTGTGGTCGGCCCTGCTAGTACATGCACAGACAACCTCCACGCAGGGAGGGGGAGCGAGGGGAGGGGCTCAAAATTACAACACACTACCCTCACGCAGGAGGGGGAAACACGGGGAAGGGGAGGTGGGCCTGATGCCCAATATCTGTCCTGCTGGACAGAACTGAAGTAATCTGAGTGGTACGCTGTACTCCAGGGTCTGACGAGGATGCTGCATGTGCCCAGATGAAGCTTGAGAAGTGTAGATGTGCTTCTGAAAGTCCAGCATCATTCTGAGATCACCAGAGGGTAGGGATGGTCGCAGCTGATGGCCTGTACAGTTCTGTCTCGCTGGGCAGGATGGCACAGTCGTGGTGCGTCGGTCGATACGGGCACTGTGGAACTCCAAACACAATAGGACCAAGTCATGGACATAGCTGACAGGGAGATCTACGAACCCTCAACATATGGCAGCCGTCTGATCTCCTCGCTGGTCGTGGTCGCCAGAATAGTTGGCGCCAAGTTCCTGGGTGAACAGCAGGACAAGACGCTAATGGCCGAGGTGGAACTTCCAGTGTTGATGTCGGAATGAGACAAAACCACTTTCGTTGGTTTCTTATCGTCGAAATCCACAACTTTTCAGAAGAGTGCTCGACCGAAAACTAAAAGGAGGAGGGGGTGTCGGGGCCGACTTGGCAGCAGTCTATCCTAGATGAACAGGGGACTCTGAGTCTGGCGTGACTGAGGGAGAATGGACGCCCCGGGCGGAGGCGTTGTCGAAAGTAGGCGGGACCACCTCTGGTTCGTTGGCTCTTCGGAGGAGAAGAACTCTCATGAAGAGAGCTCTGACTGATTCACACGGGGGTGGGTAGTGGGGGTGCTACCAAATGGTACTCAGATTCAGACCTGAATATGGCGCAGTTGCACGAGAATGGGCGACGCGATTGGAGCTGAGGTCAAAATGCAGCGGGACCACTTCTGGAGCGAAGCTGGCTCGACGAAGAACGACTCTACAGAAGACCACTTTGGCTGGTTCGCATTGTGTACATCGGGGTAGCCTCTGCAAGCTCGATCTCTAATGCAGGCTTATTGCAGAGAACAGTAGAACGGGGCTTCTTACTCCACGGGGAGACGTAGCGGCGACTGCGTGGCTCCGGGACGGCTGTGGACACACGGAGTAGGGGGCGAGCCTGGGTTGTAGAGGGAGAGAGGGCTGGGGCGTGGGATGCTAGTGGGCTGGCTAGGTTAGGGGGCGTGCGCTGGTTGTGGAGGAAGGAGATGGGAGGAGGCGGCCTAAATGGAGTGGGGGGGTTTTTTGTTTAGGTAGTTTTCTATTTTGGTCTTATGCGATTGCTCTTGATTATTCACGACTGTTAACTGCCACGTTCCGAGCAAACGACACGTTCCGCTGCTAACGGTTCGGGGCGTGACATTCAAAATGACCCAAATGGCTTAGACCCTATGTCTAAGGCCCAATGAACTTAATCCCTTGCGCTAGCACAGGCCCAGTGCTGACGATGTTATCTGGGTTGGAGTTCGACTCTCCGTCGGAACCAATCGATGTAGTGTGCAGCCAGGACCGTTCACGTGATGCCGATGATGTTCTACTTCGATGTCAACTATTTGTTGGACAAGAAGGTACACTCGCCGGTCCTGTGCACTCATCCCTCGCTTGTGCCACTCGTGAGTGGGGGACATTTATGGACGTTAAAAAATGATGATCATACGGCATGTACGTCTCCGCATCTGATAGCAAGTCGAAGACGGAAAGGCCGAATAAATCCCATACCTCCTCCAAACAGGACGAGCACATACCCGAGGGTCTGTTACTTGATAAGGAAGCCCCCCGAGTAGAAAAGAGGTCCCAAGCTCCCCAACTGGCAGTGCCGAAGGTCGAGTCAGGAAAAAACCCAAGAACTTGAACACAGATCCAGCATGCGCCAGAAATCACAAAAGTCTAAGGCCGGGACCCGGAGGGTTCGAACTAGACACCGTGGAGGCGGTGTATTACAACTAAAGTAGTGCGAGTGGGCAAGCATCCGTCTGAATCATCACTAAGCTGGGAAGAAACTCTTTGACACTAAGACCGGTGTGGTCGTGCCTCCATTACCTTAAACCAGTGCACCCATTAAGGGGGGCCTTAAACCGGCGCGCCCCTCTTACCTTGCTAAATTGGCACGCCCCTTAAGGGGGCCTTAAACCGGTGCACCCTGCTTCTCATGCTGACCTGGCGTGCCCCCCTTTGTGCTGCTAATTCGGCAGGCACAACCCCACGCCGTTTAACCCATGGCAGTCCCATCGAGAGCCTGATCCTTGGTTTCCTACTTTGCTCTGCGGATGAAGACTCTTTGCCTGAAATGGATGAACCGCCGACATCTAACCAGTGGGCAACCGACTGCGCACCTCAAGATCCCTGGAATGGAAGACTTCGAGCGCCGCACCGAGCCTCGCATTTCCCTCGGTCACCATCGACCAATCCCGTGGAGGCAGCTTCCCTACTCTACTGCCCCCCTACACGCAGGCCACTAAAAGGTTTCAGGCAGGATGCGAAGACCAAGAGAGAAGAGGTAGAGGGGGGGGGGTCTTTGGCCTTCAAAGGCTTTCCCCGTCTCCCCTCCTATAAAAAGTGACCGATCCTCCACTGTTCAAGGGACTGGCGACTGAGATAGGTTGGGAAGAAAAGAAGAGAAGCCGGCTGAAGAGAAAAGAAGCTTCATTCCCCCTGCGCTAGTAGCTGAAGAAACCAGAAGAGAGTGTGAGAGATGGGAGGTGAGCGTGGGGAAGGGGGGTTTGTCCCTTTCCTCTCCTCCCACCACTGTATCTCTTCCCTTTCATTTTTGCTTTCCTGTATTATGGGGTAATCCCCCCTTCTTGTATTTTGTTTTCTCCCCCCTCCTTCTACGAATGAATAAAAAGGAAGATTTGGCAAGTATATGTAGTGTTCTGCTGTTTGGGGTCTTCTTCTCTTTCTCCCTATCTTCTCCTCACCCAGGTCCCCTCGAGGCTTGCCTCTCAATGGCATGATCTTCGAAGGAACCCATCTGAAGGGGTGAACATATGTAGCCTTTCATGGCGAACATTTGTCCCTAATAAACTCTTCTGGAGCTATTGCCCTTGAGATGTTAGAACCCTTGAAGGCTAGTCCTCGGGTCTCTGCACTCACCTGTGGGACATCGGATTGCCGTATGGCTACTCTGAACTTTGAGGGTCATCTCGGAGCATTCCATTTGGCGATCCTCCATTTCCTCAGGCAAGCCTTAGTCTGGGGGAGATGCTGCCCGATTTCTGCCAAGGATGCAAGCAATATGAGCAACAACGAACAAATACACACAAGGGTGAATGGATGAACAAACAAGATTCCCTGAGAACAAGAACTGAACCCTTTAGTTCCTATACAATGAACCCCCAAATGAAACACTCAAATCTCCATGTTAATTCATCTTAACAAATGATTAAAATATTTAACCCCCCTTTTTACTAATCTAACTCACCAAATGAATGGACAACCCAACCACCCACAATCTATCTAATTGTTCAGTAGGGGTCCCGCAGATCTCCACCACGAACCAAGCGGTAACAATAGTAACGACAACAAGAGTAACAATAGGAGTAGGAATAACAGTAAAAGTAAAGAGGAAAAGCCGTACTGAACAGAAGCACGATAGCCGATCGAACCTTGGCCCTCTAAACTACTCCTAATTGTCAAAACATGAATCCCCAGACATACACTCGGGAATCATCGAATCGATACATAGACACACAGGCTTGTCCTCACAGACCAAAGCCTGACACAAGACCACACGGTCTAAAAGCGCTAACACATACACGATCTCACCGTCGTGCATGCTACACCAACCACGGGTGAAGCCAAACACAGACTACCAAGCCAACCGGAAGCCAAACCAACATGAATGAAACATATTGGGAAAAAGGTGGTCAACTCCGTGGCCGCTACTACACTTTGGCGGTCTTACCATGGCCGCTATTCGCACAGGTAAATAGGCAGGAAATGGTATTGCCCAAGGCCGCGACTATCCAGTTGCGGTCCTCACATGGCCATTTCTCTAGAGTGGCGGTCATAGCTAGACTGTCAACTCCAAACCGCCTCGAAATCTTCTCGAAAAAGCCATCCTGGTGGTGGTCATTTGCCTGACCGTTACTTCAAAAGACAGTCAGCCGCAAGGCCATCACTAGGAACCAACTTAAAAACATAACGGTCTCCCTGGGACCGTTTCTATGGAATGGCAGTCCTCCTATGGCCGCCAAGGAAAATTTACGGTCGGGAGCTAGACCGCTAGCCGAAACTGACTTAAAAATCGTTTGAAACCATATGATGGTCTCCCTTGGACCGTTAACATGAAAATGGCGATCAGCCCAGGGCCGCCAACACCACGTTGCAGTTGGTTGCGAGACCGCAAACCAAAACTGACATAGAAACTATTAAGAGCCAAATAGAGGTCCTCGTTGGACCGTTTCTTTGAGTAGCGGTCCCTGGTACGATCGCTACTTTCTACCGACGCAAAAATCATAGGAAGGCTCAGAACTCAATTTTTCCATGCCCCAATCATCCCAGAATGACGGGGAAACACCCATAACCACAATATCGACCTTCCACAAGCCGAAAGGGATCAAACCATCCACAAAACGACTACAAACGGGCGATTTCCACAAATCCACCCAAAATGACTCACGTGGGCATCCAGCCCCATACCGGCCCCAAATCACGGCCAATTACAGCCAAATTGGCAGGAATGCAAATCCTGACATTTTCTACCATTTAATGCGAGAAACATCGCCTGGAATGGCGATTCCATCGCACACCCCAAAACATGCTTTAATTCTCTAAAAATTAGAAACCTGCTCAAATGCGCACTAATCGCCATAGAATTCCAGGGGAAAGTAGAACAAGAGGTGAGGAATCCATCCCCCTACCTCCTTCGCCGACCTCTCGAGCCAAAAATGCCGAAACCATCATACGAACCCACGTCGTAAAGCTTTGAATCCACCGATAGATCACGTCAATGCCACGCTCCATTCCTTGCACCTTCACGCTCCACAACACCTCCAGAGCGATCCCGCCTCGTCTGCCTCCGCCACGGTCGTGCGCCCGAGGGAGGGGGGAAGAGAGGAGAGAGAACTGAGGGGGAGAGAGTGAGAAATGTGAGAGGAGAGAGGATGATTGATCTGGAGCATTGCTTGATTAGTTGGTTCATCTTTATTAAAACTTAGCCTCAGATATGAGTAATGAATTGAATTGTCAAATGTGGTATACATCATGCTTAAACTTGTTTTGTCATGAAGGTTATTTCATAACCCCTTATGATAGGAGAACCTATTTTTGTGAGGACTTATAACAGTGGTACCAGCTATAAAACCTCTTCTGATCAGTTTTACCTTTGACAACTTCATCATCTTGCACATTCGCTTGTTGATCATTTCTTGCATCTGTGTTTGTCAGAATTTGCTTAATTCCTGCTGAATGACTATTGAAAAATCTTGAGCTCTGCCTTTTGTCTCCTATCTTCCCATGTCACCATTGCTTAAAATTATTACTTCTTAAAAAGGGGGCAATATTGTGCTTGATTGTTTATCTGTTCCTGTGATTGACAATCCCACTCCTTAATCCAGGGGGAGTATTGGCTCGTATACGTCTTCACGTCTCTGTCTCAGGGGGAGATCTTACCCTCTCTCATTTCATGCACTTCTCGCTTCATCTCCTTTTGATGATGTCAAAGGGGGAGAGAAAAGTGCAATGGTATTAGGAGGTGATGCCTGTTCAGGGGTAATAGGAGGTGATGTCTATTCAGGGGAGCTTCTAGTGCTTCAAGAAAGGGGGAGACTATGGTTTTGCATTATTTTGGTGTTTGCATGTCAAGGGGAGCCTGTAAGCTCATGCATGTCTTGGCGAACTGTAAATTATTTGGCATAGTGTTGCCATCATCAAAAAGGGGGAGATTGTTGCATCCCTGCCGTTTTGATGATGTCATACACTATTTCACAACATCTTGTTTGATCTGCCATTTAATTACTTTCATTTGATGTGCTTAACTTTATAGTCATTTGTATTAAAATTTAATGCATGGTTCATCAGTATGCTTTTCATTTCTGTGCATTTGGTCTTTGTATTTCCAAGTCTGTGCATATAGATGCACTCTGTATTAACTCCATGCATGTGTTAGACTTAGTAGAAAAATTGAGTCCGTGCACATTCCATAATCCAACTCCGTGCATACTCTTGTTCTATGCTTACAAAGCCCGTGCACTTTCAAGTCAGTGCACCTTGCCCAACTGAGAGTCCTTGCAAGTTTTGGTGTGATCACAAGTCCATGCAGATTGTTAGTCATGCATGTTTTAGTCGCATAAGTCTGTGCAGACTGTAAGTCCATGCATTCATCTAAGTCTACACACATTGTTCGACCAAGTCAGTGCACAGTCCCTTAATCAAAGTCCATGCATGTTTTCTTTAAAACCAAAGTCTGTGCATATTCATTGTTTTATGCACTCGTTGTGTCCATGCATACACTAAGTCCGTGCACACTTAGAGTCAGTGCACGTAATCTCTTCAAAACCCGTGGACATTGTCCAATGTCCGTGCAGGTTTGGGTCTGTGGGTCGCACGACAAGTCCGTGCATGTCTTAGCATACTAACTAGACCATGCTGGATGTCCCCGTGGCGAGGAGACGGGCCCTGAGTGCGGGATCGGATGGTGATGACCCCATCATACTCCCGGGGTGCGGAGAACTCGACTCTGTCGAGTAAGAGTCCACTCTGCTGCTGTACTGCTCCAGGAGGTCGGGATCCAGCTGCTGGAGATCCTCCCTGCTCACCCCTGAATCATCCGAAGGAGGCCAGCCCTTCCACCTTACCAAGTATCGCTCGTACGCCTTGCTCCGGGTCACCGTGACCTGTTCATCTAATAGTCATTATCTTGTAGCACCTTGAACTCGGAGAGTAGATCCGGATGTAAACTCATATATGACAGAGTAACATACCCTTTTTCCTCGTCCATGTTTATGTTTAACTTGGAGAATTGTTCCAGCATTCTCCATTCTTCAATCATACAACTGGTCAATAACGCTCTCGGCTTCTGACTAAGGGCATCAACTACAGAATTATCCTTTCCTGGATGATATTGTATGGTGAAGTTGAAGTCCTTGAGGTACTCTAGCCATCACCTTTGTGTCATGTTCAATTCCATCTGAGAAAATAAATATTTTAGGCATTTATGATCAGAGGACACGATAAATTACTCTCCATAGAGATAGTTCCTCCAAATCTTCAAAGCAAATACTGCCGCGGCCAACTCTAGGTCATGCATCGGGTAATTTTCTTCATGCTTCTTTAGTTGTCGGGAAGAGTACTCAATAACCTTCCCTTGTTGCATTAACACGCAGCCTAGTCCAAAGACAAATGCATCGATATATACTTCAAATTTCTCCCCTTCAATAGGTCAAGCCAAGACAGGAGCAATAGGTAAAGCCAAGACAGGAGCAGTAGTCAAATGGTCCTTTAGAGTTTGGAAGCTCTTTTCACAATCTTCGGTCCATACATAGGGATTCTCGTTTATTGTTAGTCTTGTCAAAGGCACAACAATCTTAGAGAAGTCCTTGATAAGTCCCTAGTAGTAACTAGTCAGACCCAAAAAACTATGGATCTCTAAAGCATTGATGGGTCTCTCCCAATTCTTCACCGCTTCGACCTTTAATGGATCAACAGAACACCACTTCTTCGAAATCACATGCCCTAGGAATGATACTTCCTCAAGCCAGAATTCACATTTTCTAAACTTTGCATAAAGTTGATTGTCCCTTAATAATTTTAGTGCAGTCCTCAAATGCTCTTCATGATCTTTCTCGATTTTTGAGTATATCAAAATATCATCAATAAATACCACAATGAATTGATCTAGATGAGGCCTAACTATGCTATTCATCAACTACATATAGGCTACAGGGGCATTCATTAGTCCAAAAGACATAACAGTAAATTCTTAGTGCCCATACCAACTCCTGAATGCCGTCTCGAAAATATTCTCTTCTTTAATCGTCAATTTGATATCCCGACCTGAGATCAATCTTTGAAAAATATTGGGCTCCAGATATTTGATCAAATAATAGCTACAGCGCCCCGGGCGCGAGACTCAGACACGCACAAGTACCACAACAAGGACTAGCTGGGGTCACGCTCGTCAGTGCGTGTCCTAAGCCCCCAACTACGTGTGCACACACAGACCATCTGCTCTAGGTCGGGTCCTCTAGCTGGTTCCCCTCCCCCCCAGACTCTGGTGGCAAAGGTAAGGGGCCCACGGAGACCAGCCTAAAAATTATCTAACTCAGGTCACGCTCTCCACCACTCCCGGGTGAGTCCGCACCCACGTGCGCAGGAAAGCTATGACTAGTGGACAGGTCACTGGAAGACAGACTCTCAAGTCACGAAAATCGACTCCGAAGTAACGAGTACAAGGATCGCCCCTCGTACAACACCAACTCATGGTGACGTAAGTCGAAGACACCACATCCCGGGACCCCTCACGGCTCCCCACACCGGGTCCCCACATGATGTCCAACATTGGTCAGACCACGGATCGGCACATGGATCAAGGTCCACTCACTCGGGACTCAAATCGACACGAAAAATCACCGGCTAGGCCTCAGACGAAGAACGGTCCATCATTGGCCACTCATGGATACACGTCTGACTCACAGTCGTGCGGGGGAGAATGGACGGTCCAACTTGGCCGTCTAATACTCCCGACAGAAAACAGACCATAACGCGCCTACCTAAGTGCGTTATAGTGCTTAACAGACCAACATAGGTGCGTTAAGCCCTCAGTCACGGAAAGCTACATAACACACTCCTCTAGGGGCATTATGTACATAACGGACCATACCTGGTGCGTTATGTCACAGAGTGGAACAACCCATAACGCACTCCTCAAGGGACATTATGGTCCTTTACGGACCATCTCTGGCGCGTCAAGTGGAGGGTAAGGGTGTTAGGCATAACGCACCTTCCCAGGGGCGCTATGGTTTATAACGGACCTCTTGAGACCCGTTATATGACCAGGGCCCCAACGGTCACAACCAACGGTCGAAAATTAACGGTCAAAAACCATGACGCGCCGGTACAAGGGCGTCATACTGGGCATGGCGGTCAGTCGCGAGACCACTATGCCCCCACAGACTAGACACAAAACTTACGAAGCATAACGCACCTGATTGGGCGCGTTATGCTCATAGCGGTCTCTGGAACGACTGCTATGACGGTCCAATGGTGAAACGACGAGCACAGTCTAAAAATCACAACCACGTCCCCGTACCTCCACCGGAGAGGGGGAAATCAAGGGGGAAGCTCCCCAATGACCCTAGGCATGATTCTATGGCCTCGGATCGGCCAAAAACGCGACGAATCACTAGATCGGGTGATCACTCCCCAAATTATGGATTTGCCCTAACCCACTCAAAAATGCCCCTCTCGACCTCACGACGGGCTACAAACCACGGAAATGAAACGCGGGGAGTTAGGGAACGTCACCCTACCTCAATGGAGCGAATGCTCCGCCGAATCGACGCCGAAATCGCGAAGATTCAATCTGGAAGTGAGGCCGCAAACCCCTCTGAAACTCACGTGCGAGTACAACGCTCTCCTCTCCAACTTCATACCGCGCTTGCTCCTCTCCAACTCCATATTGAAACCGATACCTATCGAAGGCCCTAATGTACTCAATTACGGACTTGTCGCCTTGGACAGGTTGGCACGGGTTGGCCATAGTTGCAAAAGATGGGATGGGGTTCCCTAGGAATGGGCGTGCAATGACATTTTTTTTTGACCCTCCGACTCGACACGAGGGGCTACCTTCCGGATCGGCGTAACCGAACCTTCCGAGTAACGTCTTTTGATATACCAGAGTGTTAGGATGCTGACCAAAACACTTTTTTTTTCTTTTTGTTGAAAACAATGATGCTCCTAGACACGACTTAGACCTCTCTTTTTTTTATTTTATGCAATGACTAATGCAAAGACTACCCTAGACTCAACCACACTCTGATACCAATTTGATGCGGGATGAGACGTAGACTCGACTGCAACTGGGAATGCACACCTAGGACTCTAGCAAGCTCGCGTATGCCCCTAACGAGGGAAGCGTTCAGGCCTGCACGGTTGAGAAATCGATAGCGAGTCAAGGGTGGTCAGCTTACCCTCTCGTGCCCGGGGTCGGGTCACGGGACGGTCTCGCTCTCTCTCTCGCAGTGGTGATTGATTGGTTACGAGCTAGGATCCTAACACATGATATCTAGCAGCGGCAGTAAGAACTTATACTAAGAAAGCAAGCGACTAGACTACAAGTGGGTGGCGGGTTTATCTCTACGCTTCGGGCGTGGGGAAGACGATCCTAGCCAAGACAGTAACTCCCGGTACAATAGTGAAAATTAATTATAGCAATAAAATGATGGCCCACTCCACGCAGGGAGGTAATAGGCTACACACGACTCCGGGAGCATCGAACTTGGGTTGGCGGGCAGCACTTTAGACCGCTCTGGTGGTGGCGAGCGTCGACAACCGTGGGGCCCATACCCTGGTTGGCGGCCCGAGTGAGCCGAGAGTGGTACCGCAGCAAAGGTGGTTCCTGGAGGGACAATCCCGGTGACGGCGGGGTGTTGGTTCGCCTTGTGGATGGTGAGTCGGCCGGCCCAGGGGTGACCGAGATTTCCGTCCACGAGTTGTAATTTCTATTCTGCTGCGCGCGACCTGATGAGAACTGGCGCTGCGATCAGTCCCGACGTCAGAATGCTGGCGACATTGGAAAGCTCTCTTGAAGAGCTTCGATCCCAGGCTGGCCCTAAAATTTTGAATGATCTGGGCTGGCCGTTGGTGAATTTGGAGTGTGCTGGTTCATAGATCTGGGACTGATAGGGTGGACAGGGGAGTTTCCTGAGAATATGGGTTGACCGTGAGGTTAATGGTGGATCTGGGTGAAGTGGTCTACATAAATGTTGTAGATCTGGAAGTCAGAAAAATGGGGGTATTTCTTTTTGTGAACGTTTATGGAAGTCTAGATTTTCGAGAAACTATTAACTTTCAGTATTTATAAAAGTAACGCCCTAGACAGGGTCACTAATTCATATATTGACGATTGTTCAACAGTCGTTAACTTATATATTTTACAGGCTTATAATAGAAAATATATTCTTTTCAGATTACAATAATAACGACTTAGGAAAAGGCGTTAATTCAGGATATGATGCCTTTCAGAGAGGCGTTCAATTTTAATATGACGACATTGTCCATGGCGTCAATTCAGTTATCACAGTAGGTTGGTCATGAATAGTAACGATAATTTAACATAAGACATTTGCAAGAATCTGGAACATGATCAGGTAGAGTAAAATCAGAGGAATTCAGGACTGTACTCATGCATGAATTAAATCATCATGGTTTTAAGTTATTAAATTTTAAACATATGTTGATTATTAATTATGCTGGAAAATAACGACTTGGGGTGAGTCGTCACATCAATTGACGTCTTTGAGGTAGGCGTTGAAAACGTAAATAGCGCCTTGGACTAGGTTGCTATTCACCGATGAATCAGAAATCCAAGAAAACGTAACGTAAGCATGGCAAACTACATGCATGCATGGTCTTTATATCTTTTTAAAAAACTAGGTGAGAATATTAATACTCCTTTTGCTTGATGATGAGATTACCTACCTTTAGATATTAACCGGGCGATCAACTGGGTGTTTGGGGAAGGAAATACTCTGTTATAGAGTAAGAACAATAGCAGGATTAAATAGGAGATGGGCTTCCAATGCAGAAAGGTTACTGGAAGAAGTCCTCTTCATATGCAGTCGCTCTGCCAAGAGGAGAGGAGTATGCAGAATTCCTTCTTTCTAGAGCAAGGCGCAGGATGAAGACACTAGTAGCGAGGTTTAAGACCCTATGAACAACCAGGAGGGAATTAATAATAAGAAGAACTACATTTAAAGTAAAGAACCTTAATACGTTCCTTACCGTGGCTGGCAGCAATTGTCGAACAGTAACCCATGGGTTGGGGCAGGAGTATTTATAATGGAGAGAAGCCTACGGGTTCTGGGAACTCAATCGAAGGTTGGATTTCCATAAGGAGAATCCTAATAGTGTATTAGTTTCTTCATCGTAATCCCTTCCAAACTAATCCTTACCCAGATTTGTTCCGTAGTCTATCTAACTTCCCTGCTCGAACAGAACACGATAGCTAGTTTCCATTTTACGGTTCTCAGAGAAATAGCGCCTTGTCTAGGGACGCTGTTTAATTAACGACATATACAAGGGCGTCAGTTAGTAAATTGACGTCCGTGTGCAAGGTCTTCATTTCATTAATTAGCGTCTTATGAAGGGGCGTTAATTACTTCTTTTATTCTGAGAAGGATTCTTACCATTGTTCAAAAATAATTGACGCCTTATATAGGGTCATTAGTTGATTAAGTGACGCCTATTTACTGAGTCATTTCTTATTGAAATGGCGACTTGATGGAAGTCGCTATTTACAATCCACCCCTACCCTCTTCTTCTTCTTCTTCTTCTTCTTCTTTCTCCTTCCACTTCCACCGTGAGCGCCCCTCCTCTCTCCCTTCAACCGATGATGACCGCGGTGAGCTCCCACCAGCTGCAGATGGCACGGGGCGACGGCACGGCGGGAACAGTGTGGCGATCGAGGCGGCATAAAGCTCGTGGGGTTTCGTGGAAGAACGAGGGTTATCAAAGCTTCCATTGTGATTTCAGCATCGATTCGGTGGAGCATTCGCTCCATTGGGGTAGGGTGACGTTCCCTAGCTCCCCGCATTTCATTTTCGTGGTTTCTAGCCTATCGCGAGGCCGAGAGAGGCGTGTTTGAGCATATTATGGTAAAACCATGATTCGGGGAGTGATCACCCGATCTAGCGATTCACTATGTTTTTGGCCGATCCGAGGCCATAGAATCATGCCAAGGGCTATTGGGGAGCTTCCCCCTTGATTTCCCCCTCTCCCGTGGAGGTATGGGGGCATGGCTGACGTTTTTATGCTTAATTCACCGTTTCGCCACCAGGATGACATAGCGGTCATCCCAGTGGCCGTTATGTGCATAACGTGCCCAGGCAGGGGCGTTATGCTCTGTGGGTTTTAAGTCTTGCTTTCGTGGGTTTAACGGCCCCACGACTGACCATTATGTCCCACATAATGCCCCTGTGTTGGTGTGTTATGGGTTTCTGACCGTTGGTTTTTGACCGTTGGGAGTCCTGGTCACATAACGCGACTAGGGAGGTCCGTTATGACCGTTTCATGCCCCAGGGAAGGTGCGTTATGCTTAACGCCCTTGCCTCCCCCTTAACGCACCTAGAGGATTGCGTTATAGTCTATTTTGACTCTGTGACATAACGCACCATGGCAGGTCCGTTATGTATATAACGCCCCTCGAGGTGTGCGTTATGTTCCCTCTACTGACTCAAGACTTGACGCACCTGTGTCGGTCCGTTAAGTACTATAACACCCCTGGGTAGGCGCGTTATAGTTTGGTCTCTGCTGGGTCTTTGACGCACCTGAAGTGCTCTGTCATGTGACCATGGCGCACCTGCGTTGTCTGCCATAGTCTATGACGCACCGGAGTCGGTCCGTTATGCTCTGGACTATTCCCCGTGGCGTGCAGTCCCGTTTCTTCTCCGATTGTGGTCACCGTGCGACGGTGCTGGTAGGTGGGATGATCCCAGTGCTTCGTCGGGTTCGAACGTTATTTTCCATTGACTTGCTGGTAGGTGACCTGTCCACTAGTCGTAGCTTCCTGCGCACGCGTGTGCGGACCAACCCGGGAGTGGTGGAGAGCTTGACTCAAGTTAAATAATTTTTAGGCTAATCTCTGTGGGCCCCTTGCCTTTGCCACCAGAGTCTGGTGGGGGGGAAAACCAGCCAGAGGACCCGACCTAGAGCAGATGGTCTGTGTGTGCACACGTAGTTGGGGGCTTAGGACACGCGCTGACGAGCGTGAGGTTCACACGGCGGAGGCACCAATACCACGCCAAGGTGGTCCGAAATGTCAATGCTCCTTCGCATGGGCAGGTGGAGTGGCCAAGGGCTGGCAGCACGCAAAGTGCAAACTCAAGTCAGCTGGGCTTCTTCACGAACCAGCTGGGCAAGGGCTTCACACGTCTGGCTTCTCCACAGCATGAAGACAGCTTGGGCATGCTGCCCCTCTCTTCACACGTCCGGCTTCTTCACATAGCAGCAGGTTCAAATGGGGTCCACGTGACCTCTTCACACAGCCAAACAAACAGCATCAGACGTGGGCACGATGGCGAGCACCGGTCTTCACATGGGCTCACACGTCCACGCCAACGCGATGTCTACGCGGCAGAGCTTCAAGCAGCCAAAGCATGTTGGCATCTCCACATGCAACACGTTGGCATGGGCTTCGGGTGCAACAGGCGGGCCAACAGGTTTTAGACACGGGGACACCGCGGAGAAGTGGTCGACAGGCAGGATAGAAAGGCTTCGCGCGGTGCACACTAAGGTGACATCGGCTTCGTCTACGCATGCAGGCTTCTCCACGTGAACGGTGCGGCATCAAACTGGGCTTCACATGCAGGCGATGGCGGGCCGGCCATGGGCTCCACGATGAGGGCTTGGCGCGAACGCGGCATAAGGCAAAGGTGGCATAGTGGAAGCCCACAGGCGGGCTTCGCAGGCGTTCTTCTCGCGGGCTTCACGTCAACAATGGACCATGGCAAGGCACAGCAGGCACTCTCAAGGTGGTTGGTGCGGATGAGCTAGCATGGGCCAGCACTTGGCCGCGTCCAAAAGCTTCACACAGCGCACATAGGCACAGCTGTCCACACATGGGCTGGCGGGTCTTCGGCTAGGGTTTGAATGAGCGAATACAGGCTGGCAACGTGGGCTTTTACAAGGCAGGGAAGTCGGCTAAGGCTTCAACGCAGCATGCTGGAGGCTCCACTTGTGGGCCATGGCAGCTGCAGGTTGGCAGCTTCTACGTCGGCAGCAAAGGCTTCGCACAGGACATCGGCTGTGGGCATTCAAACACAAGATGGAGGCACAGCTGGGTCCACACGAACAAGGTGGCCTCCTCTCCACGTTGGGCGCGGCCAGAGGTTCACTTCGGCAGGGAAAGAAGGCACCTAAGGCTTCAAACTGCTCTTCACATCGGCTGGGCCATGCTTCAAGCAAAAGCATACAGGTTAACAAGGCTACAAGGTGGCAGCCTTCAGGATCCACGTGGGCCATGCTTCAATCTTCAAAGGCATGCAGCCGTTCGGGTGCAGCAAGTCCAAGTCGGCCATTCTTCAAAAGTGGTGAACGTGGGTTCTTCGACAATAGCGGCCAAGGAGGCTCTTCACACGGGCCGACGTGAGAACTTAGGAGAAAAAAAAAGAAAGAATTAAAATTGTGGGCTTGGTGTATTCACATGGGAAAATAGTGTTATTGGGAGCCTATATAAGGAGGGCCCTCGCGGGGGCTCGCGGATGGCGAGGCTCCGGACCTCAACCTCCTCCTCGTATACATCAGCTTCGGCTCAGGGATCCCCTGGGCCTCTATATGCGCAGGAAGGGGTGCGAGGGGAGCTGTCCAACGAAGAGACACTCTGGTCAGGCAAGAGTTCATGAGCTCCCAACATAAAGTAAAATACGTCAGCCCCAATGGGGAAGGGAGTTACCCCGCTCGGTCGTCGTGGCCGGGGGTGAGTCGGGAGCCATCTCCTCTGCGGAAGGCACGGCCCCAGAAGTACCGGCTTCATCCATGACTGGGGCGGGAGTCGACGCGGGCTCCTCCACAGGGACTGAGAGAAAGGAAATCCACGT
This sequence comes from Amorphophallus titanum, assembly GCA_024336825.1. Classification (NCBI taxonomy): domain Eukaryota; kingdom Viridiplantae; phylum Streptophyta; class Magnoliopsida; order Alismatales; family Araceae; genus Amorphophallus; species Amorphophallus titanum. The sequence goes on from JANBPO010003795.1 coordinate 151,198, forward strand.
GAGAGCCTTATCTTACAAGGTGAAAGGACGCTAAGCAGGGCGAGAATCTAACCGGTGGGCCCACCAGGCTCGGCCAGAATAGCTGCGATGGCTGCCCTGAACTCCCGGACTTCGGTCTTCTTCTGCTCCATCTCCTGCGGGCTGAGCGTCACAGAAGGGGCCTCCACAGAGAGCCTCCTCACTGCAGCTGGAAGCAGAACAGATACATGTTACACGAAGGCAAGAGGTTCCCCGGTGAGGGTGACCAAATTCTGAAAAGTGTCGACGTCAGAAGGCCCTACCTGCGGGGCGTCTCGGCTCGGCCCGGGGCGAGGAAAATTCGGCAAAGGAGGGTATCGACGGAGGAGGAGAGGTCGAAGTCATCCGGGACACCTCCGCTTTCCTCCGCTCCGCCTCTTGCTCGGTCGTCACCCTCGCACCGGCGAGCGCCCTCTCCACCGGTGACATCACCGGAAGCTCCCCGGCATCTCCGAGAGAGCGAACGAGGGTCAATGGTGGCTCGGACCCAACCCAGGGTTCGTCCACAGCACGGACCGACGAAGGCAGAGACTCCTCCCTAACTGATGAACATGGAAGGTACCTGGGTGTGAGCATCCCAAGCCAAAAATGGAGACAAGCCCCCTTCAGGGGTAGGGGTGCCGAAGGAAATCTTACCGGTCGGTCAGCTCGGCTCGGCCTGGCCCGCCTCAAACTCCTCGAATGACGGGATTGGAGGCGATGCAGGGATGGTCCTCGAAGATTGGGCAGCCTCCATCTTCCGGCGCTTCATTTCCCGCCATCCGGTCGCCTTCGCCTTAACTATCGCCCGCTTCACCGGCGATCGCGCCCGGGACCTCTTCGCAGGGGGAGGCAGGGGAGTGGTGGTCGGACCCCCCGACACCGCCTCGAAATACCCCGGCTTCTCTGCTTGCCGGAGGAGGTTCCGATAGGTAGCCATCTGGGTGCTGTTCGGGTGGTCTGCAATGAAGAGAAAACAAGAAGAGGCCGGGAGTTAGTTGATGCTAGACACTCGATAGAAACCAATGGCAGCGAAAGGAAAGTACGGCACGTTTGCGTGTTAGAACATACCATGCGGGCCGGTGTAGAGGCGAAGAGACACTGGCCAATAGGTCAGGGAGAACCGCCCTAGCCACGCTACTAGGAACGACACGACGCCTCGGTCGCAGTGGCCTGCCCTCTCTGAAGGGTCCAAGCTAAAACCACACGATCCGGAAACACAGTCACGACCTCGCTGTCGTGAACTCTACGCTGTCTAGGGTAAGCCCTCGGTGACGCTCACCGGAAACCCCAGACTGCGACTCCGGGAATGCTCCCGAACAACAGCCGCTAGGATCGGACTAAACCTACCCAACACTTAATCATGTTCTAATGGGCAGTCTCTTGGTGGTTTTCAATTTTTTACAGGCATAAGAAGAAGAAGACGTGTGGCCCTTGCACCTCGGCCGGCCCTAGAGCAAGGAAGGAATCAACCCATAAATCCCATTGTTTCTCTGATAATGCGACATATACCTTTACCACATTCTTCAAGAACGCGCCCATATTGACCACTGCGTTAACAGCTAGGCCCCTCTTTTGGCCTTTCTTTAAATTTTTGAGGTAAATGGCATGCCCCTTTCTTGGTTGTTTACGCTATTTGGCATGTTATAGGCTTCGATGGCCATCACGGACTTTATTTATTTATTTATCTTATATTGCATGTGCCCCCACCCCCCTTTTCATCATTCATCTATCATCATTTCTTTTGGGTAGTCGATTTTATCATCTACACTCGGCGGCCTCGACTATGACATCCCAGCTCTGGTAGCCGCAGGCCCCACCTGCGCTGGCCTCAGGGGCTTGATTGCCCCACTATAATCCCGCCTCGACGATGAGGAGACCTGACCGTCCTGGGGCCACTGCTGCTCATGCCGCTCTACTTCCCAGCGGATCCAAAAAAAGTGGGACGTTTAGAACTCCACGTCCAGTGAGATGGGAGGTTGGTCCACCCACGGAAGTCAGCCCTCCTCAGCCTTCTTGATCACCGAAGCCTTCTGGCGATACACGTAGTTATCCTCAAACCACCACTGGGCATAGTGGATGATGAACCTCCCTCGTCGATCTAGACTCGGTGTCAGCAGTTTCTCTGGCTCCCCTCTACAACTGAAATCCCACCGCCAGCAAGCGACTGTCCCTGCCCTTGTACACACGGCCTACTAGAGGAAACTCCTGGTTAGGTGGGATCACCGTGTGATACCCGAAATTCCTAGCAAATCGGTGTGGGTAGTAGGGCTCTAGGATGTTGGTGCTGGACCTGTGTAGTGCTAACACCATTGGCCTGGTGCTGATCACACACTCAGTATACATCGGCACATCTACCTCACGCTGGTGCGGTAGGGTGCAGGCCGCCCCGTCGCTCATCGGCACCAACATGGGCTGGATGTCCCTCGACCCGCAATCAAATCGGAGCCCGTCCTTGTTGACACCCATTTTATGACCAATGAGTTGGGTAATCTCCTTATTTATCTGTATGATTCTCCAAATTATCTACCCTTGTTGGGCCATCTTGTTCAGTTTTTGGGCTTATTTCTTGGACATTCTCCTTGGTTGGGAAAGATCCGTCAAAGATCCAGGGCATTACATCCTCCCCTCCTTCAAGAAATTTCATCCTCGAAATTTAAGGACTAACAAGAAGGATGAAGCAGAGAAGAACAACCCAACAACACAACTACGAAACAACACGAATCATGAGAAACACGGCTCAGAGGAACACGATCAGACCATAATAACGAGCACATGCTCAGGACTGAGCATGACACAAGTGAAGATAAGTCTGACACCTCTGAAACAAGGCAACGTCGCTTACGTCTCACAAGGAAAAGAGACACGACTGCCACGATAACAATTCACGGATAACGAAATGACAACACAGCAAGCATCAGCTTACACAAGGAAACACAGTCCTCTTAGCTGACAGCCTGACCACATCATCAGCTCCAGTGCCAAAGGCGACAGGGAACACCTGGCACACAGGACACCAACAACAAATTCATGGAGACAGCAGTACTTACAAAAACAACAGCAGTAACACAACAGCACCTGCAGGATTTCAGCTCCGTACAGCACACAGAACCACGGCACAACTGCAAGCAGGGTCACATCAAGGCACGGCAGTAGCTGAGTACACGACTACAGGGAACGAGTCATGCATCAGATAGCTCACCAAGAAAGACCCACGACCATGAGAAATGACACAAAATGACAATCTCAAGGGATGCATCTCAAGAACCAAGACAATGTCTCCAGAGCACAACACCCAAGAGAAAGGAAATGTAGAGTAAAGGGTACTCAATCAGCAGACAAGTCGACAAATTCCCCAACACTCGCAAACACCGATGCCAACACTAGAAAATTACCACCAACAACATGGCAACGGACGACATCAAGGTGCAGGAAGCCAAGACGAAGTCACATCAAGAAGAAGCAATTCCCTCGATCAGCGAGAATCTCATAACAATGATCCTTGACCAATGGATAACTAACCCACACGCTTCTGCTGCACACTCTAGCATGTACATAGGCATCAAAAAAGACCTCGGTAATTGCATCTCCAGACACATTCAGTGCCATCGCAACTAATCAGAATCACAATTAACATGCCACAAGTACTGGTCCAGCGAACAACCGATCACAAGGAGCCTGAGTGCAACGAAGGAGAGTACCAGCTTCAGCACAAAGCCCATGGAAAAATGCTAATCTCAGCTTCCCTTCACATTCTGAAACAATAAATGAGCCTCCTCAACACATCAGCCATTGGACACGGCACGATGAACACGATATGCAACAGCTCTTAACACCATAACAGAGTCCAAAGCTAAGCAACCATAAGGCAAGAAAGCAGATCAGGCTCAGATAAAGCATTGTCCACACTTAAGTAGACACAGGACAAAGGCGTCACTAAGATAGCAATTCCATGGCTAACCTCGAAAAATATTCCACCAGAAGAGATGAGAAATAATAAGCTCACTAACAAAAGCTCACCAGGAAGGGAAAATCCTAGCTCGCCTGAGCAACTTCTCAATCCTGTGAATAGAGATTTCATCTCTATTAGATCTTGTTGAGGTTCTTCTCTCAATAGATGAATGCTTAGGAACGCTGCCAGTGGGGTTCAATTTTAATTGATTGATCTCTTTGATTATCTGAGTAAAATTGCATAAGCATTTTCACCGTCACCTGAACTGGGATAGTGTCTTAATCTGCCAAGATTTAGCCTTTTTTTTAATTAACGAGACCAAGGAAAGCTATTGGGGGAGTGCACAATTTGTGCTAGTTCCACCAATAGAACCCGGCCCTTCTTTCATTTATATGGAATAATTATTTACAACTATACAATGGGGCATACCCCTGGGAGTGTAACAAGAAAGAAACAAAGAAAATATAGGAATAATAGTGCCTTAACTCCTCCAGCTAGGAAAACCTGCAACATCTACAATGGCACATCCATGGGCTTTGATTGGTCGATCTGTCCAACTTTTAAAATCCTGGTTGCTCCGAGTTGAACAAGCTATTGAAGCAAGGGCATCCGCAACAGTATTCCCTTCCCTATATATATGCTGCAAGTGCCATCTATTTCTATGAATGATATCAGTTATTTCATCCCACCACTTGTATATCTTCCATGGAGGATGGTTATTAGACTGAATCAAGGTGATGAGGGTTTGAGTCAGAATATATGGCAGCTACGGGGAGCTCACTCTTTTCCAGAATTCTCAGACCGTCAAGAAGTGCTCTGGCTTCAGCCACCATGTTGCTCCCCACTCCATAGTAATAGGAAAATCCATGAATGATTTCCCCCCTGCTTCCTCTGATGCATCCACCACCCCCTGCGTGCCCCGGGTTGCCTTTAGCAGCCCCATCCACGTTTAAAACATATCCTGTGTTTGGGCAGGGCCATTTGATGAGCTTGGGGGGTTTCTTGTAGTAGCTGTAGGAAAGTCTAAATTGGTCCATCATGTTCCTTTCATTCTCAGTGGGAGCCTTGCTGAAATTGACTTTACTCAAAGAGGACTCTACCTGTCTCAAAATCAGTTGCTGCAGCATTCTTCCTGAGGGCCCCTTATCTTCAAACTTGAGTTTGCAATGAGCCTTCCAAACCTCCCATAATATATGCAGCATAGTAAGTATTGCTGCATAGCCATATGGAGACTTTATATCAGCATTGCAAATTATGTCCCAATAGAAACCAGTAACCGAGTGTGGTGCTCTGCAATTGACATCATATAGAGGCCTAAAAAACCTCCACAATGCTTTAGCAAGCTAACTTTCAAGAAACAAGTGATTCAAGCTCTCTTTCTGGGCATGCGGCGCACGGTTATCTAGCCATGCTAACTACTTTCGGAAACTTCCCTCCCATTGTGGGTTTCCCCAACTTTTTGGGGGTCGCCTTTGTGGAGCTCCTGAATGCCCAGGAGGTGGAACCCTTCGCCGATGTAGAAGCGACATCAACTGAAGCTACAGTGATGGGCTGCTATGTCCACCACGCTGCCACTTGCGCCTCCGCCAACAAGAAACACACACTGGCTACCAGGAGGGTGACCAAGAAGAACGTCGGCATGCTCCAAGGCTGGCTATCAATATCGGCAAATATGTCTTAATCGGAGGCATCCGAGTACCCCTAAACGGCCAACAGGCCAAGATCACACTCGATAGGGTAATTTCAACAGTGCGGATGCACAATTCTTTCCAAATGTTGGCCCAAGACAAAGTGGACCGCTTCAAGTCTAGATCAAGAAAAGGGTTTGCCTTGAAGCCAACTAGATCTAAACAAATTTGGGTGCTCAAGCAGGTGCAGGCCCCAACTATAGTTCAGCTGGAGCCCGTCATGGCTGACAGGTTAAAGAAGAGAAGAGAAGAAAAAGAAAAGAAGCCACAAATGCAAGCCCAGGCGTCTCGCAAACTAGCTTCCCAAGCATATGATCGGCCATCAAATATTTATGCACATGATAGAAAGTGCGGTCGAATGGCCAAACAAAGGTGGTTCACCTACAGGACTCTGACACAAGGCAGGGTGCCCCCAACTTGCCCTAATAGTGGATGAAATGATATTACCCAGGCCATACGGGGACACTTCCATGGCCTTGGGAATACCTTTCAAAGAACGCAACAGCTCTTGAAATCTAGGAGCGCTGTGAAGAATAGTCAGGAGGAACAAGTTGACCTAGAAGAAGCGATTGATGCGGGGTCAGACTGCCATAGGCCACCCCTCTATGAAGAGACCACACCGAGGAGTTTGGTATTTGACAAACTAATCTTCTCTGTCAACCAGCCAGGAGGGTGACCCAGAGAAACAGGCAGCTTTAGGTATTTACCTATAATATGATTGGAGTGGCTGGCTGCTATAGAGCTTTGCCCACAAATCATGATGAGGTGACTAGGCTCGCCGAAAAGCCAAGTCCTACTACCAGAAGGAAGAAGACTACAGTTGAAGCAGTCCAAGCCCCTGCTAAAGTAACAAGACTAGGTCTAGTCATAATGACTGCAAATGAGATTACTGCTGAGGATGATGGCAAAAGATCAACACTTTCCCCGGGTATTTCATTGGAAGGGGGAGGCTGAGTTCCCAGTCGCTCCACGTGTGACCCTACTGTAATAATGCTACTGTAAAAACATCAACAGGAAATGGAAATGCTGAGGGCACAGTTGACTGAAAAGAATGTACATGACTCTATATCCAAGCAAGTTAAAGTTCCTCCCGAGACATCAGGGGGCAATGGCCCAGTCCTTGAAGCTTTGCCACCAGTAGCCGCATTTCAACTAGTGCCTATTTCTGCTGGGGGCACCTCTCTAGCTGCATCTCAGTCAGCACCTATTTCTACTAGGGTCATCTTTCTCCAGCAACCACAACATATGGTCTCAGAGCAACTTCTAGCTTTTCAATACCAAGGGGTTGCCACAACGCCCCAGGCAGTAGTGCTAATGACACCGCAATTACAACAAACTCCACTTTGTCCAAGCTCAATTGAACTGGCTCTAATGGATAGGCGAATGATGGAACAAATAATCGAGTCAAGGCTGGCGGAAAGGAGCAGTGATGATCCTACCTCCTTTGATGTGTACAAAGTACCATACTCGGCCCTACACACTGCCAAAAGACTACCACCTGGTGTCAGCAAGTTGCCGAAATTTGAAAAATTTGATGAGCAAGGGTCCCTAAAAGAACATATAGCTCATTACGTCAATGAGATGGGCGAATTGGCAGTTGATGAATCCTACCTTCTAAAGTTCTTCGGATCTTCACTTACGGGATTCGCTTTTGAATGGTATTCTAACCTCGCGACTGGGTCTATCAATGATTGGCCAAACATACAACAGAAGTTCAGAGAAAGATTCTACATTGCCAAGGTAGAGGTGACCATGGCTGAACTTATTACAACTAAGCACGGAAGTAATGAAATAGTCATTGAATACATTGAAAGATGAAGGAACCTCAGCATGAAGTGCAGGTGTCCTCCGTAGCATGAAGATGCAGTTCAAATCTGCAAACAAAATTTGAAGAAAGAAATTCTAGAAAAGATGATTGGAATTGAAGTCAAGTCCTTCGACCGACTGAATAATATTGTGACAGAGATTGAGGATTTCTTTGCAAGGTATCCCTCCGCCTCTACTGCTCCAAGTCAAAAAGTCAGGCAATTTGATAAAAGGCCAACACTCAAAGCAGTTCATGCTATTGGCTTCAAAGCAAAGGGATGCAAAGGGGTATTTAACCCTCCTCCCACTAAATCTACTGCACATCAAGAGGGAATTTCCCTAAAGAACAAAACAAAGAAGCTCTCTGCCTTCCCCAGGGACAGGACTCGAGCACTGTTCGAGTGGGCCGTCAAATATAATAAGGTCACTCTCCCAAAGTCGAAGAGGCCAGATGATGATCCGTTTGATTTTCTTCGAGGGCCCACGAGCAGTGGGCTTCCCCAGGGGTTGGCTTCTCTTCGCTGTCGTGATTCCGGAGACGGCTTCACGGTAGCATGTTGTTTGTTCGGAGGGCCCGGACGGGACGTGTCCTCCAGGGTCTCTTCGGTTGAAACGGTTGTTGCTGCTGGACCGACAGGGACATATGGTCGTGCGATTTTGTACGTCCACAGGGACGCATGCGAACTTTTGCGGGAGGCGCCAGTTTTGGTTAGTGCGTCTGTCGCTCAACGCACATTTTTGAAGGCACCGAAAATGAAACAAACGACGCAGTGCCGAGCGCCATACCGTGGAGTAAATTGTGGGGTGGAGGTTCTCGCATGAGTTGTTGTCGGTGGTCCAACACTCCAACCACGCGCACCCCACGTTCACACGACAATTGAGATTCCCCCGGCTTCGCGATGGGCATCTTGTGTGTTTGGCTACCTTATGGGAAGAGCCAATCAAGGAGTCCACGCCATCCTCATGATCTAACACAAGTCCCTAGCAAACATGAAGAATGGAGTATACATCTTTAAGATTCAAGGATAAGTCTATCATTACATACCTACACTATCTCCTACTGACAATAAAGTTAAGTTTCTTCGATTATACTTTTATGACATAACAAACGAGGTAGTCAATAGAATGGTTCATCTTCCAAACCTGAATGACATCACTATTGACCACATCTTGATGTTTGATGATTTTGTGGATGTGACCAAAGATGAGAAGCAGATCATGCATCTTTGGAATTCATTTGTGAGGATATTTAAAAATTTTGTTGTAGTTTAATTTTCATATGAAATTTCTGTTGAAAAAAAGCTGAAACAAGATGCTCATTAAAGTTAAGCTATCTGATCTTGATTGGCCAAAATAAGAGGAGAAAGTTTTTAAGCGTTGGGAAAACTTTGTAAGAGCGAATATAACAGCACTATGCCCTGATTGTATCTTCATCTTCATCTTAGAAATCTAGATTATCTCCATTCTCGAAGCCAAATATGTCTTGGTTAAACCAACAAGGGTACAATTTTGTAAATTCTTATGCTTTTAATAGTGCAGGATATCTAAGCATCTAGAGTTCCATTTTTTCCTTTCCCCCTATTACTATCACTATTCCTTGTTCTGTTTACTAACCCAGACTAGATAATTTTTTTTTTAGTTGCAACAATGGATTCAACGTATGGTAATCTATGTTAAAACATATTTGTACCATTTTTGATCATTGCTGAAGGATGTCGACCTACATGAACGTGTAGAGCTGCTGATTTCATGGCTTTTCAGATAGTTTTTCTATGTTAAAGCATATTTGTATGTAATGCACTGTATGAACATACATAAATGTACGGAGCTACATGAACATAGATGAACTGTGATGTAGTTTCTCTTTCCATTCGTAGTCCTTTATGTTGAGTGGGTGGTGGTGGGGTTGGCTAGATCATATGAATATGGGAAACTTCATTCATCGACTTCTCGATGCGGGCAATAAAATCTTCGGAGATGAAAGAGTGCATTGCACCTGAATCAAAAAAGATGTACGCTGTGCGATCATAAATCGAAACCGTACCTTCTATCAGATTGGACGCCAACGCCTCCGCACGAGTGATGTGAGTGACTCTGGCTCTCGGTGGACGAGTAGCGGTAGACGACTGTTGAGAAGGTGCAGGAACTGGCAGTTGAAATGGTTGAGATTGAGGCGGCGGAGGAAGACGGAACTGCGGCTACTGCGACAGCGAAGTCTGCGAGAACTGCACCGTCTGCTGCCTCAACGGACAGTTACGGGAAATATGCCTTGACTGATCACAACGATAGCACACAACCGGCAAAGAGCACGACACACCCAAATGACTGCCACCACACCGGGAATATAACCTCGGCTGAAAAGTAACAAAATCTGAACGCGGCTGAACAAACGAACCATACTGCTGACTCGGATCAGAAAACACTGGCTGATCAAACCTCCTCTTCTTCTTCTTATAACGGAAACCTCTGTCCTGAGATTGCGAGAAAGAAGCACTATCGACAGGAGAGAAAGTGGGAGAAACTCCTGAAGTAGATGACTGGTGAGGCAGTTGATGCTGCACGGCCGACGGCACCATCCCAGTCTGAGCAAATCCTCGGGTCCTCGCCAACTCTAACTCCAACGCGACAACGGCTTGATATGCAGAATCCAACTCAGGGACACGAGTGGCGAACAGCGGCAGGCTCAATTCTGCTTTCAGTCCGCGCAGAAACTATTGAGTCCTCACGGTCTCATCGGCAAAAATATGAGGTGTATACCGGCCTAACTCAATGAATTTATCTCGATATTGTAGCACTGACATCTCGCCCTGTGTCAGCTCCAGAAATCGATACATCTTGGCTAACTTCAGGCAGGCTGGAGTATAGACACGTTCAAATGCAGCAACGAACTCAGCCCATGAGATCTGTCAAAGCGGACGGGAACGAAAGGCAACTTCCCATTCTGAAGTCCACCACGTACGTGCAGTACCTTGAAGTTGATATGAAGCCAGCATAACCCGTTCATCCTCGACACATTCCATGCATTGGAAGACGCACTCGGTAGCATCCAGCCACTCCCTCGCTGCCTCGGGATCGGATTGACCTTCGAAAGTCAGTGGATGGAACAGCAAGAATTCTTTCAGTGCCTGTCCATGACTACCAGGTAGCTCCGCAGGCGGAATAGGATCAGGTGCAGCCTGGGCAGGAACCGATACAGCAGGAGCAGGTGAAACACTAACCTCATTCTGAGGAACTGAGGCTCTTCGCCTTCAAGGTGGCATCTTGAATCTAGGGAAACACGACAATGGAAAACACGTTAGCATAGTAAGAAACACCCTAAGCCAGCAACAAACGACTCAAAGGGACTTGCTCTGGACCAATGCGGATTTCAATTCCTGATACAATTCCCCAACACCGCTCACTCCGCTCCAAGGTGGTAGGCCGAGAAAACCCAGCCTGCGGGTGCTGGTGGCACAGGGCCATTCATCGGGAATACCAGGGTGGACCCCTAAGACGCGAAGTCTGTAGTGAAGGCGGGCGGCTGGGTGGCTCGAGTGTAGGCTTTCGCCCGAGCCGACAGTAGTGTTGCGGATGCTCGCCGCGACGTGTCCACGCCTGAAGTTGTCACTGCAGGGGGTACTGGGATGCCGGTGACCCAAGGCCTTGAGCCTGAACTAGGAGCTGGCAGGACCGGAAGGTGTGACAGAGGGCGCTCAGTCCGTACCGAGGTCACCGCGTCCCACAAGGCAGACCGTGCTAGGGATCGACGTTGTCGGATTGTAGGAGGAATGCCCCCGAGGTAGATCCGAGAGATCCGAGGCCTGATGCGGACCACTTGTAACAGACATCGTCCGTGGGAAACCCCGGAGTTGTACGTCTGGTCTGGATGCTAGGACGCCTCGTGCCAGGGGTTGGGGACCCGGGTGAGGCGGTCACACTTCTGCGGTTCGGGTCGGGAGGCTCGAACGGGGTGCTGGGGAGCCCTGCCCCCGAGCTAGGAGGCCCATGTGGGGAGCTGGCTCGGTAGGAGCTCGGGGTTGACGGCCCGAGCTGAGTGCTGAGGAGCCGAACACCATAGGGTGGAGACCCACACTGGAAGTCGGCTTGGTTGGGGCTCGGGGCTGGAGGCCCGAGTGAACTACAAGACTGGAGACCGGAACCTGGGACGCAAGGCTTGCGTCGGAATCCGGTCGAGACTGGGCCCGGGGACTAATGCTTGCTCGAGCTGGGATTGGTCTGGAACCCCTATGGGCACCGGTGGCAGGAGAGCCGAGCCTGACGCTCCGCCTGGCTATCGAGACTGGTAGCTGGCGTGGCGCCCTGGTGGCACCAGAGGAAACAGGAGCTGGAGGTGGCCGTGGGGCCGCCATGGGGACCACACCCAAGAAGTAGGGCGATCCGACGACTAGGGTGAAGCTGTCGAAAGCGATCGGCACTGCCAAGTAGCCCACCCGTGCATGGGTGGCGACGGTGATGGGATCGTAGGTGACGGCCGCCATAGTTGCTGGAGTCCCGGATGAGTAGAGGCGACGGCCAGGCATGGTCATCAAACGTGGTCTGGCAACTGGGAGATGAACCGGAAGCTATTGGGAAGTACAAATAGGTGCTCTTCTGCTACCCCTTCCTGCAAGGACAGGAAAAGGGCACCCGGACTTCAGGGCTGGCACGGACTTTCACATCAGTAAAAAGAAGGAAGGCGGGAGACGTCCCACCGGGTGTGCCATCCTTTTTGTTCCGCCCCCAAGAGGGTTCCGCTGGGGCCAGTGTGTGCGGTGACCGGAGTGAGGGGTAGGACACAGCCACGGGAGGGATGCCGGAGGTTAATGGGCCTCAGGCACCCCCTCTCGTGACCGGATCCGCCTCAAGGCGGCACCGCGCACTCGCCTTTTACTTCCTCAACCGCGCACGATCCGCGCTTCCCTCGCTTGGGACGACGAGTGAGCTAGCATTTCTGTGAGCAACGTATAGTCCCCTAGGAGATATTAGTGTCGGGTCTAGTGTAACTCCTAGCCACGTGTTGCTGGTCATGTCCGTCTTAGAGTCCGAGGTCAATGCACGTAGAGTCGGCTCCCGTGTCCGTCCCGCATCATTGGGGGTTCTTCAGAGACTTCATCTGGCTGTTCGAGCAGTGGCAGTGAGGCGATGGAGACTGATGAGAGCTCGAGCTCGGGCTCTTCTTCCTCTGAGGCCTCTTCCGCTGAGGATGCCGAGATGGAGGTGGCTCTAGAAGGTATATAGAAATCCTTCCCCGACCCTATCGGCTCTCATTTAGAGTTTATAGCCGGGTATTGACGCCATTGTGTTATGACCAGGGCTGGAGTCTGAGGGGGAGCACGTGTCGGCTCCTATTGAGGATGACCAGAAAGAGCCTCCCATGCCCCTGGTGGTTGTCGGGGATGATCGGATCATGGAAGAGCCTCTGCCCCCCCTGACCCAGCAGGGAATGCCGAGGATGTGGAGGAGAAGTTGCCCTCACCAACCCCTAGCAGAGATACCGCAGGCGCGGCGGGAGCCATGCTGGGTGAGGATCAAAACCTTTCTCAAGTTTTTCACCTTGTCTTGTCATAGGGAAGCCCCGGCTGTTGCTGACCCTCCTTTGTGTTTGGTGGGATTGTGCAGGTTCTCCTGGTGTACTAGCTGAGATGGGCCACTCTTCCCTAGACCTGGGGGTCGAGTGGCCTACGTGCCCTTGTCTGCCAGAGCCACTATTGGACGCAAGCGTGGGCGCGGCCCTGCTTCAGTGAGCTCGCAGCTACCTGGGAGGCGACCCCCTGCCTTCTCCAGAGGAGCTTAGGCAGCAGTTGAGGGACTACACCCAGGGCTACCACGGCCCCAGCTTCTCACGAGAGCTTTTGATGTCTGGCTTGGTCGACATCTGGGTAGAGTACCTGCGGCTTCTGGCGGCTCAGGAGCAGCGAGCACAGCGACTGGCGGCCATCCAGGAGGCACAGGAGTAGTGCGCTCAACTTGCCTCAGTGACGTCCAAGCAGAGGAGGCTTGCCGACGCAACCGTGTCTCTTGCTCAGGACTGCGCCAGGCAGCTGAGCGAGGCGACAAGCAGAGCTGAGGCCTTGTGGAAGGCCTTAGAGGAGCAGCTGCGAGCCGTGGAGCTTGCTAAGGTCGAGTGGCGGACTGTCGAGACCAGAGCCGAGGCTAGCATTCAGCTTGCGTCGACCTTAGAGGCGGAGCTGGCAGCTGCGGAGTCTCGTCAGACAGCACTAGAGGGGAGTGAGCTTGGGCTCTGACTGTATCACCCCTTTGTATTTTTTGCCCTTTGTTATCCGGATCATATGTTTTTTGTCACCCCAAGGACATATCTTGGGCTCCTTTTTATAGAGTATGAATGACAAAATATGGATTTTAGTAAAGTTGATCTGGTTGACTAGAGTGTTGACTTTAGTGACCTCATATTAACCATGGTAATATTGTGTATTTTGATGAACCTTTATACATGTCAGATCCTTACATAAAAATACGTTCAATCATTTCATCAAATGGTTGGCATACATAAGTATTTATATTCTTAAGGTCTGTGCATGCATCGGATATAGGTAACTAAGGTCCGTGCACATGCTCATAAGGTCGATGCTAGCATTAGCGAGTTTGCACAAGGTCAAGGTGCACATGCTCATAAGGCGGTGCTAGCATTAGCAAGTCTGTACAAGGTCAAGGTTGGCTGCACTCCATTTAGAGTCAGGGCTGTGCCAGCAGCGTCTTACACTTAGTAAGGTCGGTGCAGGTTTAAGTGTCAAAGGCTCAAGGTCGGTGCATGTCTTGGTTTACGCATGCAAAGTCAATGCCAATTACTGTTTAGCGTCTCAATAGGTCTGTGCATGCTTTAGCCTTTTTGGCATAGCAAGTCGGTGCAAGTTCCTGTGGAACTGCACACACAGTCGGTGCATTGTTGCATTCATTGCATGTAAGGTCAGTACAATCCTGATGCGGGACAGACACGATGGACTGGACGTCAAGTTGGATATGCAACCTGAGACTCTAGCAAGCTCGCACTCGTCCCTAACTAGGGAAGCATTCGGACCTGCACAGTTGAGAAATCGGTAGCGAGTCAAGGGTGGTCAGCACACTCTCTCGTGCTTGGGTTGGGCCACAGGATGCTCTCACTCTCTCACTCGCAGTAGTGAGTTGAATTAGATGAGCTAGGAATTAACTACTCACATGCAGCGGCTGAAAAGCGTATACTAAGAAAGCAAGAAACTACGACTACAAGGGGGTGCCAAATGTACCTCCACGCTCTAGGTGTGGGGAAGATGATTCCGGCCAAGACGATAACTCTCAGGTAATACAACAATCACAATAATTCACAGTAATGAATCTTTGCCCACTCCACGCAGGGAGGTAAAGTGCTGTAGCGGGCCCGGGAGGACCGTTCTTGGGTTGGCAGGTAGCACTTGGATCCGCTCCGTCGGCGCCGTTTGGAAGACGCTTGTTGCTGGTTGTGGGGCCCACATGCTGCTCAGTGGGGCCGAGTGGGCCCGAAGTGACACCGTTGTGGCGGGGGCATCTGGAGGAATGCTCCCTCGGAAGGCGATGCGTTGGTTCGTCTCGTGGGAGGCGAGGAGGCTCCGGTCTTCAAGCGTTGGGTTTGCTGTCCATGAGCTGTCACTTGCTATTTTACAGCGCGCGACCCGCTGAAAATTACTATTACGTCCAGCCCCGATGTCGGGTCGCCATGAGGTCAGCGGCGTTGGAAAGATGACTCAGAGATCTACGATCCAGGGCTGAGCCAAGAATTTAAAATGCCTCTTGAATGGCCTTTGGCGATTTTACAATCTTCTGATTTACAGAGCTAGGTTTGACATGATAGAATTGAGATTTTGATGCTAGGCCTGCTAGAGCTGATGATGAAGCCGCGTTGATTCCCATCAAACTCCTCCGTTTAGAGGAGGTTCACCTCAAACCTAGTGCCTCAGGACCCCGGTGTGATAGGATAAACCAGCTCCCAAAGCTCTGAAACCATTTGATGTAAAACGAGGGTGGGGTCAAGGGTAGCCTTGCAACAAACCAATTCCCTAAGCTCTGATACCATTTGATATGGTACAAAGTGTGGGATCGACGGGGTTTCATGCTGTGAACGCTGGATGTGAACCAATTCCCAAGGCTCGTGCTCGGACGCGGGGGTCACGCTCCACGCCACACTGGACAGAGGGAATGACGTGCCTGTCGTGCTTGGTGGGGAAGGTGCACGTGGATGTCGTTGTGCTCGGGAAGGTGGCCTTGCTCAGAGGGGAGGTGGAGGTGCTTGCTCACATGTGCTCGAGAGGTCGACATGCTCGGAGGGGCA
The DNA here is from genome assembly GCA_024336825.1 of Amorphophallus titanum. Classification (NCBI taxonomy): domain Eukaryota; kingdom Viridiplantae; phylum Streptophyta; class Magnoliopsida; order Alismatales; family Araceae; genus Amorphophallus; species Amorphophallus titanum. The sequence goes on from JANBPO010003795.1 coordinate 166,919, forward strand.
ATCAGTGCCATGCCCGAGCGTCGAGTCATGCCCACCCTCCACTATGGAAGGAACGCCGAGTGGGTATCAGAGCATGCTCGGCGATGGGATCGCACTGTGCTTGGACGCGGGGGTCACGCTCCACGCCGTTCTCCATAGGGGGAACAATGTGCTTGCCACGCTATGAGGGGAAGGAGCACGTGGATGTCGTTGTGCTTGGGAAGGTGGCCTTGCTCGGAGGGGAGGCAGAGGCGCTTGCTCACACATGGTCAGGAGGCCGAAATGCTTAGAGGGACAAGCGGTGCCATGCTCAGACGTTGGGTCATGCCCACCCTCTACTATGGAAGGAACGTCGAGCGCTACCTGGGGTGCTCGGGCATTGGCGAGCACTGCTTGGAGGAGGATGGATCTATGCACGTGCGTCTGCATGGGGGACTGCAGGAGGCGGTCTTGTGAGGATTGCCTCTTGAAGGAAGCAGCCAGCTGCAAGGCCGCCTCCTGGTAGCGGCCTCTGGTAGACTTTTTCATTCTAGCATGTAGTAAGCTCAGTTGGCTTCTTCCGTGGACGCCTTCAGGGGCCTTTTGAGGGATGCTGGGCATTGGGAAAGCACGGGGAGTACAGGGGACGATGGGGAATTGGGAGACAAAGCCTTAACAATAATTACTAACCTAATCTAGCTAGGATAACATTAATAATGGCAGTGGCAGAGGTGGGGGGCGACAGCGATAGTCGGAGGGGGTAGAACGAGCCAAGGAGGAGGGGGAGTTTGGCTGGGGCCTCACATACGTCACTATCTTAGAGACGGTGCAGTAGGGCTTCTCCTTTGCCTAGAGGGTGGTGGTCGTGGCCGGAGACAGCAGCAATGGCGGTGAAGAATGATGGCGATAGTGGATGGTGAGGGGGTGATGGAACCCCAAATGTGTGTCGTTTAAACATAATGATTGTCAATCTAAATTCTGAACTCACAAAGAAATAAAATCGTAATATCGTGGAAAGTCTGGGTCGAATCCACGGAGAGGTTTAGGGACTCTAGATAGGGAAATAATTGTGTTTAATTAGGATTCTTATTAGGATTCCTTTTGGTAATTAATTAGGGCTTTTCCCCTCCCCATATATATACTCTTTGTACTCTTTTGGGAGAAAATTAATGAATGAAAAAATTTATGAAAAATACTAAGAGAAGGCTGCCCCCCTCCCTCTCTCTTCCTCTCTTGTGGGTGCGACTCCCACATCTCCCCCTCTTCTTCTTTGTCTTGGGTACGACACCCAAGGCTCTTCCCTAGAGTTTCTACTGCTCATGCTGCTGGGAGGCGACCTCCTTGACGTCCAGCAGAGCCAAGAATCCCGTTCGTGGTTGTGCAGTAGCATGGAGGCCTTGTGGTACCCCTGCTGTCCCTGGTGCGCCCTGTGTGTCTGCCTGCAGGATAGAGACGTAGTTTCTAGGGACATCCCCGCTTACGTCCACACCAAGTTTTGTGATCAGAGGACGACCAGAAGGTCGCATTCCAAGCCTCCCCGCCCACAGGTCACTTGCACCTGCGCAGGCCGGCCTACAGTCTGCCTGCCCATTCATGACTACACCAGAGGTTGTAGCCGACGCCATCAGCTTCTGTCTTCTTCCAGGAGGATTGCCATCCACTACAGGATGCCTTCAAGGACGTTTGCTCCATCCTCGGCATCCGTGACACGTCTTCCTCGCTACTGGACCTAGGCCGACCAGTGTTGTAGTCCAGTCTGTATCGGTTCGCAGCAGTTTGTGGTTGCCGCACTTCGTCCACTTGTAGCCTGTCAACCCACTTCTCACGACCATAGATTCACTGTGTAGCCTTTTACCTCCCTGCGAGGAGTGGATAGTGTTTGGATTGTACTTATTTAGCTTTTGTACCAGGGATAATGTGATTTGGCCGGGAGTCTTCCCCACGCCCTGAGTGTGGCAGTACGCGTATGCTTCCTTCTTGGTTTAGCTTGCTTGTCACGTATACGCTCTTGAGCCACTGCTTGTATGCAATTAGGTTCCTAGCCCGTTGCCCGCCCATTCTTGACTACACCAGAGGTTCTAGCCGGCGCCATCAGCTTTCATCTTCATCCAGGAGGATCGTTATCCACTACAACGTGCCGTCAAGGACGTTTGCTCCATCCTCGTCATCTGTGGCGCATCTTCCTCGCTGTTGGACCCAAGCTGACCGGTGCTGCAGTCCAGTCCGTATCAGTTGGCAGCACTTCATGGTTGCCGCACTTCATCCACTTGCAGCCCGTCAACCCACTTCTTACGACCCCGGATTCGCTGTGTAGCCTTTTACGTCCCTGCGAGGAGTGGGCAGTGTTTGGATTGTACTTATTTAGCTTTTGTATTGGGGATTGTGTGATTTGGCTCGGAGTCTTCCCCACGCCCCCAGTGTGGAGGTATGCGTATGCTTCCTTCTTGGTTTAGCTTGCTTGTCACGTATACCCTCTTGAGCCGCTGCTTGTGTGCGATTAAGTTCCTAGCCCGTTCATTGCTCTGATTGTTCACGACTGTTACACTGCCACGTTCCGAACTACACGTTCCGCTGCTATCGGTTCGGGGCGTGACACTCTCCCTCCCTCTCTCCCGTTCAATAGTGGCGGCATCCCCTCCGACTGCAGATGGCGTGGGGTGACGGCGCGAGGACATGGGTGACGATGGGACAATCCCGGCGGCGTGCGGCGGGCGTGGGAAGCTTGGTGGAACGAGGTTCTTAATGGCGTTCTTCACGATTTGTGGATGATCCAGCGCGCCTCAACACAGACCATTGGTAGGGTGACGATCCCTAGCCTCTTGCATTTCTTCCCTGCGAGTTTTAGCACGAGGCGAGGCCGAGAGGGGTTATTTTCGCATCGGGAAAGGTCATCCATACCACAGGGAGAGTTCGCCCGATCAGTCGTTTTGCGCCCTGATTTCACGTTTCAAGGGTGAAGAAGCATGCTAGGGGGCTTGGGGGTTGATTTCCTTGCATTTCCCCCTCCGTGGGGCTTGAATGGGGCCGAAAATAGAGTTTTTCGGTCGGTTCGTCATTTTCGCACCAGCGAGAGATAAACAGTCGAACCAAGGCCCATTTATCCCTTGTGCGGCCCTTGTGCGACCGCCCTTCTGCTTCGCACGCAGTGGGCACCCCCCTTGTGCGGCCATGGTCTGATCGCCCAATGGCTTGGCGTGCACTGGGTATGTGTGGCCAGTCGTGGGACCGCATATCCTATGAGCGGCCACAAGGTAACCGCCCATCCCATGAGTTTTGACCGTTGCTTGTGACCGTTGTACAGTGCACTGGGGTGTACAGCCAGGGTCTAGCAGCATGACCCTTCGTGCAGCCAAGGGCAGGCCACACGTCACCTGGTGCCATTGGCAGTGGTGCAGTCAGGGTTGGTCCGCACATGCCTTGTGCGGTGAGGTCCTAGCCGCCCTTCCCTTGTGCAGCCAGGGTCCAACCGCACATGTGTTTTACCGTTGGTGGATGGACGGCTGTGCTAGACTGCCCATCCCCCATGTGTGGCTGAGAGTCAGCCGTCTTTCCTTTGTGCGGCCAGAGGTTGACCGCTTATGCCCCATTTGGGGTAGGAGAAGGACGGTCAGTGGATGGCCGTATATCCCTTGGTGCGGCCCCTGTTCAACCGCATGTCCCTGAGCGGTCCAGAGTGGACCGTTCAAGGGTACCAGCTTGACCGGTGTTTTGATCTTGGCCGATTTGAGTCTCGAGTGTGTGGACCTCGATCCACGTGTTTACCCGTGGTCTGACAGATGCTAGGCATCATGTCGATGCCAGGTGTTGTGCTACTATGTAGTCCCGGGAGGTGTTGTTTTCGGCTCGTGTCGCCGTGTAACGGTGTTGGTACGAGGAGCATTCATTGTGCTGTCGGTTGTGACGATACTTTCTATGGCTTGAGAGTCTACTCCTTCAGTGACACTCCACTAGTCGTAGCCCGCCAGTACGCGTGTGCTGGTATCCACCTGACCGACCAGAGCTGCGTCGACCTGCTGAGAGCAGCAGGTCGACCTGATCAAGGGGCTTTCGCCCCTAGGAAAGTTGGTCGACTGACCAGTATTGGCTGGTCGACCAAACTCTCATGTTTCATGGTTTTTATGGCCGGTTTGGCCCTAGAAGTGTGGCTTCTCGCTCAGGATTCAAAGCTTGGTATTTTACTCACTAAAACCCATGGAGCCATTTCGGCCTTGTGAGGGCGACGGTCGCCCGAGGATAAATTCTCGTGGTTGGAGGGATTCATAGGTTCCCGGTGAAGGGTTTTAGCTGTGCGTTTATGGCATGATTTTCCACGTGGTTTGTGGCCCCATGGCGAGTCTTTATCCGTGTGAGTTAGTGGGTCGGTGTCCACTAGTTGGCTATGCGGTTTAGGGCCATTTCCTTGGCACCCCTGAATGACGTACTGTGGGTCACGGTGGTTTGCGTGTGTGTACACGCCTTCCTCGGGGTTTCCGTGAGATAGTGACTGACTGTGTTTTAAGGTAGCTTCCCACGGGATTGCGGATGTGAGAACTCGACGAGACTCCACGAGGTTGCGGAGTGTCCTAGTGGCCGATCGTGTTGGATCGGGCGGGACTGCCCAGTGTGTACGACACTCCTTGTCAGAGGTGGGACCGCTTGAACATACGTACCTTGGTTGGGTTAAGTGTACGTGGCCGACAGATGTAGTGGCATGTAACCCGTGTCAGGTAGCTGGACACCGCCGTGCTATTGGGCGCAGAGACACGGACCGTAGCCAGTCTGAGGGTGTGGTGTGCATAAGTGTCTCCTCTACTCCTCCTGGGACCAAGCGTGAGTAGTGTGCGCGCATATGAGGCCTTGGCGTAGTATAAGACATTAGTGGATGCATCTGGCCGGTTGTGTGAGCTGAGTAGCGGACCCTATGCCGGTGAAGGTTGAGGTACCGACAACGTTATCATGGCCCTTCCGACAGACGGGCATGTGTGATGCCCTATGTGTGGGCAGGGTCTCTCCCGCTGTCTTTAGCTCGGGACCGAGACTGCTAGTGTGTTGTTGTCCTCTCGAGGGTGGAGGGCATGTGTTTAGCCGCGTGGCATTGTTGGTATTTCCGTCGAATGGATTACTATCATGCCGTTGCGAGGTTCCTTTCGGCAGTGGGAGCGTGGATTCGCTGTGGCTTAGCGATCCTGGTGAGAGGTTGAGGTTCCCTTGTTGGGAGCCGAGCTAGTGTAGAGTTTCCGAGTTTCCTTAGCTAGCCGTTCTTGCCGTCCCGACTGTTACTATTTTATTATTATTAATGTTGTTGTTATTGTTGTTCTTGTTGCCATTGCTGCTGTTACAGCTGTTTACCGTTTCGTTTGCGGTGGGGATCTGCAGGACCCCTACTGAGCCAATGAGATGATACTCATACCCTACTTTTCAGGTCTAGCGCTCTCTTGAAGGTGGAGCCGCTCGGGTCGGAAGACTAGTAGTACGCCAGCT
>JANBPO010003798.1:0-20594 GCA_024336825.1 Amorphophallus titanum
AAAACTATCATCACTCTCATCACTCCAGCCCATTCCCGTCATCTTCAGGATTTCCTGAAAATTAACAACAATACACAAGGTGAGCTAGAAAGCTCAGTAGGACTTATATCTCTTTACCAGGTCACTTAAAATGATTAACATTTTAAACCCTATGTCAAACATACTCCCCCCACATGGTGCCTAGCTGCTTTACTCAAGTTCATTCCCTCGCGTATGAGGCGTTATGATAACGGTGAACACACCCGCACACTGGGTATGCCTGCATATGGCACATTATGATAACAACATGCATGCCATAATGCTGGATTTGCTCCCACCATGGGGCTACGTGCCTGCCACTTGCCCCAAGCCGGTCACCGATGGTCCCGACTACTAACTCGAGTTAGCCAGACCCTGGCCCAGAAGTAACATTCTCGAGACCGACCCTAACTCACTGGCATGAAAACACTCACCTCCCGGGACTCGTACCCGACTACTCACCTTAAGTCACGTCCAGCATCCCTCAGGTGCCAACCAGTGTTCACTGATGAATGTTTATTATTTTATCATAATTTATGTCAAACACACCATTTCACGTGCACTTAATTAAACAATTATGCATATTTTACAGCTAAACTCAACTTCACGCAAACCATGTTAGAACAGGTGGTACACAGAAATAGATCCAGAGGGGGGGGTGAATGGATCTTTTTGGAAATTTCCTTCAATAAAACACAAACCCCACTCTAAGAGGCAAATGAAAAACTGCTTCACGAAAGATACTTAGAGATGAAAGCTTCTACTGGACCAGTGGACAAGCGTTTATCATGTTAACACTAAATCAGCAACAGACAAGATATGAAAGTCACATTCCAGGGATGCTCAATCTGGAGAACAGCCTAAGAGAGTGTTTCTATTAGACACTCAGGCCAACATGTAGCGCAGAGAAGTAAATCAAAGATGAGCTAGCAGCAAACTGACAGTGATGGAGTTCAGCCTGACCATACAGCCCATAAACCAATTAACCATGCAATCAAAAGATCCTGTGAAGGGGGAAGAAGACAATGAACAATCACATGAAGATAAACCACTACTCATAGGATTTTTGGGTGGTTCGACACCAGTCTGCCTACATCCACCCCTCACTCCAAACCAGAGTGAGGCTTCCCTTGCAATGGCAAGACACAGACTCAGTCTACAATAGGACGATGCCTAACAGCTTGATTACCCGAGGGAGACAAATCCTTCAACCTGGTTCTACAACCCATAAAACCAGACTCCCACCTCCGCTACCCATAAAACTAGAACCGGAGGTCCAACCTCCCTTCCTCCAAACTGGAGGGGAAATGGAGATACAACTCCCTTCTCCTAAATCCTCAAGAGGAAACTGTGAATAACACCTAGTCACTCACAGCCGGAGACCAAGTCTCCCTTCTCCTGAACACACAGGAGGAACCTGAACTACAAACAGAGTATCGGAAGAGTAACAAAGACATCCTCCACTCGGCATCGCCGAGTTACCCACGGGTTTGGGTGAGTGCCGGGTGAGTTGGCCGCCGATATCGGCCCATTCGACTTGCGATTGTGCTTGCTTGCTTAGGTCTGAGGTTGTTTCACATCACCGAACAGTCGGGCTGAAGAGTGGGCCACCAGTAACCTTGTCGAAGTAAGATCCTGGCGAGCGATCTTCCTCCCTGGTGCGCGCCGCAGATGCCTTCGTGCACTTCTTGAATTGCTCGGCTGGCTTCATCGACGCTAAGGCACTTAAGGAGTGGTCCGGAGAAAGACCTTCGGTACAGGAATCGTCCAAGATGACAAAATGTCAGGCTTGATACTTCAATCTCCAAGCTTCCCGAGGGTCGGGGGGCTCCTGAGAGTCTCGTAGCCAAGATATGTAAGGGGTCCGCCAGTCGTTCGGGGTAGCCGGGTCAACGATCATGAGTTTGGACTCGATGCTCAGTTGTTCTAGCTCTTCGAGGAAGACCGATCGGCTACCTTCCGAGCTGAGGGAGGAGGCCAGGAGAGAGAGGGCATCCACGTGGGAGTTTTCCTCCCGAGCTATTCAGATTACCTTAAAGCTCTCGAACAGTTGGGCTAACCCTCGGACCCTTTGAAGGTACTTAATCATCGGGGCTTCCCGAGCTTCATAATCACTATTGACCTGGCTAGCGACTAGCTGGGAGTCAGTATGGATTCTGACTCGCTTGGCCCCTAGTCGTCGGGCCATCCTGGCCCCTGAAATGAGGGCTTTATATTCAGAGGTGTTATTCGACACCTGGAAGTTGAACTTCAATGTGTACTGTAACTTAGCTCCTTAGGACGACTTGAGGAGGACGCCAGCACCACTACCAGTTGAGTTGGATGATCCATCCACGAACAAGTCCTAGATGGGTCCTCGTGTGGACGAAGGTTCTTCCTCAAGCGGGACTGTGCTCTCTGCGATGAAGTCTACTAGGGCCTGTCCCTTGATGGCCACTAGGGGGTGATAGGAGATGTCGTAAGCCCCGAGCATGATGGCCCACTTGACGAGGCATCCCGAGGCTTCAGGGTGAGAGAGGATCTTCTTCAAAAGTTCACCAGTCAGCACGACGATGGAATGGCCTTGGAAGTAGGGTCGGAGGCACTTGGCCGAGGTAACCAATGCTATCACGAGTTTCTCAGTTGCAGGGTACCTTCTTTCAGCCTCGTTGAGCACCTTGCTCGTGTAGTAGACTGGCCTCTCAACTCCCACATCGTTTTGGACTAGGACCGAACTTATAGTGGAGGGAGTTGCTGAGAGATACAATTGCAGTGCTTCGCCCAGAACTGGCTTTGATAATACCGGGGGTGAGGTCAGGAACTCCTTGAGCTCCTCAAAGGCCTTCTGACATTCCTCATCCTAGGCGAATGTAGTAGATGCCATTTTGGGTCCCCTTAAGAATTTGAAGAAGGGTAGGCATCATTCGGCTGCCCGAGAGAGGAAGAAATAAAAGAAAAATTACAATGATATGACTCAAGAAAAATATGAAAATTACATAACTCGACTCAGAAAATTACGATGAACACAATGGAACCATGCTGAAGAGCAACTGGGGCTGTCAAAAAAAGTGAAGGGTCAAAGATGCCACCATCAATGGGGACCTTTCAGCTCTCCCTTAGCCTTATTACGACTTCTGGGCGATTTGCTTCAGGCGATGGGTGACTAACCCTATCTTGTATATTCGGGAGGAGGGGAAGCCCTCGGAAGTGCGCGCCGCCAGAGCTCGCAGGGCCATCCCCAAGCGGAGGGAGCTCCTCAGTCCTGCGGGAGCAGATAGGCTGAGATCTCTCTGGGGGCCGGAGGTGGAGCCACTGGTGTTGCTCCTGCAGTCAGGGGCCAGCCTAGAGCTGATGGTTCCCCTTCCGCCTCTTCCGATGCTCTCGACACCGGAGGAGACCCAGCTGTTACGGGGAATCCTGGCGAGCATCGCCACCCCCGGGGAGGAGGAGGCGCAAGTAGAAGGGGCCGCGGGTCTCCTGACAATAACATCTGGCCCGATTTCCTTTGACGTCCCTCCCCCGACCGAGAGTGAGGTCCCTGCCTTGCCAGGCCGTGAAGGGATGGCGTCAGGCGATCTGGCGATGGTCTCGCCTGCTCCCCTGGTGGTGGTTGGGCGGGAGTTATCCTTTGAAGCGGGAGGGCCCAATGATTTGTCCATGGCGCTTCCCTCTTCTTCAACTGCGGTGGACGCCGAGATATGGGCTGACGTGGATAGCACAATGGAATTCACTCTTCCGACGGTACCTTCAATTGGCCACGCCGCTTCAGACGCACCGGTTCAGCAGATGCTGCTGACACTTCGGTCGATGATGCTTGCCGACCCCTCCCTCACATACCGAGGGGCGCATGCGATAGTGATGCATCTAACCGGTGCACTACAGGTGCTAGGCTGCCTGCTATAGGAATGGTCACGACGAGTCCTATTATTGTTGAAATACGTGAATCATCACGAATTCCTTGAAACATGGGCCCCCAACGGGCTTGCCGCCATCAAGGCCCAAGAGGGCAAATATCTGCAAGCTTTAGGGGTGTGTCAAAGCAGCGAGGAGCAGCACGAGAAGGCCTTGGAAGGAGGTCACCACCATGCCCACGCCCGTAATAATAGAATCAAGGAACTAGAGGGCTATCTCGCAGCAGTTAGGACTAAGTTGGTTGAGGTTGAGGCGACCATGAAGAGGGAGAGTGAGGCACTTGCCGTTGCCAAAGCTGAGGTGGCGTCTGTGGAAACGGAGCTGGCACACCTCGAGGAGCAGAGGAGCCGATAGCGCGACATGGTAGACTTTCCTTGCGTTGGGATTCTCCCCCTCAAGGATATCTTTCGGGGCATCGAATGAGCGTTGCTCTCTTCATCCCTCCTTTTGTATTGTGCCTCTCTCTCTTCTCTTCTTTTTCTTCCCTTTTTTTTGACATGTAACGCTTCCAGGCGGAAGAGAAGGCCCGACTTGCAGAAGCTTGTCCAGAGTCATCCGACAACATATTGTTGTGCATATCTTGTCTAGTGTTGATGTTAGCAACATATATTATTCTGTTTTGATGATTAGCAACAAAGCAACGAAGTAACTGTGTGTCCATCTTGCATTTCATTTTATCAAACTGATTGCAATTGCTTCTCTATTTAATGCAGGATAAACACTAAGGATCATGGGTGTGGACGCTGTGGCACTCCAGCGTAGACGCTGCAAGCTCAAGGCGTTAACGCAGCTGTTTGTGAGCGTAGGCCAAAGCTCATCCAAGGCAAGGCGTCGACGCTGTAGGACTATAGCGTAGACGCAGCTGCCTGCCAAGCCACCTGCCAAGCCAGCACTAAGGTCAACCTTACTATGTTGAAAGTCGGTGTACATCACCCATGCGTCAACGCCTTCGGGCGCTGCGTAGACGCAGATGTGAAGAAACCTTCAAGTTCAAGCAATGGCGTCGACGCTGTCACACCCGGTGCGTCGACGCAGAGTCTTAAAGACTTCACACCAAGGTCGAGGCTATTAACTCAAAGGATGATGCTGGCTGGACAAAGGTCGACCTTCATGCCACTCAAGTCAGTGTATGTAGCAAAAGCTCCTTCTAAAGCGTTAACGCCTTCGGGAGCTGCGTAGACGTAGCTGTGAAGGACTGTTCATACAAAGGTCGACGCTGGTTGGACAAAGGTTGATGCTGATGCCTTCAAGTCTGAGCACTCTCAAGCCAGCGTCAACGCAGCTGAAGACAGCGTGAATGCAGTTGATCAAGAAAGCCACCAAGGTCGACGCATATGCTACAAAGGTCAGTGTATGAAGCCAAACACCTTCTAGTGTGTCAACGCTTTGGAGCTATAGCGTCGACGTAGCAGAAGGAAAAACGCAGAAGGAAATCTAAAAGGTATTATATCCAGAAGTTTGTTCTAGTGCATCCACGCTTTGGAGCTATAGCGTCGACGCAGCAGAAAAAGAACTATCCTTCAGTTGAAGGCCTTCAGCTCAAGGCTAAAGCGTCAACGCTACTACTGGAAGAGTCGACGCTGCCTTTATAACCTTCAACGTATTTGACAAATCATCAAGCCTGCGTTAACGCTGGACAGTCAAAGCGTCGACACTGTAGTTGTTCAAGGTTACGACAACAAGAAGACTGTTAAGAGCGTCCACGCTGTGGCTAGCTGAGTGGACACTACAGAAGAAAAATAAAGAAGAACAAAGAACAAATGAACAACAATAAGTCTATAGTCTCTACATGAAGCCTGCGTCAACGCTGAGGATCGACAGCGTCAACGCAACTGATCAAGACAATCTCTCACGTGACTCCAATGGCTCCTTTCGTCCAATAGCTGATCAGCATGGCCAGTGTTGGGGTTGGTGCTATGGATTCAGAGGGGGGGTGAATGATCGGCCTATTAAAAATTATATCTCTACTGAAATCGGAGTCTTTTCGAGGTTAGCCTTGGAATTGCTATCTTAGTGATGCCTTTGTCCTGTGTCTGCTTAAGTGTGGACAGCATTTATTCTGAGCCTGATCCTTTCCTTGCTTTACGGTTGCTTAGCTTTGGACTCCATTCTGGTGTTAAGAGCGGTTGTATATCGTGTTCGTCGTGCCGTGTCCAACGACCGATGTGTCGTGAGGGCTCATCTTTTATTTTAGGACGTGAAGGTAAACAAAGATTTACATTTTTCCTTGGGCTTTGTGCTAAAGTTGGTACTCATCTCTGTTGCACTTAGGCTTCTTGTGACCGGTTGTTCGCTGGATCGGTACTCGTGGCGTGTTACTTGTGATTTTCTTGAATTGCGATAGGTGTCGTGTGTATGCTGAGATGCGGATACCGAGCCATCTTCTATTGCCTATGTGCATTGTATGAGTGCACAGCGGAAGCGTGTGGGTTGATAACCCACTGGTCGAGGATCTTTTCATGAGGTTCTGGCTAGTCGAGAGAATTACTTCTTCTCGATTGTGACTTCATCTTGGCTTCCTGTGCCTTGATGTCATCTGTTGCCGTGCTATTGTTGGTAATTTTCTGGTGTTGGCATTGGTAGTTGCGAGTATTAGAAAATTTGTTAGCTTTCCTGCTGATTGAATAGCCTCTACTCTACATTTCTTTTTATTGGGTGTTGTGCTCTCGAGGCGTACCTTAAGTCCTTGAGATGCGACCCTTGAGATTGTGGTTCTTCTTGTCGCTTCTTGTTGTTGCGGGTCTTTCTTGGTGAGCTGTATGATGCATGACTCGTTCCCTGTAGTCGTGTGATTAGCTACTGTTGTACCTAGTTATGACCCTGCTTGCAGTTATGTTCCATGGTTCTGTGTGCTGTACGGAGTGGAAATCCTGCAGGTGCTACTGTGTTGTTGTTTCGAGTGCTGTTTCTATATGATTTTATGTTTCTGTCTTGGACCATTGTCTTGTCAGTTGGCATTGCTGTACTCCTCTTCCCGAGTAGAGTTAGCAGGTGACTCGATTAGATGTAATATCTGAATGAGGACTGACTTGATTACGCTTGTGGTCCAGTGTTGTTGTCGTTGGTGTCCTGTGTGCTAGGTGTTCCCTGTCGCCTTTGGCACTAGAACCAATGATGCTGTCAGGCTGTCAGCTAAAAGGACTGTGCTTCCTTGTTTAAGCTGATGCTTGCCGTGTCTGTCATCCTATTTTTCGTGATCTGTTGTTGTGGCAGTCGTGTCTCTTCTCCTGTGAGACGTAAGCAATGTTGCCCTATTTTGGAGGTGTTGGACTTGTGTTCACTTGCGTCATGCTCAGCCCTGAGTGTGTGCTCATGATTATGGTCTAACTATGTTCCTCTGAGTTGTGTTCCTCGTGATTCATGTCGTTTCGTAGTTGTATCCATCAGGTTGTTCTTCCCTACTCCTTTCTTAGTCCTTAAATTTTGAGGATGAAATTTCTTAAAAGATTTTCTGAACCTTTTGCAAAGGATGTCACTCTGTACCGCTCTTCTTTTCAGCTACATTCCTCTTTCCTTGTTTGTTGATGGCAAAGGGGGAGAGAAAAAGAGAAAAAGAGAATGTTGAGGAGAGTTTGTGGTATTTTGAGGTTGAGGGAGAGATTAGCCAAAGGGGGAGAGAAAATGGTATGTTGATTAAGGGGGAGGAGTTGCACTTTAGGATAATCCTGTTAAAGAGTGGAGTCACTCATTCAGGGGGAGAGTTTTAGCATATGTGTATTCATCTGCATTATCTAACTGTGTTTAATATCTCATCAAAATACATCATTTTTTTGGGTGTTGCCATCATCAAAAAAGGGGAGAATGTTGGGTCTCCTCTGGAGTTGATCAGTAGTATGTAGACTGCTATGTGTTGAATGTGTTTTGATTGATTGGCAATAGTGGAGTTGACCAAGTTGACTGGAGTTGACTTTGGTGACTTTATCTTGACCAAGATAATATTATGTATTTTGATGAATCTTTATATGTCAGATCATTACATAAATCATGTTTGCACCTTCATACCGTAGCAAGTCATTTCATCAAACAGTTTGCATACATGAGCACTTCACACTCAGTTTGGTTAAGGTTGGTGCAAAGCTGCATTTGTTGCATATAACATCGGTGCATGTTCCTGTTCATCTAGTAGAAGGGTCAGTGCATGTTCACGTACATGTATTTTTAGAGTCGGTGCACGTTATGTTTGACTGCCATTTAGGTTGGTGCAAATTTTTGTATCATGCATCTGAAGGCCAGTGCACAGTCCCTTTAGGCATAGCAAGATCAGTGCATACAAGGTTGCAAGTTGGTGCATATCTGCCTTGCTCTCTCATAAAGGTTGGTGCATATCATGTTCTCATCTCATGTATACACACGGTCGGTGCACGTTCCTGTAGTTTGCGTATAAGGTCAGTGCATATTAGTGATGGCTTGCATCAACTAAGGTCGATGCTAGGTCTAGGTCAGTGCACGTCTTACTCTATGCACTTGCACACATACTCGATGCCATTTCCTGTAGCACACTAGTTAGGGTCGGTGCTAGTTGCACCTGTGCATTTACAAGGTCGGTGCATGTCTGTCCTATCTGCATTTACACGGTCAGTGCTAGCTTAGCCTAATGCATTTAAGGTCTGTACATGTTACTGTTCAAGGTCGATGCTAGCTTTGGTCTTCATGCATTATAGGGTCGGTGCTAGTTGCACCTTGCGCATGACGATCGGTGCAGGCTTTCCCTTGGGCATATAGGGTCGGTGTAAGGTTTGCCCTAGGCAAAATAAGGTCGATGCACATTTCCAATTTACTTCTCAGGGTCGGTACACATTCTTGTTAGATGACATATAAGGTCTGTGCACAAATATGGTCAGTGCACATTTCTGTAGAATGCATACCAAAGTCGGTGCATAGTCTGTTTATGCACGACTAAGGTCAGTGCACACTTGCCTCCCGGACCCGTGTGTAGCCCTTTACCTCCCTGCATGGAGTGGGCAGAGTTTTCACTTCTGTAATTATTATTGATTATTGTATCGGGAGTACGAGTTTCGGCCGGGGTCGTCTTCCCCACGCCCGAAGCGTGGAGGTAACTCCGCCACCCCCTTGTAGTCGTAGTTATTTGCTTGCTTAGTATATACTTATACTGCTGCTGCATGTGAGTAGGTAAACCTAGATCTTTAATACATTTACTTCACTACTGTGAGAGAGAGAGATACCGTCCCGTGACCCGCCCCGGGCACGAGAGAGAGAGAGCAGACCACCCCTGACTCGCTGTCGGTTTCTCAACCGTGCAAGTCTGATGCTTCCCTCGCTAGGGACGAGTGCGAACTTTCTAGAGTCCGAGGTTGCATATCCTACTCGGAGTCGAGTCCGCGTCTCCATCCCGCATCACCCTCGTACGGTCTCCACACAACCTGCTTATAACACATCATCATATCATCATATCCTCACATATAACAAGAAATAGGAATAAAATGCATCATATTCACATACGTACCAGTAAAGGGGTGTAGTCTCGGAGCTCCCGTCTCACGACCATCAGCTCGTACGCGTACGGTGCACTGGTCATGCACGGTAACCACCGCGGTGCTAGTGGGTAGGCAACCTCATCTCTAGGTTGGGGGCTGACTCGGCCCATAGGCATGTAAAGATGGCTCCACACCTGCATTCATTAGCATTCTATTAGTCACATGCATTAATCATAATCACATTCATAATCAGCATAGATATAAAATGACAAAAAAAAGAGTGTGTACCTGAAGAAAAGGTGAAAAGCCACTGACAGTCATCTCGCAACCTATCCCTGTGGACAGATCGGCTATCAAGTGGGCCAGTAGGAAGGCTCCCCAAGCATATCTCCCTACTCCCTCCAAGCCCTCAAGAATGCTCAGAAACTGGCAGTTGATGTCATCCCACTTCATCCCCAGGAGTAACCTCCCGAGCATCAAAAGTAAGAATCTCCTCAGATCCATGTCCACTCGCTCTCTCTCAGCTGGGTCCTGACAGTAGGTAGCTCAAGCTCTTGCGGTCAAACGCTGTGCGTACTCTATTAATGACTCTCTAGACCTCTATCTAGCATCTCCCAACCCCATAGCTCTCGTCAAATCAGTGTGGCTGATCGTCCTGCAGGGAGGCTCGACACTGTATCTATACTTAGAAGTCTCTGGGCTAGCTCGTCATAATCTGGGATGGTCACCCCGCTCATGGCCTCCCCATCCACCCTCAGCCCAGTAATCCTAGTCACATCGTCTAGAGTCGGCACCATATGCCCCCAGGGCATTCAAAATGCCTGACTAACCCGATCCCACCTCTCTCTCAGCACCTGAATCAGAACTAAGTCAGGGTGTACCGGCTCTAGGCTGAGGAAGGGACCGAAGCCCATCGCCTCCACCCTTGCCCTCCGGAACTCGGGTAATCCATCTGGTTCGGTCTCTATCACGAGACCTACATCCACCCCTCACACAATCGTGTGAGGCTTCCCTTGCGTAACCATGCTACTGTCTGCTATCAAACAGCTTATGGGCACAACCTGCCCAAATCCATGATCTGAACATCCTCAGATCATCTTCCTACAATCCGTAGCGAAAATAATAGAGTATCTTCTGAAGTATTAAAGCAAGAACAATAAAACAAAAATATAGAGTAGACTAGGCAGATAGATGAGAGTTCAAATCCAGATGGTTCTGTCTGATGAAGTGGGAAGTCTCCCGGCATATGGAGATGGAGTCGTCCCTCCTTGCAATGCTGAATGCAGATGGGAAGCTGGATGGGACATGTGTGGAAGCGCTCCTTCTTCCACGTTCAACTCTTCTCCAGGATCCTTCTCCGATGAGGAAGCTCTGCTCTTCCTCTCATAGCCACTTCGCAGCACCCAAGCCCATCATGTATGGTTCTCTACCATACTTCTTGCTCAAGCAGCCTGGACGTCTTGTTCTCCCTTGAACGAATGCCCCTGATCATCTTTTGGCCACCCTACACTTCACCACATCTAGAGCACGTGCCTGGCATACGAAAAGTAGAGGGCGCTGATTCGGTGGTCCCCACATGGCAGAAGGAATCCTCCAGCCTTCTAGAACCCTCTTTTGCTAACAACCTTTGCCCCAATCAAAGGATGCTTGTCCTATTCGATGCTGCCTCGGATCTAGCGCCGCTGGGTCCATAAAGATAGGATCTAAGATCCATTAGGATTGAAACCAGGAGGGCCCGATGCATTGAAGAAGATGACATGAGAAGTGTCGACCTCTCTTCTACGAAGTGTCGACTCTTCTGAGACATGAACATTCAGATAGAAGCTGGATTCTTCACAAGGTTGGTCTGTGGTGTCGACACTTCTGATGCAAGTGTCAGCACTCCAAGGCTTCCACAGCCGTTTCTTTCATGGTTATTCTGACTCTTCATGCTAGAAGTGTTGACACTTTTGTCCCTTCCAAGGCTTTGATGCTTGTGCTGATTGAGGGAGGTTTATCTATCTAACACACTAGAAGAACTTGATTAGATATCATAAGTATAATAATAAGTTATGGTGTATTATCACCAAAACCTGGGGACACAACAGGTGCGCTCGAGTCACCTTGAGAGGCTGAAGAGCCATCCCCTGACTAAGGACGCAAGGTTGAGTTTGGAGGTCGTAGCTCACCCGGAGCTGCATTGGAGGACCACGTTCCCGGTGAACCCATACTCGACAGAGTCGAGTTCTTCGCACCCCGGGGGTATGATAAGGACATCCCTCACCCTTCATATTTTTCAAAGCTCCGATTGCTCTCCAGCCAATAGACTTCCTGCTTAATGCATCTGTCACAACATTACCTTTTCCAAGATGATACTCAATCGAGAAGTCGAAGTCTTTCAAGTACTCCAACCATCTTCTCTGCCTCATATTGAGTTCCTTTTGACTGCTCTCTTTTTAAAAGGGATCTTCGCACAGTAAGAACTCTCTCAGCTTTCTACTACTTTCAGCACACTTCATCAAAGGCCAAGGCAGCCTTTAATAGAATAGGGCCTTCGTAAGGATGAGGCAGAAAAACCTAGTGAACTCCCATTGGTCCACCTAGCATTTGAATATTCTACCTCTGGAAACTTCTAAAACAACATGCCATCTTATCGCTGGGGTTGGTTTTCCAATCGGGTCTGATTTTAAGTTAATTGAATACTGAGATTCGGATCTCCAGACCTGTTTGATGAAATGCCAGTTCTGAGTGCACCAACCTTACACTAGAGTATGCTCGGACGTTGTGCTTCACATGTGCACAGCCCTTCAGCAACATGCACTGACCTTGCTTTGCCAAATGCCAAAAAGGTGCACCGACCTTACCTCTGAGATCACTAAGGTGCATCGACCTTCCTTTTATGATAGCTGAGATAGCATCGACCTTGGGAGCTGTTATGGTATATGTGCATTGACCTTGTTTATTGTGCTCTCAATGTGCATCGACCTTTGAGTTACCACCAACAATAGACCTATCTGCTTAGGCTTGTACATGTGCATTGACTTGTTTTAACAAGTGCATCGACCTTAGTAGGTAGCATCGACCTTATGTGCATAGCAGTGCCATGTGCATCGACTTGAGGTAGCACTAACAACAGAGCTACATTGACCTTTCTTTGCTGAATGGCTAAAGGTGAACCGACCTAGTTGCCATGTATTGTTCAGTAGCATCGACCTTCCTTCAGTGAAGACTTGGGGTGCATCGACCTTTCTTCTTCATGTGCACTGACTTGATGCCACGGGTGCTAGTATGCACCGACCTGAGTTCTTCATGTGCACGGACCTTCTAGTGCAATAGCGTCAATGTGCGTCGACCTTAGTTATTGTGCCTACTCGATGTGCATCAACTTTGATCTGCGTTGGCTTGATGTGCAACAACCTTAGTTACTGTAATCACTAAGGTGCATTGACCTTGTACCGTTGAAGACAAAACTTGCATCGACCTTGTGGCAGTGATGGTAAAACATGCACCGACCTTGTGGTAGTGATGGCAAAACATGCACTGGCCTTGTTGTCAACCATTAGTATAGCTTGTACCGTCTGGAGCTTTGATTGGACAAACAAGACTATTGACTTTTCTTGTTGACTGTGAATTGACTTCATTGACCATGTTGACTTTTCTTGTAGACTGTGCATTGACTTCTGATTTTAACTGACTTTCAACATGTTCTTTGTAGAATTTAACACACATCTTCTACATATAATGAGATCATCTTAAGGGCAATTATGTCAGCAAAAATGCAATGTATCACATCCATCAATGCAATATCAACAGTGTTTGGCATCATTAAACCATATTAATTTCATGACATCACCAAAACCACATAAATGCAGCATCAACACTAAATGTAGTATCAACACATATGACATCATGCTTACTAGCTATTTCTGGAAAACCCTTTGGCATATGATGGATACGTAGCTCAAGTTCTCTACATCGTATCATCCCCAGACTAATCGGCAGACCGAGGTAGTCAATAAAAGTTTGGGGAACCTTTTGAGATGCTTGGTTAGGGAATGCGAGAGGGACTGGGATCTGATTTTGCCACTTGCCGAGTTTGCAAATAATGACTCAATCAATAGGTCCATGGGCATGAGTCCTTTTGAGATCGTCAT
This sequence comes from Amorphophallus titanum, assembly GCA_024336825.1. Classification (NCBI taxonomy): domain Eukaryota; kingdom Viridiplantae; phylum Streptophyta; class Magnoliopsida; order Alismatales; family Araceae; genus Amorphophallus; species Amorphophallus titanum. Next base: position 13,478 of record JANBPO010003798.1, read on the forward strand.
AGGATATAGACCTAGGAAGCCAGTGGATCTAGTTCCCTCACCCATGCATGCTAGAGTGTCGCAGTCTGTAGAGTCATTTGCCAAGCATGTTAGGGGTTTGCATGATGATATTCGTCGCCATATAGAGACCAACAACGCACGATATAAAGAATTGACTGACGCTCATAGACACCCCCGTGAGTTCCAAGAGAGAGATCATGTCATGATCCGAGTCAGACCAGAACGGTTTCCTTCTGGAGCCATGAAGAAATTACAGGCTCGTGGTGCTGGCCCCTTTAGAGTTTTGAGGCGAGCTGGATTCAATGCATATGTTGTAGACTTGTCGGAGGACTATGGTATTAGCTCCACATTCAACATCTCAGATCTAGTCGCATATAGGGACCAAACAGTGATCCCTAGTGAGTGATTTGGGCCTTCTCCACCCCTTGTGAGCAAGCCCTTCCCTGAGGGTCCACTTCCAGCCCCATCACCTCAACAGTGTGAGCGGATAGAGTCTATACTTGATGAGTAGGTGACTACCACTAGGAGTGGTACGTATCACCGCTACTTGGTACATTGGAGAGGACGGCCCGCATCTGAGGACACATGGATCACTAGGGTAGAGCTTGAGAGAATAGATCCAGACTTGCCCGAGTGATACCAGAGTGAAAGAGACCCTTACTCGACAGGGTTGAGTTCTCCCCGCTCGGGGAGAGTTGGTGAGGACACCTGAGCTCGAGATCAGCGCGATGCGACAGAGTGACATTACAGGACGTACAACACTGTTCGGGACGCACAGACTTCGCTATGGCTTGGAGAGGACATGGAGAGCTAGTTTGGAGCTTGGAGTCTTTTATTTCTTTCATGTTGTACCTTTGTAGGCCATTCTGAGGCCAATTAGACTACATTTGGACCTTATTTGAGCTGTGTAGGCTATTCAGGGCTAGTGGGCCACCTTTGGTTCACTCTCTAAGGCCCAATTGGGCTGGACGCCCATGGGTGAGCCCACATTGGGCCAACCCTCTTTTTCCTTCTACCCAAACCCATTCCACTACCTAGACCCATTAGGGTTTGAAGGAGGATGGCGCGCCCCATTCTTCCTCTCCTTTTGGAGATGGCAGCCGCCCCCCTCCTACTAAATAGGAAGGTGAGAGTTTCCCTCCCCCATCATTTCCTTTTCAGTCAGAAATTCAAATAAATGCTTTCTTTTAGGAATTCCTTTAGGGAAATTAGGATTTCTTTTCCCAACCCCATGTTGCCTCCACACCCATCCACCCTATTTTTCCTCCCATTTACCTCATTTCCTACCTCTCATCTTCAACCTGCAATTCCCAGTTCACTGGCAGCAGAGCACTGATGACTTACAGAGTCAACCATAACTTCATACCGATGTCTATGAAGGCTCAGATGGTACCGTCGGAAGCGTCTCTGTGTCTTCTTCGCAACGGCAGTGGTTTCGTCCCAACCTGAGCTCGTGGCTGCCCGAGGGAGCCGATCACCCCAGACTCCGCATCTCCCTTAAGACTACCAACCTGAGGCTACTTGCAGAGGCTCCCATGACCAGCCACCTAAAGATTTGGAGGCGGGGCTTGGCCGAGACCTACTACAACAAGTCTCTTCCAGAACAAAGAAGCGGCTTCTAGATTGGACCCTGGACAAGTGAGTTCCTAATTTTCTTCCTAGAGTGTGCAGTTCTGTCCCCTCTGGGACTGAACTGACCCCTGTCCACTGTTTTGGATCTCCCGATCTGCTCCAACATCCTCTGGTCTCCCTGTGGGTCTCGTTTCGAAGAGGACTCGACAACGGTTACAACGACTCTAGCCACGCTTGATTCAGAGGTCGGGAGCGCTCGTGGCAGCCTCATCTTTCTGCTGCTAAGGTACCGTAGCAGTCAAAACCAGAACTCAGGGACCCTGTTCGCAGCCCTTGCCCGACCAGCACCGCCGACCAGGGAATTCCCCAAAAATCAGATGTCATCTTGATCCAACCCCGAATATTTTCCCACTTGTCTCATCGACAACAAAATTCGGGAGTGACCGCAGCAGCGTCAACTTCAACTGCCTGTCCCCTGTTTTAGAGAGCGAACAGAACTGGCATCTTCCATCTGTTCGATTTCTATTTCAGCTTTTCCCTTCCCCGCCTGGCCGGCTTACCTCCCCTCCCTGTGGGAGGTAGTGTTGAATGTAATTTTGGCTTCCCTTCCCCAAGCTCAACCCCCTTGCAAGGGACGTAGTGATGTAAAATCTTGAATAGGTCGAAGCTACACCGACGCTGCGTGTGGGGAACACACGCTTCCCCGCTCGCCCTCATCTCTGAATGGGACCGGCTTCTTCAAACTGGTCGAGTAAGTGCCCTACCCTTGGTCTCATTGGATGTCATGCTCCTTCAATATTAGTTCATATGCTCCGCTGGTCTGTGAGAGTGAGCGCTCGGCCCACAAGCTCCTTTGCTTCAAGTGGCCGCCGTGGGAGAGAGTGTGACCCATGCCCATTGGCACCCGGTCGGCCCCTTTGAATTAGGCCTCCATACCCTTGGGAAGTTTCTTAGTCTTGATGGCCCTCTACTAGCAAGGGTCCAGCCCTCACAACCTCGACTCGGCATCATCGAGTTAGCCCCGGGTTTAGGGTGAGTGTCGGGTGAGTTGGCCACCGATATCGGCCCGTTCTACTTGCAAATCGTGCTTGTTTGTTTAGGTCCAAGGGTGTGTCACATCAATTGGTATCAGTATAATATGCATATATATCTTATAAATAGTATACAACCTTCTAAAATTAGTAAATTGATTTATTTTTATTTGTTTATTTTTTTATTTTCTTTTCAACAATTGAATGGACTTTGAACCTATGTCTACATATTTATTTTTTTTTATTTTTCTTTTCTTCTTTTTATCATTTTTAGTGTTTGTTAAATGACGACATATCTTTATTTAATCCAGTTAAATCCATAAAATTTATTATTGTATGCTAAATTATAATTAAGTGTGATAAATGTATATTTAGTATTATTTAAGCCCATAAATAGTTACAAATGACATGAATTAAGATGGAAAAATATACACTTATCAGCTACCCCACTAACAACAAGACTAGAAGCATCCTCTGACGACTTACACCCCAGCATCACGTGTCTCCCTACTCGCCCTCCGGTGGAAACTGAGACACCGTACACTGTACCACAGAACAAGGACTAGCTAGGGTCGTGCTTGTCAGTATGCGTCCACTACCCCCGACCATGTGTGCACACACAGACCATCTGCTCTAGGTCAGTCCTCCAGCTGATTCCCCCCCCCAGCCAGACTCAGGCTGCAAAGGTAAGGGGCCCTTAGGTAACTGGCCTAAAAATCACTACATGGGACAAGCCTCCACCACTCTCAGGTAGGTCGACACACAACATGCCCAGGTCAGCTACATCTAGTGAGTAGAGTCACCAAGGGTGAGAACTCGCCACAACCATGAAAACTATCAAAGTACCACCGGTCCGTACCAAACCACCACGAGGCGGCTCACTTGCATGAGAACCAAGGATCTCTGACTAGACAGCCAACCCATGACTGCCAATCCATAGAAGACTAGCAACAGCATAGGATGAAAATGCAAGGACCATAGTCCACGACTCCTACAAGGACACCTAGCCGCGATGATAGCCCTCACATGGGAACACCCTCCGTAGTCACGAGACTCTCACGGGGACAGTCGATAGCCCGGCACAAGAATGACTGTCCGAGTGTGGTTGTTGGGGTTGTGTAGAGGGCCTGTGAGTGTTTCCCCTAGTTGATCATCTTCTAGTTCTAGTCACCGCCGTCGTGTCGTATCGGCATTCTTACTCTGTTGGTCCCGCTGTTATTGTTCTTACTACCTTCCTTTACTATTGTTATTTCTGTTGCTGCACTTTGGTTACTGCTTTCATTGTGGTGGGGTTCTGCGGGACCCCTACTGAGCCTATGAGATGAGACACACCCCCTGCTTTTCAGGTGCGATGTTCTTCTCGGAGTGGAGCGGTCCTGTCGAAGGTGCGTTAGTTACTAGCTCGCTAGGTTACCGGGGTGTGTCCTGAGACGGTGTATGTTTCTTTTCTCTGACTGTACTTGTGGACTAGACGTTGTTATTTAATTGTTATAAAATGTTTATTTTATTTCTATTAGAACCATAAATTAATTCTAAAGATTTATTTTTTTACTATTATTTAGATTTTCAATGGCTCCCAGCCTGTCAGGAGCCATGTCGAGGAAGGATACCTTGTCGTCCCCCTCAACTTTGCGAGCTTCCCTCCTGTGGTCGGCTTCCCCAACTTCCTTGAGGTGGCCTTCATCAACATACTGGACATGGAAACGTCCGACGAGCCCGAGACCGACGCTCCCCCCCATGGAGCCGTTAAAGCTACCGTTGGCCGAGCCCCGGCCAGGAACAACAATGGCGCCTCAGTCAAGACGCTAAGCTGCAACGTACGCCATGTGCACCAGGCTGCCGGTCCATCTCGATAGGGGTCGGCATCTCACCGGAGGAGGCTCCGAAGGAACAACACTGGTGCTACTATGGGGCGCCGAATTTCCAGTTCTGGCAAGTCCATCACTATCGGGAGCATCTGAGTCCACCTCAATGGGCAGAAGTCTCAAATTATCCCAGATCGCATTGTCCCGACCATTCCAATCCACAACTCCTTCCAAGGGCTGGAGAAGATGAAAGAAAAGGTGATGCCCACCATCTCGACCACGGCACCGAAAAATACACTGGCTCACAAGCTGAAACAAGTCTGGGTCCTCTGAGAAGTCCAGACCACCACACCTGCCCAATCAAGGCCTAGCTGCACCCACCCGAGGAGGGCCCGAAGAGATGAAAGGGTCGAGATGACGACCCCAATTTACCAGCCAACAGTTGCTGCATCGGCCCCGCCTAAAGATGCCCATCGCCAGCACCACAAGCGCCTACACCAGGATGCTCGCCTAGAGCCAGCAATCTACACCCCTACTGCCACTACCGGCGCGCGATCACCAGTTGCTCTCCCTGACTAGGAGTGGAATGGGATCGAGCAAGCCATGAGGAATTACGCCCAAGGCCCGGGCAGCACCGCTATGGGTCGTTAAAGACTACTGGGGGTAGTGGCCTCTACCTTTCAAGGAAGAGAAGAGACCCGACCCATGCCCAGTGCAGAGTCGAAGAACCATTCGGAGGAACCGCATCAGTCCCCTCAGTGGGAGGAAACGCCACCCCGACGATCGGTCTTTGATAGGCTGGTATTCCCAGATAGGCCATCCAAGAGGATGGCGAAGGGGAATTAGAACAGGAGGGTTTACACCTACAACATGGCGGGAGCCTTTGGTCGATATGGGGCTCTACCCACTGACCCCAAAGAGGTAGCCAGACTCGCCGCTAGACCCGGCCCTCTCACTAGAAGAGGGAGAGCAACAGGCGAGATAGCACAGGCGAGCGCTGAAGAGAACCCCCACGAAGAACCTTCTATGTCCCTGGCTACCAATGTTGTCACCACCAGAGGCACAGGTGGCGAGCCCCCCACATCATCTGAAGACACACTAGCCGAACAAGCAGGGGGAATTCCCAGTTTCCCCACAAATGGCCCCGCAATACTGCACATAATGCGACAATACCAGCTGGAGATTGAGCTGCTAAAGAGACAACTGAATGAGAGGAATGCACAACCCTCGACATCTGGAAGTATCATTTTCTCATTCATGTCTGATTTTAGAAATGAAATTGTACTTGCTCTACATGCTCGTTTACGACTCATCGTGTTCCCGATTTTTCGCGTCGGGGCGTGACAATAGTTTTCAGTTCAAATAGTAGAAACTGAACCCCAACTTGTCAGGATTCATTTCCCGCCAGTTTTATTGCATTTGGTCATGATTTGGTGGCGGTAGGAGTCCAGTTACCCTCGTGAGTCGTTTTGGGTCGATTTGTGGAAAATCACCCATATCGTGACGTTTTGTCTATGGTTTGATCCCTTCCGACTTGTGGAAGGTGTATAGTGTGATTTCGGATGTATCCCCATTGTTCTGGAGACAATTGGGGCATAGAGCGGCATTTTTCAATGGATTTTACTAGTTCCCGGGCTCGACATATTAATGTGGAGCTCCCAGGGGGTGCATTTATTAACGCACTATATCGTGTGACCGCGTTCATCTAAGAAGATGAACAGTAGGGTGGTAAGGCGGTAAGGGACATGGTCCTTGTATTGGATGCAATCTTGAAGAACGTAACCCACGTGATGGCCGCAATCTTGTTTAATGCGCTCGAGGTCTCAACCACGTTCTTGTCTTAACACACTGGAGGCTATGGCCGCGTCTATTAATGCAACCTAGGCTTGTGCCGCGTCAACGCATTGACGTGCTTGAACTATTGGACGCGTTTGCTTGGCATCGCGACCCATCCTTTGGACGCGTTAATCATCGCGACGCAGGCGTGCACCATGTTCATGTCTTCGATTTTTGGGGTATTATGTGAGTTGTCTCGGACTCCAGTGAACCCAGCATTCAATACCTTATTGGCATTTGACTCAATGGATGTCTTGGGTATTCTGTGAGAGTCATATCTATGTGTCGAGGGATCCCAGAAGAGTAGTCTCATCTCGAGCAGTGTTTGGTGTTTTCTCTGTGTTTATTGGCCTGGCTTCGACCGCTTGGTTAGCCTATTGTATGTGGATGTCGTGGATGCCCCATGAGGGCTATGACCGTGTTATAGGGTGTTCGAAAGTGCCATTGCATCGAGTAGTCTTTTGTGTTATTTCGAGAGTCATTATGGTTTCTAGTCAACCCGGTTGTGACCCAGTGGTTGACATGTAACCTCATGAGTGTCTCGACTATCCTATATGGATCAAGACCCTGGTTTTAGATGCATGGAGGTATCATCTTACCTCAATTTACGTGCTTATGTGATTTGAGGGCAGTGATGCTCCCTCATGTTTCGTGATTTGTATTATACGAAATCGAGAGTCCTACGTGCAGCCTAGATGTTGAGGACTTATGTTTTATCATGTTTTTGGCTTAGGGACTAGGCTGATTAATGGTATGTTACTATGATGTGTGACGATCTTGACCCGAGTCGTGTGACTGAAGGATCATTGCGTGTTAGTCTAGTTGTCTAACCTGAGTCTGGTGGCAGTTCTGTATACTACCTTGTGTTTCGTA
>JANBPO010003800.1:0-147003 GCA_024336825.1 Amorphophallus titanum
GTAGAAGGGCTACAACATATGCGCCCACAAGGTGTTCGACGAAATGCCAAGCATGCCCGTGTGAGTCGTACATGCGCACGACAGGCCCCCAAAGCCTATGGTTGACCAAGTTAGGCCTCCCTTTGACCTTGGAGGATTGGAAGATGTGTTTCTGGGTGGGCCCTTGGCCCCTTTGGCTGAGTGCCATGTGGCATGGCCTGACGTCGGGGAGCCCCCGGGTGGCTCCGGGCGATGGTGCGGGATACAGGCAAAGCCCGTACATGAGTGGTCGGAGTTGATCCCGAGGGATTGCTTGTATCGCCGTAACTTACGACAGGCTAGCCAGGGCCCTTGTAGGGACCCATGGGTTCATAGAAAGTGTTGGATAGCCCATGCCTGGAAGGCGCTCGGTGAAATGCTTAAACCCTTATTTCTTTTGATTTTGTCAAGAAATAGTTCAGGTACAACACCAGCCTAAAAACCATCTCACTCGGGCCACGCTCTCCACCACTCTCAAGTGGGTCCGCACCCACGTATGCAGGAAAGCTACGACTAGTGGGGGCTCACAAAAAGTGAACATTGAAAATCACGCATGCACCCATCTCGAGTAACACGAAGTGACGGGTGGCTTGCAGCCATCAGACTCTGGGTAGCCCATTAGACCTAATAACCCAACGTTCCTTGAGTCACGAGACTCAGGTCAAGACCACTACATGTGACAGCACAACGCCACCAATCTGGCCTAATCCCTAGGTTTGAAACCATAGTGACATAATTCTGAAGGTAGCTCACAAGCTGCCGAGTTGATCCCTCATCCAAGGGACACACGGGAAAGCTCTAGCTCCACGATGGCTGACTGGACTCATAGTCTAAGGCCACACACATGGCCCACTCGAAAATCACCTTCTTGGAGAAACCCACGTCATGCTTGGAAAGCCCACCGCACTCATGCCGACTCACGATGACTCGATCGAGCAGAGCACGAAAGCCCAGATCACACAGGGTCTCCCAGACCCCCAAGACCCACAGTGCACCAATCAAGGTAACACGGTACCTCCAGACACCCAAAAATATAGTCACGGTCCCCACGGGGTGTATGGGACACTCACGGGGCCATAGGTTGGTCATTGGGTCTCAACTGGACCGACCAGAGACCAACACAATGTAAAACAGACACGACGAGCACAAAAAACTATCTAGCAGTCCTCTCTGGACCGCTAGGGATCCTGGCAGTCTCCTCTAGACCGCAAGGCCCCTACAACACATGAATCGCAAACGGTCACACCTAGACCGCAAGGCACTGCCTGGCGGTCTCCTAGAGATCGCTAGGCCTGGTGGTGGCCTATCAAGCAATCGCAAGGCACGAACCGACATAAGAGGACCCTAGCGGTCTTCACCTGATCGCTTAACCCCCTAGCGGTCCCTGGAACGACCGCTAGGTCGTCCCGAGCCCGAAAATGACAAAAATAGTGGAAAATTCCAGTCCATGCCCGGGATGCATCAGGCACATACTTCCTCAACTGAGAGATGTGGAAGACATCGTGAATAGCTTGCATAGCTGCTGGCAATCGAAGTCGATACGCTACCTGGCCTACACACTCCAAAATAGGAAAAGGACCAATGTAACGCGGGCTAAGCTTTCCATGCTTCCCGAACCTAGAAACACCGTTCATCAGGGATATTTAACAAACACAATATCCCCAGGCTCAAATTGAAGTGGACGTCTGCGCTGATCTGCATAGCTTTTTTGCCGACTCTGAGCTGTCAACAATCTTTGCCTGATCAAATGAACCATATCAGCACACTGCTGTACCATGTCAGGTCCTATCAAGAGTCTATCACCGACTTCAAACCAGTTCAAGGGAGTATGACAAGGAGACCATACAATGCTTAATAAGGAGCCATGCCGACGCTGGAGTGAAAATTATAATTATAAGCAAACTCAACGAGTGGCAAATGCTGACTCCACGAACCCTACCAGTCAAGGCAACAAGATCTCAGCATATCTTCTATGGTCTGAATAGTTCTCTCTGACTGACCATCAGACTGTGGATGATACGCTAAACTGAAAGCTAACTCAGTGCCCAACGCCTTCTGGAAACTACGTCAGAAGCCAGAGGTGAAATGCGGATCACGATCTGACACAAGTGAGACAGGAATTCCATGCAATGGTATAATTTTTTCAATGTATAGCTCGGCCAATCTCTGCACACTCCAAGCAACTTTAATTGGTAACAATCTAGCTATTTTCGTCAATCTATCAACCAACAACTAGATACCATCAAAACCCTACGAAGTCCAAGGTAAACCCACAACAAAATCTATCATGACATGATCCTATTTCCACATAGGAATTTCTAATGGCTGAAGCAATCCACCTAACTTTTGATGCTCAGCTTTAACCTGCTGACAAGTCAAGCACCAAGAGACAAAAGCAGCAACATCTCTTTTCATGCCTGGCCACCAGAACTACTGTTTCAAATTTTGATACATCTTGGTGCTGCCGGGGTGAATAGCAAAATGGGACCCGTGGGCTTCACTCAGAATTACATGCCTCAACACATCATCAGCTGGAACATATAATCTGTCATGACGACTGACAACTAGTTCATCATCAAACTCAATGTCATGCATCATCATAACACGAGGCAAGTCAGAATCAGCTTGTTGAGCTTCCTTAATCTGCTGATATAGAGCTGAAGTCATAGCCAAACTAGCATAAATTGTTGTCATTAGATCGGCAGGAATATCCACGCTGAGTGCCTCACTCGGAAGCTGTTCCCATAATTTCCATTCGTGAAGCAATAAACGACTCACCTGCACTTTCCTGCTCAGAGCATCAGCCACAACATTCATTTTACCTAGCTGATAGGAGAGTGTGAAATCATAATCTTTCATGTATTCCATCCATCTGCGCTGCCTGAGATTCAGATCTTTCTGGGAGAAGACATATTGTAAACTCTATACTCATAGTACAACCGAATAGAGAGAGAGGGAGAGAGAATGGAATAGAGAGAGAGAGAGAACGAGCGCGGAACAGAGAGAGAGGGAGAGAGAACGGAATAGAGAGAGAGAGCAAGAGAGAGAGAGAGAGAGAGAGAGAGAGAGAATGGAGGTGGGGGCAGAGCTCGGAGCTCGTGTGGGCCACCTGCAGGTTGTAGATGGGAGAGCCGAGTGTCCACGGGAGCGCAAACGGTGGCGCCATGCTCAGAGGGGATTGGGTTGCCGTGCTCGGACACAAGGATGCTTGGCCGATTGTCGAGATCACCATGCTCGTCATGCTCGGTGGGTACAACGCTCGGGACGACGATGAACAGAAGGCTTCGCGGCAGTTGACGGACGGTCGGTAGTGATCAGAAAGGGACACGGCGGTGGCGATGCCGGGGTGGGGTGGAATGACCACCGTGCTTGGTGGTGAGGAGGGGCGTCGTGCTCACCAATGTGAATGGCATGGGGGGGGGCTCGAGCGCCGGAGAAGTGCTCGGAGAGGACGGCTGCAGCCCGGACCGTTGGTGTGCTTGAAGCATTGCGTCGTCGGCGGGATGGTCGGTCATGGAGGGACTATAGGCACAGAGGCATCGGTGGCGGTGGTAGATGATTCTCACGACGACGATGGCAGCTAGTGTGGAACTCGGAGCTCGCTCGGTGTGCTCTGCATGGCGGTCGTTGTGGACGTGGAAGGTGGCCGCGACGGCTCGGGAGGTGATCTGGGCTGACAGGGTGACAGTTGCACCATGGGGATGTCCTTACTGGTGGCGAATGCAAGCAAGAGTGGGTGACGGCTTGACAAATGGCAGATGACGGTGGTGGCGGGTGCGATGGGTGGCTTGCTGGGCTGTGTGGTTGGAGTGCAGGTCGCAATGGTGGACAGGGGTTGCATGTGAGGGGTCGGGTATGGGTAGGGGTAGCAGGCGGAGGGGCCAAGCTCAGTACGAGAAGGGTGAAGTGCAGGGAGATGACAAGAAGGGGATTAGAATGTCGGGCGCTAGTTTCTTTCTTCCATTTTTATGACACACTGTGATGGGATAGATGTTAGAAATGGGACTCTGTTTCTTTTGGTTTTCAGTTCCTAACTTGGTTTAGGGTGTACGTAGGCATGAAGGAGAACGGGGATGGAGGGATGGCAAGGGTGCTCCGTGCGGTTTCAGGTGAAGGCGTAGCAGGGGCAGGGATGGGGGCTCGACGAGGCTAGGTATGGTGGGGTGGGGCGGCACTGACTGCGGGACCAGGAGCCCTATTTTGCGGAGGGCATTGATCTCCCAGACATGGTGCCAGCATGCTGGGGCGATGGACGGCGAGGGGTCAGATGTGCACGGACGGCCGGGGTGGCTGTTCGGTGGGCTGTAAGGGTGGAACAGGTCGCATGGGTGGGCAAGAGCTGCTTGTGAGGGTGGCAAGGGGAACAACTACATGCATGAGAGGGGGGGTTGGGTCGATTACTAGATCTATCCACTCTGGTTCCATAAGAAATGGCTCAGCAAACTTCTTGGAAACAAAAGAATGCGATGCACCGGTATCAAACAAGACATGTGCAGACTTGGAACAAATCTTTAGTATACCTTCCACCAGTCCGCCTTCATCTTGTTCTGCCTCCTGAAGAGCTTGGAGACGTGCTTGCTTCTTCACCGGGCGCTTCTCGTGTCTGGCTTGTTTGTTTAGCAGAGGGTAGTCGGGAATTCGGTGATCACGATTTTCGCAATGGAGACAAGCTCCTAGTCTCCTCCAACATTCCTCGACCCTATGGCCGGCCATGTCACAATGTTTGCACACCTCTTTGGAAGGTGTGGTAGTAATGGAAAAGGGTTTACTATTCTTCTTGGGTTTCTTCTCTTGGGAAGAAGTGCCTCTGTCATTGGCTCTCTTCTTCTGAAAGGAGGGCTCGAAGGTAGTAGAGTTTGTAATAGGCTCCTTCTTGTCCTTCCCACAGATTCTGTCAGATAGCTCCGTGGCATCTTCTAACAGTTGGGCTCTACGAACCATCTCCGAGTAAACTTGGATGTCCATCGGCGCTAGTTAGGTGATATATTGAGGCCGAAGCCCATTAAGGAATCTTCTAGCCTTCATCTTCTCGGTACTTACTAAGTGCTTCACATACCTTGATAGCCTAGAGAATTGGGCCTCATACCCGGCCACAGATAATGTCCTCTGCTTTAGTGCGGTAAGCTCCGTAGCCTTCTTCTCTTGAATACAGTCTGAGAAGTATTTGTTGTTAAAATGCTCAACAAACTCGGCCCATGTAATAGGATCTTGTTCCAATGTAGCTACGACAGACTCCCACCATAATCGGGGGTCCCTTTCCAATTGGAACGTAGCCAGTAACACCTTCTCTTCGTCCGTGCATTGCATAACATGGAGTATCCTTTTTACCTCCCTAAGCTAGTGTTTGGCATCATCGGGGTCGGATGAGCCAATAAACTTTGGCGGGTTCATATTCCGGAAACTACGATGGAGTTCGCCCGCTCCATAGTTTGCTCCGCCTTGCGCTACTTGCTGCAGTGCTTATGTAAGGCCTTGTATAGTGCGTTGCATGTTACGCCACTGAGCACGTTCGGCGGCCATGGTCCTACTAGATTTAAGTAGCCATATTCATACGTGATTAACCAAGAGTCTAACTCCCTAAGTTAACTTAACCCTTGGTTCTACCCAATCTCACCGAGCAAAGGTTAATACCTATCCTTGGATTTGGGTTCCTAGGAATTGAATATCCTAGGCTTTGATACCAGAAAAATTATCACGCCTCGAGCGCGGAAGGAACCTGGTATGCATGACGAGTTTATATCAATCATATCAATCAGAGCATAAGTGTATTCGACACATAGATAGAGCGCGCAAATTGCAAGATAAAACTAAATCCGTTATTCATAATAATTATTTAAGAAAAATCCATTACATAACCTCATATAATCTTCTTTCTTCTGCCTTCTCGCACTCTCTCTCTCTCTCTCTCTTGATCGAGGGCGAATGCCCATTTTTATAGATGAATGGGAGCAGTGGATCGATGTCGCTCCTCACTGAATCGCCGGCCCGCCGTGCTAAGGGCACCACAGATTTGTCGGCCCGCCATCACCATGGGCGCCACTGATTCAGCCGCGAAGGGGGCGCTGCCGACTCAAAGCTCCAACGAGCATCTGAGCGCCACCGACTCAATGGATAAGGCACCACTGAATCATCATTTAGGGCACCACCGACTTAATGGAGGGCATTTTTCATAATTTTGACATTTTATCCCGAAATTGACCCGGCGTGAGCTTGTCATCTAGAGTAGCCCTGGAGTTGATGCAGTGGCCCCAGAATATGCTTTGAAGCCCTGATTTGGGGTTTCTGGTGATTTTCGGCATGTGCCGAACCCATACTAGTTTTCTCAGATTTTGCCCTGATTCGGTCTTCGACACTGTGATTTTGTGCTGCCATGCTTGCTTTAGAGCCACGTGGGACTTCTTCATCGAGTGGACCATTCCTCGAAGCATTTTCACCTTCACTGGGCATCTTTCAGGTCATCTACAACCCTTTTCTGGTGCCGTGTGTACCCGAATCAGGTAACCCAGACTTCCCTTGATTTAGCATTCGACACGTCGATTTGTGCCGCCAACTCCACTTTGTGGGAACGTGGAGGGTTTTCATGAGGAGGGCCATCCCTTAAAGCATTTCTGCCTTGACTAGACGTCTTTGTGGCCACTTACGGACCGTTCCGATATTTCGCATGTGTGCAGCAGACTTCTCGGGTTTTCTGCTGATATTACCTTCGGCACTACATATCATACTTTCGGACCTACTTTACGCTTATATAAAGCATCTTCATTGAGTGGGCATCCATCTTGGAGATTTTCACCCTCACAAGGCAGCTCTTTGGTCATTTACGGACCACTTCGGCATCCCGAGTGTCCTGATTGGCTCACCCGGGTTTTTCGCTGATTTAGCCTTCCTCTTCCTGTCTTGAGGAACCAGGGACATTTCTTCATCTCGGGGGGCTTCTTTATCAGGTGGGGAAGCACCTGGTACATTCTTGTCCTAGTTGGACGGGTATGAAAATGTATTCAGCATGGTTGCTTCGATGTCGGTTCATTAGCTCTGACCGTCATACGGCCTTAGTGAGCTGTGGTGACTTACTTTTATCCTGAGATAATGAAATATGGGGCCTCTGGTACTTCTTATGAGGTGACCTGAGGCTTTAGCGATCTGAGTGGACCTGTAATTGACTTTCAGTTGGCTCCTTCGGGCGCATAATTATTGCCCAGTAATATTTTAAATGTCAACATGAACCTAGCTCTAGCTCTAATCTTATTGGCCCTAGAGAAGAAGAAGAAATTATTATAGAACTAAGAAGAAGTAAAAGAGCAAGAACAAAAATTTTTTTGAAGACTTTTATGTCTTACTAACGGAGGAGTAGCTTTTGCTTTGCGTGGGCTACAACTCGAAATAGTATCCCATTTTGAAGCTCGTATGAGTCCTTTGTTCTAATCAGTCTAATCTTTTCTTTCCTCTGCTTGGGCAATTGTTGGTACTTGAACCATTGCATAAGAGGGTCTCTCCAATCGGGTAGACTGACAGCTTCTGCTGTGGCCACCTCCCATTCCTCTTCTTCTTCTGTCCCTTCTTCTATCATGCTAGGCACTTGGCACTAGTTGATCACTCGGATGTCGAGTGACTCATCAGGCGAAACTGCTAGCGAGCTTGCTAGCTTTGCGAGGGCGTCAGCTTGAGCATTCTCCCCTCTGACAACATGGCCTATCTCAAGGAGGTAGAGCCGCTCCATGAGCCTTTTTGCCTTAGCGTGGTAGGGGAGTAGCTCCGGCTTTTGGATGTCAAACTGTCCCTGGACTTGCTTGACGACCAACAATGAATTGCCAAATACTTGTAGCATTTTAATCTCCATGTGCAAGGCAATCTGGAGGCCGATGGTCAGAGCTTCATACTCTGCTTCATTATTTGTGCAAGGCTTGTTAATACAGCAGGAAGTATGCACCACTTCTCCATCTGGAGACTTAAGGATGACGTCGGCTCCAGCCCGTATCTTGGTATGCCCAGGGGACGTTGTTTCGGTCCTGGAGGCTCCATCAAAGTACAGCTGCTAGACAGGCTACTGGATTTAGTTTGCTTCCAGTGCTTCATCTTTGGGCAGTTCTGTGACCAGCGGGGAGTCTTCGGTCACGGGGTGCGCCGCAAAGAAATCTGCGACGGCTTGCCCTTTAATGGCCCTTTGTGGCACATAGGTGATGTCATACGCCATTAACAACATAGCCCACTTGCCGAGGCGCCCCTTCGGGACTGGCTGGGAGAGAATGTGCATGACGGGGTCAGCCCTGGAGATCAGGCTCACTTCATGTGACAGCATGTAGTGTCTCAGCTTCTTGACTGCGAAGACCAAGGCGAGGCAGACCTTCTTGATAGGAGTGTATTTGGCTTCTGCCCCCACTAATCTTCGGCTGAGGTAGTAGAGAGCTTGCTCCTTTCCCTCGTCGTTATTCTGGGTGAGCATTGCCCCCAGTGAGTATTCGGTAGCCGCTATGTAAAGAATGAGTGGCTTACCTTTGACGGGTGCCCCCAGCACAGGCGGGGTCTTCAAATAATCCTTCAGCCGGTCAAAGGCACACTGGCATTCATCACCCCAGCTGAATGGTGCATTCTTCATCATCAGTTTGTGGAATGGCTGGCAGTGTCCCGATAGGTTAGAGATAAACCAACGGATATAAGCTAGCTGGCCTTGCAGGGACCTCAGTTCTCATAGGTTCTTTGGAGGTGGCAGCTTGATGTGACACAACCTCGGACTTATGCATGCAAGCACGAATAGCAATCAAATGGGCCTTAATGGACCACCGCTCTCCCGTCGCACTCTAAACCCGGAGTGACTATAAGTGTATTGCAAGAAAAATTAGGACAACATGACTAACACAATCTAACAGAAGAAATGTTACAAGAGACAAAGGAAGAAATTTAAAGAAACAATAAGAGTGAAAGAAATTGTAGCATGAAGGTGGCCTTGCCCCCCCTCTCTCTCCTCGCTTCTTCACAAAACTCTACAAACAGAAGTCAAACAAGCTTCTCAGAAGAACTCCAAATGACAACCACGGAACCCCCAAAAATTCTCTCCACCGAACCCCAAAACAACATAGACATAAGGAACTCTCTCCCCAAAAAAGGAACCCCCTTGCTTCTTCCAACCGGAGTACCTTTTATAGGGCCAACCTAAGCCCCCACCGCTTTCTCTCCCATATGAACATCCTCGGCCGCAAAACTATGAGGCTCAGACAACTGCACACATGCCCGACAATAACGCAAATTCATTCCACGTTCAACACCCATGGGATCATTTTTTTTTCTTGCAGCCGCCATGGACGACCTTGGCCATATTGACGAGCCGCCTGCCGCATGAATGGGCTGCTTTCCCGCTGTCTTGTTCCTTGAAGAAACGACGTGAATGGGCCTTCGCTGCTTGCATGGGTGGTGTGAAGGGCGGCTGACCGCCACATGAAGAACTCCCCCTGCGTGAAGCTCAAAGATCGCATGCCTTAGTTGAAACTGCAACTGCCTTCCCCGCCATTGACACACGCAACAGCAAGGCTGCCATCACCTGCCCAGCCGGTGCCTTGATTTTCCTCTCTTGTGGCAGACAGAACCATAGTTGGTAGCTTCTCCCGCAACCCACGCGAGGCTCGCGCTTGTAACGGTCAGAACATGTTGCTCTGCTCTCTCTCTAGCCGGACGCCCAGGCCGCAGCTCCCTTTCTCAAATGCTCCTCACGAACGATCACGCGAACGGCTCCTGTATGTTGCCACGAACCCATGCACGCGAACGGCTTGGGCATGCGGCGTGCAAACGGCACTCCAGCAACTTCCCAGACAGCTCCCATGCATGAACGCCCCTCACGAACGGTCATGCGAACGGCCTTGCTCGGCCACCGCATGCTGCCTCTCTCTTCCACGGACAGGCCGGCCGTGCCGATCCCCTTCTTTTCCTAGCTGGCTGCATGCACGTGAGCCCTGGCCATCTCTTCTTCTCTCCTCCTGCCATCTTCTGCTGCTACGCACATGAACGAGCCATGCGAACGGCTGCGGTTCATCCTCCTTACACGAGTGCGGTGGCCACCAGTTCATGCAGGCACCATACGATCCCCTCCACACTAGCAGACACCACCGCTGGCAGTTGCCTCGCCGGCTTCTTCTTCTTGGCGAGCAGGCCGGCTAGAGAGGAAGGGGAACACTGTTCATAAAAGAGGTGACTTAGTTGAAACTTGTTTCATATAAAAAATTACACCAAAGCCCTTCAAACAATAGTATATTTCACTATGAAATATTCAATCCTCTTAAATATTTCTCAAATCAGAGTTTTGAACTTAAGACTGTTTCATTTGTAGCAGAAAAGGGAAAGAACACCCCTCTCATTAAAATGCATAGTGAAAATAATGCTAACAAAGTGTTTGCAAAAATTGATAATCAGAACAAGTCCAGTGCTCAGGACAAGGGCAAACAAAAGGTTGAGGTGTTCAGCAATTCACACCCACACAAGTCTACATGTTAGGATAAACACCAGAACATGAGTAAAACTTCTGCCACTACAAAACCCCAGAAGAACACAAATAAGTCTCCACAGAAAAATAATTCCATGAATGTTTCAGGTGCATCTGCAAATGTTAGGAGTTCGGAGACTAGGAGAAACCATCTGTTGACACCCGTTTTAGCCCGCAAGTTGCGTTATTTCTCATATTCATCATTTCTAATGTCCCAAATTACCTATTATTCTGGAGCCTTCCTTGGATAGATTTCGAGCCCATTTCATTGTTCCTTATCCTTTGAGCCTTAGAGATCATGATTCCATTGAGTCCTGGAGCTTATTTTATCAACTTCTGGCTTCCAAGCTGACTTTCGGCCCATTTTAAGCCCACTTCCATCAAGCATTCGGGTCTCTCTTGGTGCATAGTCCTGAATGTGACTCTTTTTCATCCCCTTGGCCCGATACCATTCGAATCCTGGCCCGTCGCCCACAAGTTGGAGGGCTCGGAAGGGCTAAAATGATAGGTGTGGTGCACATAGAAATAAGAAATAAAGTAGGACAACAAATATAATAACAGAAATAAACAACCTACAATAGATTCCAGTCCAACAAAAAGTACAGTCTAAACTAGTAAAACGTACCACACTCCAAGTGAACACTCGGCCCAGCGACTGGCAACTAAGAAACTCCAAGCAACTCCCTCGAATCCCAAGGAAGAACCGCCACACCTAAAAATCAAGGGTGAGCCTCCTATCACTGGCTCAGTAGGGATCCTGTGGAACCCCAATCGAAAATGACGACGGTATGGAAAGAAGCAACTACGACAAGAACAATAGTAACAGTTAGGAACAGTAAACACGGTGGCCGGCAAAACCTAAGCTCTACAGCTACTCCTACTGTACAGGAATAGAACCTAACACCCTGATCCTACGGTCAAGGGACAACCAAACACGAACCACCAGACTACGACTTCCCTAGTCATGCTACCAGGGAAACGATATGACGTCTCTGTTGTGGAGGCTTGTCCTCACAGACAAGGGCCCACATTGAAACCACGCGGTCTGGAAATGCAGTCACGACCTCGCCATCATGAACTCAACGATGTCTAGGGAAAGCCCTCGGTGACGCTCACCGAAAACCCCAGACCTTGACTATGGGAATGCTCTCGAAATCATACACGAAGCCTCGTCTCGTAGATGAGAAACGAAAACCTGGGACACGACAACTCACGTCACGTGACGGGAGTACCACTCACCAGAAGAATAGGTCGGGTGCATCCTCTGACGTCTTACACCGTGCCCTCATGTCTCGTTATGACACCCCAGGCAGAGACAAAGACACTGAAGTAACTAGGAACTCACAACAAGGACTAGTTGGGGTCACGCTCGTCAGTGGGTGTCCTCAGCTCCCAACTATGCGTACACACACAGACCATCTACTCTAGGTCGGGTTCTCTATCTGGTTTTCCCCCCCACCAAACTCTGCTAGCAAAGGCAAAGGGCCCTATGGTAACCAACCTAAAAATCATCTCACTCAGGTAAGCCGCTCCACCACTCCCGGGTGGGTCAGCACACGTGTGACGTAAGAAGGCTGCGTCTAGTGGAGGGTCACTAACGTGAACACAGAAAACCACGTACGCACCCATTGCGAGAAACATTGAGTAACAGGTGGCTCGAGGCCACCAGACTCTGGATAGCCCATTAGACCTACTAAACTTAATGGTCCTTGAGTTATGAGACACGGGGTCAAGACCGTTGCATGTGATAGCACTACACCGTCAATCTGGCCTAACCCCTAGGTCTGAAACCACGAAGCGATGACTCATGAGGCAGTTCACAATCACCACGACTCCTCCCTCAATAGGGGAACGCAAGAGACCTCCAGTCATGAGCTGGGGAAATGGACTTGCAGTCCAAGGCAGTACACATGGCCCACATGGAAACTCGGAACACACGCATGGGGTCACTTGGACCCCAAGACTCATGAACACACTAATCAAGATGATGCGGCACCTCTGGAAACCCCCAAAGATACAAACATAGGTCCCACGGTGTCTGGGACATTCACGAGGCTGAAGGTCAACCACTGTGTCACAACTGGGTCGACCGGAGACCAACACAATGCGAAACAGGCATAGCCAACACAGAGAATCACCTGTCGGTCCTCTCTTGGGCCGCCACAAGACTCTAGCGGCCCAACCTTATGCCGCTACACTCCCTCTGGTGCCCGTACCTATGCCCACTAGAGGGCACGTGACCCCAATGGTCAAAATACGCACCCCAAGACGCAACGGTCAAAAATAGAGTTGGTGGTCAAAGCTTTGACTACCACCTTTGCTGGTGATTTATCGTGGGGCCGCCAGTCGACGCCCGCCTTGCCGACAAAATAGTACCCTGTGGTGTGCCTACCTTAGGCCGCCAAGGGTGTGGCTATCTCTGGAAGGACCGCCAAGCCGTCCCGAGATCGAAATGGGCGAACCACCCCAAAAATTTCATTCCATGCCCTGTTCACGCCCACGTGAAGGGAAAAACAAGGGGAAACGAGATCTACAACTTCTTCTTCTACGCCATTAGCCAGTTCTACACCGATTTTGAGTTATTCGTGTTTTTCTGGCAGGGTGCACTATTCACCTACAGACCCAATATTTTTCCTATATTCTAGCACCATTTTCTCCCTCTTTTGATCATCTTTTCATCTTGCTCCCTTCATGAAAGTTGTTCATCTTTCAGTTATCTATAATTTCTTCTTCTACCACTTTTGCTAGTTCTACACCGTTTGGGAGATATGATCTAATTTCTAAAGTCTCGCGAAGTCTACCCAAAATTTTCCCCAATAGCCTAGTGGTCATACGATAGACCGCGAGGCACATCCAAGAGTCTAATTTGTGCTGGACTCTTGCACCGTTTCTGTGCGCCGTAGCCTCCTTACAGGAGCTATAACTTCTGGAATCTTCACCCAAATTAAGCATCATTTGTTCCTATGTCTTCTCCTTGATATTATCTTGAATTCGGTCTATAGAACTCAGACTTTCATTGGCTATCTTGCTTAGAAACGTGGACTGAAGTTGGGGGTTTATGCATCATAGTTCAACACAAACTCTATTTCCTGCGCGATGGGCCCTCCTTTCAAGAGCCATATCTTCCAGATCCTTCCTCCAAATTGAGCCCCACTTGTTCTTATCTCTTATCCTTTGTATTATCTCATGATTGATCCATAGGTCTTGAGATTTGGTGGACTCTATCTCTAAAAATCATGATGGAAAGTTCTGGGTTTTCTGTAGTTTCTATATAAAGGGTCCTATGCAGACTGTGCGACAGCGGCACGTTTCCAAGGCAACAATGAAGCCATGCTGCACTGTCGTAATCTGCCTTAGACCTTAGCCTGAAGAGGGAAGTATTAGCTTCATTTTGGTTCCTTATTTGCTCTATTTCATCGACGTTTGCCCTCTTAACCCCTACTTTCAAAAAATCATCACAATTTTGCTGGTTTTCTGCTACAACTCCGTGACGGGGGCCTGTTCTTCAAGCAGGGGTGAAGTCATGCTTCATCCTCTTCGTCCTCCTTCGACTCCATCTTGAAGAGGGGAGTATTAGCTTTGTTTTGATCATATATGTGTCTTATTTCTCTAATCTTTTTCCCCTCTTCAAGCCCCAATTTTTTAGATTTCACCACTTTAATTCTGTGATTATCACTGTCAGCAAGGGCATTTGGTTGAGGATTGCCTCGAGTTTTGAGATTATATTTATGACTTGGAAGTGAAAAAGAGAATCGATTGGGCCGCCATTCATAAAGTTATTCTACATCTTCCAAGCCAGTAGCAGCAAGAAGCGCCGCCCAGGCAGCCGTCTCCATCACTATAAGACCCGGGGCACCCCCGTGATCCTTTATCTAATATGGCACCCGCTCCATCGCCCACTGCATCACCTGTTCCCTTACCTAAGCCTTCATCTACCCTACTACGTTCGCCATCTCCTACCCCATCTTCGCAACCTCCACAAAACCAAGCCTCTGCTCAGGCTAGTGCCCTCCCTTCTTCTCCCGCCACCACTTCCACTACTTCTATCCCCAACGCCGCTCGACACGTTATGTCGATACGTCGACGGTGGGCACCACGATCTCCCCCTTCGTCCTCTCCATCTCTACCTTCACTACAATTGTCTCCATCTCCACCACCACCCTCTCCACCATCACCTCCACTGCCTTTACCTTCTCCACCTTCCTCCCCATTCTCCTCACCGCCCAAGCCTGAGCAAGCCATACCTCCACTGTTACCTTCGCCTTTGCCCACACTCGAACCTGCCATTACCTCTACTCCTCCACCACCACTTAAAAATGGCATACCCATTGAAACCTTCACACCATCTGAACCTATTCCTATTCCCTTCACTTCTCCACCTACTTCCACCCCACGAAACGGGTGTGCATTATTGATGGTGGCCCTCGGGTCTGGTCCCCAAGGAGATGACCAGCTAGGTCAGGACAGTTCAATGCCGGTTCTGCATTACAAAATTCAAGATTTCATTTGTCACATGCCTATTCATGTCCTGGTCTTTGGCTATTTTGGGAATGAGCTTACCCTTCCAAAGATGGTTGCTAAGAAGAGTTCCCTTGCACTAGTGGTAGCTTCTTCAAAAGTGAGGCCGCTGGCAATCTCTCTGCTCGTCGGAGGTTCGATTATTGATGCTGTTATTACCTCTCACTCGATCGTAGTTCTGTTCACTGGCCAAGAGGGGTTCTATACTTGGATTATGCTAACTCATATAGTCACCAAGAGCCTGATGGATTCCCTATTCAAGGGGCAGTTAGCCATATCTTCTGCACTTTCCAAGGACATTCTGCATATCCTATGCAATCTTCCTCGGTTTATTGGTGAGTCGGCCACGTCAACGCCGCTCATTACTCTCCCTCAGTTTCGTCCTGCCCTTCTAGTAAGGGAGTTATGCTCCATGCCCGATTGCCAAGTGGAGATGCTGAATCTCATGCTGCTAGTGCTAAGTGACAAAACTCCGTGATTTTCTGATATCCATTCATTTAAGGAGTTATCTGTTCAAGAATGTCTGCCTATGGTTAGCACTGGGTGTCTAGGGGCAACCGCCCTGATGAAGTTACAGGTTCACAGTCGGGCCAGGCCATCTGCCAGGTGATGAAAAATGATGAAAAGAGAGCATGTAAAAGGAATAATGTCTTGAATAAGCAAAAATTGTTTCAAAACAAAAAATCTTACTACTGCTACAGTTGTGAGAAACCTAGCCATATAGTCAGGGATTGTTGGCAAGTTAAAGGAAAGAAAAAATTTCATGTTGAAAATGATAACATGCCTGGTTACTCATAGAAATTCAGTGATTATGTTTATGAGAAAGCTATGAAGTATTCAAGCTCTTGTCATCGTATCACGTGACGGGCGTACCTACCCATTAGAAGTAAGGCCAGATGCGTCCACTGATATTTTAGTCCATGCCTCAAGTGTCTCCCTCACCCCAGGCAACACTGAGACACCGTACACAGTAACCACTGAGCAAGGACTAGCTAGGGTCACACTCGTCAGCAGGGGTCTGTCACCCCCAACCACGTGTGCACACATAGACTATGTGTTCTAAGTCGGGTCCTCTAGCCGATTTTTCCCCAGCCCAGACTCAGGCTTCAAGACGAGGGGCCCTATGGTAACTAGCTTAAAAACCATCACTCTCGGGTCTAACTTTCCACCTACTCCCAGGTGGGTAAGCACACAAGTGCCCAGGCAAGCTACGACTAGTGGGGGGTCACTGAAAGTGAACACCGAAAGTCACATACGCACCCATTGCGAGAATCACAGAGTAACAGGTGGCTCAGGGTCACTAGACTCGAGACAATCATCTAGACCTAATAAATCCAATGGCTCTTGAGTCACAAGACTTGGGGGTCAAGGCCGTTACACAGGACAACTCTATGTGGTCATTCTGGCCTATCCCTAGGTCAGAAACCACAGTAAAATAATTAATGAGACAGCACATGGCCGCCAACCCTAATCCCTTCTAAAGGGCAACTAAGAAACCCTCCTGCCCTAGGCTGGGTAATTAGACTCACAGTCCACAGGCCATATGCATGGCCCACATGGAAACGACTTTTCGGAGAAGCTATCTGCGTGCGGGAATGGCCCTCCTCACTTAAACCGATGCACAAGGACTCGATTAAGCATAACACAAAAGCCCAAAACACAAGGGGGTCACCTTGACCCTTAAAATCTATGGGCACACTAATCGAGATAAATCGTCACCTCCGAACACCCAAAAATATGGTCACGGTACCCATGGGGTGTTTGGGATATCCACGGAACCAAAGGTCAACCATTGGCTCACAACCGGATTGACCGAGGGCCAAATAGGCCAAGACAGGGGATTTAGGTCGACCAAAACCCCTGGGTCGGTCGACTGCCCAACGGGCCCTTTGGGTCTGGCCCAGATTGATCAATCGGACCAAATCAGTCGATCGATTGAAATGGCCAGAATGCCCCTCCGTGGTGAACGCTGTTCGGTCGACCAATGCTAGGTGATTGGTCGATCAAAAATGGTAGATTGCCATCCGAACCCCACCTAGGGGTTCGGTTTCCATGACCACTAGATTCCCAATTGAGGGGAAACCAGTCTAAAAATCATCCTCAGGGTAGCCCCTCCACCACTCCCTGGTGGGTCAGTACACGCGTACCGAAGGCTACGACTAGTGGAGTGTCTCTGAAGGAGTAGACTCTCAAGCCACGGAAAACAACGTCCGAACCCGACGAAGTACGGGGACCGTCCCATGTACCAGCACCGTCGCACGGTGACCACAGTCGGAGAAGAAACAGGACTGTAAACCACCCAGTGCAGTCTAGAGCCTGGCAGTCCTACCCAGGAGCACCACAGGCTCTAACGGTCTACCGCTGGGTCGTCACAGCGATCTGACGGCCCAACACAAGGGCATCAGGCCAACAGTGCAAAGCGCACTGTGACGCGCCAACCCTGGTGCGTCACAATCCCTGACGCGCCTAACCCAGTGCGTCGGGAGACTAGTAGAAACAAGCTGCGACACGCACCACTCAGGGCGTCACAGTCTCTGACAAACCACCCTGGGTGCGTCAGGAGGCACGATGAAATCAGCTGTGACGCGCACCCCTCGGGGCATCACAGCCTCTAACGGTCCTGCATAGGAGCGTAAGGGTGAAGGGCAGCGTCAGCTCTGACGCTCCCTCACTGGGGCGTCACAAGGCTCTGACGCCCCACCCTGGGTGCGTTAGAGGCCATAACCCCCCAACAGTTAGAAACTCAATGGTCAGAAAACCATAACGGTCGGATGCCAACGGTCGGATCGTCACTCTGACAGTCCAACCTAGGCACGTCATACACCCTGGCGGTCTATCGTGGGACCGTCAAGCCCATGGGTCGCTCAGTTGGCAAAGCAGCGCCCTGTGACGTGCCAACCTTGGGGCGACACAGTCTGTGACGCACCCACCCTGGGGCGTCACAAGCTGTGACGGTCACTGGAAGGACCGTCACACTGTTCCGACGGTGAATCGGTGAAAAATGAGCAAAAACACCAACCACGCCCCCATACCTACATGGGAGAGGGGGAAAACAAGGGGGAAGCCCCCTAGGGACCCTTAGCATGCTTCTAGGCCATCAAAACGTAGAATCGTGGCTTAAATCCATAGATCGGGCGAACTCTCCCCAAATCATGGAAACCCATCTCTCGGCCTCCCCTCGGGCTAGAAATAGCGGGAAAGGAACGCGGAGAGCTAGGGAACGTCACCCTACCTCGACCTCACCTCGAGGTGCATCGGATCGTCCACAAATCACGAAGAACGCTTTTAGAACCCTCGCCCCTTCACGATCTCCCACAAGCTTTATGCTGTCACGATTGCCTCACCGTCTCCGTCGTCACCACATCGCTGCCCCGCGCCATCTGTAGCTGGAGGGGATGTCACCGCGAGCTCGTCAGACGAAGAGGAGGAAGAGAGGGGCGCTCACGTTGGGGGAGGAAGAAGGAAAGAGGAGGAAGAAGAAAAGGTAAAAAGGAAAAAGAAATGCCCCTATTTATAGAAAATCTAAATTTTTAGAAAAATATCAAAAAATATCTATAAAGAATCTCCAAGACATTCACAAGGTCAGCTGTCAACCACTGGATCTTACCAGGTTGACCAGAAACCAATAACGACTCTGAAGTAGTACGGACTACTAATCGATATAAATGCACTCCTGGCTACCTTATAACATGGTCATAGCCCTCATACGATATCAAAGACATCCACGGGACAATGGGCAAACCACAAGGTCAAGCCAAGACAATTGAAGACCAAAACATCAGAAATACAACACTCTGGGGACAAGTGGTCGATTGCTTGACTGCTAGATAAGCCAACTGGTCAGCTAAAGGGCCGCTAACCACACACAAAGAACACAGACACTTGACGGTCATAGAAAGGGCCGTGAGGTGACTGTAGTGGTCATACACTACGTCGCTAGACCCAGTCAACCCTCGAACCGACTTAACTAGTCAAACCACCAAACGGTCTAATATAGAACCGCTTACAAATCTTAACGGTCTACCAATGGGCTGCTAAGGACACAACTTGAACTGACTTAAAACATTGACCAAAGTCAAATGGAGCTTAGCGGTCTACTAATGGGCTGCTAAAGACTACAAATAGTCAGAGCTAGATCGCTAGCCCGAACCGACCTAAAATCATTGACCGAAGACCACGCGAAGCTTAGTAGTCTATTAATGGGCTGCTAAAACAAGCCATACGGTCTATCGTAGGACCACTTAGCCAAATCGATTAATCAATACCGTCTAGTGGTCACCTAATGGGCCGCTTGACAAGGCTTGACGGTCCAACAATGGGTCGCGAGCCAAGAGAAATGGTTTATTGCAAGACCGCGAAGACCTGAACCTACATAACATCAAACGGTCACCTACTAGACCGCTTGAGGACACAAACGGTCACTGGAAGGACCGCTAAGGCGTTATAGAGGGAAAAATAGAAGATCAGCCAAAACTGGACCTTTCCACGCCCCGTCCGCCCTAAAACGAAGGGGAAATAAACCTAATGGCCAATTTAACCTTCCACACTCCGGAAGGGATCAATTCAATGCACAAACGACAAGAAATGGGCGATTCCACCGAATCGACCCAACACGAGTCACATGGGTTTCCGGGCTCATACTGGTCCCGAACGAGAACCAATCATGATGAAACTGGTGAAAATGGAATGCTAACATGCCAGGGGTTCCAAGGATACTAATCTAGCAAGAAACTATCACCGGGAAAGGTGAACTCGTCTCACACCCCCCGATACATGCTTTTACCCAAATGTGACAAAACTCGCTCATACTCACACCGTTCGGCTCCAAATCCCGAGGGACGCAGAAGAGAAGCAGGTGATCAATGTCCCTACCTCCACCGAAGTTCTTGCGTGCCGAAGTGACTAAACCGCGTCAAAAACGTCACGATGACCAAACTACGTCGGCTTTGAATCCACCGAGGGATCGCGCCAATGCCACGCTCCATCCTTCACGCTAGCACACTCCACGATCACTCCACGACCACCATCTTCCAAAGGCCATAAGTACATTATGGCTGCCACCGACTACTTCTCTCGTTGGGCAGAAGCCCTTCCCCTGTAGTAAGTCACTAGCGAGGTGGTCGCCAGATTTGTCTGGCATAACATCATCTACCGATTTAGCACTCCCAGTCGTATAGTCTCCGACAATGGGATGCCGTTCAAGAACAAGGCCGTATACCAGTTAGCGACTAAGTTCCACATCGACTGGAGAACCTCTTCGGTCTACAACCCACAGGCCAACGGTTTGACTGAGGCCTTCAACAAAACTCTCTGTAAGCTCCTGGCTAAGATTGTTAGCCACTGGATACGTGATTGGGGTGAAAAAGTCTCCGAGGCATTATGGGCCTATCGGACGGTCTACAAAACCCCCACGAGATGTTCATCGTTCTCCCTCGTCTATGGAGCGAAAGTCATCGTCCCCATCGAAATCCAGTTAGCATCGTACCGCATAGCGGTACACACCAGCTTGGCCGGCCCTGATGAAAATGAATACTAGAGAAGGCTGGAAGAGCTTACTGGTCTGGAAGGCAAACGGCTCGAAGCCTACAAGCACCTACAAATGTACCAGGCCTGCATGGCACGAGCCTACGATAAGCTCGTCAAGCAACGAGCCTTCAAGCAAGGCGATCTTGTCATGATTAAGGAAAGAGAAGTCACGACAGGGCGTTTCAGTGGCAAGCTTCAGCCGAATTGGCGAGGCCCGTACATCATTTGCGATGCCTATGAGGGTGGGGCCTATATGGTCGTAGACCATAAGGGCCACAAACCCTTCCCACCTCTCAATGGTAAGCACATAAAGCTATATCATGCACCAGAACATGAGTTCACGCGCCACACTAACTAAGGTGTACACTCCCAGTCCCAGCCAGCCAAACTGATCTTCTCTTGCAGAGGGCCGAACCAGCCACCCCTTTCGATTCTTCCCTCCAGTCAAGCAGCAGGGCTAGCCGAGCCCTCCAGGAATCACCCTTAGACATTTTCAGAAGCCAGCCTCCTGCCTTTGTCCTCGCAACGACAAGAGCGGGGGCACCACTGCACCAACTCCAGCCCAGCCATCAAGCCCTCAAGTAAGTAAACAAAAAAAAAGAAACAACAAAGTGGGGCCAAAAACAGAGGTGCCCCAGTGGACCCAGTCGTCCCCCTCACGAGGAGGCGACTGGGGGCAAAAGGGCTAGCAACCTGGCTGAGGTGAAGACCTGCAAGGGCACCTCAGGCAAAATTGGGAAACCGCTCGACGTGAAAACTCACAAGGGCGCATCAAAAAAAGCTAAAGGGGGTCGGCCCAGGTGAAAACCTGAAAGGGTGCCGGAGCCGATAACGAAAAATTTTCTCTTCCCACACCAATCAGGGTGGTCTTCACCTGCTCCCTAGTAGATCGCGGGACTCTCTTGCACCGATCGTTGATCAATCTGCGTCTCCAAACCGATAGCCCGATACTTCCCAGTCATCCCCGCCCGATGTAAAATAAACACCGATCGCTTGCGGTCGGTGGGGAAGACGTCTAGTACACGAGCCCCCACAATCGTCTACACTCTTACCAGCAGAACCTCCTTCTCTCCACGTGACGCATAACTTTTCGTGCTCACATGCTGTGCCCAAGCGGCATATCCCCAATCAAACACTTGGTTCCGCTGGTGATCGTCGAGAAATCGATTGGCACGCCCACATTCCATCCATCCATGTTTGTCTCAGTCTTCCAGAACGATTAACCATACGTCGTTCCTTCCTGTGCGTTCCTATCATTCTTTTCACCCACCTTTCAATACTCCCGGAATCCCCGCGTGCGAAGTCGACCCATCTAGCCTTTTCGTAAAACGCGAGTGTGCATCCCCGTCACGAGGGAAAGAACAAAAGGGATTCTCCCCCACACACGTAAACAAATTGGCACGCCCGGTGGGACGTCTCCCTACCTCTCTTCTTTCTGCCGAAGGAGAGCTACACCTGCCAAGTACATGCCGCAATGGCCTCACCTTTTCTTATTGGAGATGAAGAGGAGGGCCCACGTCTAGACTGTAACATGCGACTGGTCATCATCAAGTGACCAACCTGCACCAGTAATAGCAATAACAAACATGTGGCGATAGTGACCTACAGTCCGATCGTCATCGCCATCCACGCCGAGCACGTACGGTTGGCAACGCCAATCGTGTTTGGCAACGCTGCCTCGGCCTTTGGCTCGCCCTGATCCTCGGGCGCCATTGTCGTGGCTGACGAGCAGCCCGGTCCAGCGACTGCCTATACAGGCAGCCGGCCCCTCTGCTCCTCCGGCAACAAAGACCCACCCGGTCATTGGCCCCTGGGTCCCCAGCTCTGCCAGTACCCGACATGGGTCTCTAGCCTCGGGTTTCGAGTACAACATCATTCTCGACCCATCCAAGCACAGAGCATTGGGTCCCCAGCGATGTCGATTTTTAATACGGACAATGAGATCCGGGTCTTTGGCACCTCAAACACTTGATGTTGGTGCTAAACTCCGGGTCTTTGCTACATCAGCTTCCAGCACAAGCTTCTAGTATTAGATACCCAGTACAACACCGACAACGGCCTGTAGGGGCATTGTGCCAAAGGGCTCGGCCACATCAACCCATAACATGGGCACCATGCCCCGGGACGTGGCCACTTCAACCCAAGATGGGCTCCCCAGCCCTGGGCCTCAGCTCCAGCAACACCCATGACGGGCTCCCAGCCCTAGGTTCCAGCTCCAGCAACACCCAAGACAGGCTTCCCAGCCCTGGGTTCCAGCTCCAGCAACACCCAAGATGGGCTCCCCAGCCCTAGGTCTCTGTCACGCCCCGAACCGATAGCAGCGGAAAGCAATGCTCGGAACGTGGTAGCGAAACAGTCATGATAATTAGAGCAGCAATAAATAAACACAAAGAAATAATGTTTAAACATATAGAGGCCAATGATTTGGGAAAAATATAATAAGGGGGGCGGCCTTAACAGGTTCGGATCTGACGCTGGCCGGATCCGACCCGCTAGTGACCCGCGGGGGGTCTCCCTTGCCGCCCGAACGCGGGGGCAGCTAGGGTTTCACCCTAGTCGCCGCCACCACGCGAGCAGGCTCGGGGAGGCCCAGCCGCGGGCGTTCAGCAACCGTGCGAGCCCCCTTCACCTACAGGCCCCACCTGTCGCCACCGGCCACTCTGCCGTCGTCACCATCACCTGTGCCGCCAGACGGAAGAGGAGAATCTCATTCGCCCCCTTTCGCCGGAGAACACCACCATGACGCCATCACCTACCACCACGCGCATTCGGACGCCGCCGCACACCATGGAGGACCATCCATGGCTCCTTACCAGCCCCATGGGCACTGGTAATCAAGGAACCAAGGTCTGAAATGGCCATCCTCACTGCGCACGAAGGGCGACTGCGACCATGGAGATGAGATTGGCTCGAGCCCGTCGGTGGGTCAAACACGGCATAAAAATATGCGTTTTGATCCTCTTGATCTCGGGAACAATTCCCTGGCATCAATCGGACGTTCCTCATGCCATGAGTGACCCAATCGAGCGACGAACATTGAGCCCCATGCATGAATGAGAATGACGAAAATACAACAAAATCACGTCAATTTTGATCAAACCAGCAACTTGGCTCTGATACCACTGTAAGGTTTCGACCAGAATGCGCAGCGGAAAACATCGAAACCTTAGGTTGCATATCGTTGCTGAATTTTCAAATTTGAACTAAGTCGATAAATCCTACGATGTGAAGAATAATTCTTTACCTTTGTGGGGTCAAGAATCTCCCAAAACCTCGAAGATGAACGAGAGGAAGATCCCGGGGTCGCGAGCCATTCAAGTGTCCGGCATCCAATTGTATCCACACGAGCAGTGGAAGTAGACGGGATCTCCTCCACAATCTCCACACGCCGACCTAATCTCAACACCACCATCCACCGTGGAGGAAGGAGAGAGAAGGAAGGGGGTGCCCCTAGGAGAGAGAGAGAGAGGAGAGAGGGCGGCCAAGGTTTTCACTTTGTAGCTTGGCCAGGGTTTCTCCCTTCAGCGTATATTTATAGACTTTTGACATTTTTTACAAAAAGCCAATAATAGTCTATAAAGTCCACCCATCCCGATCTGTCCAATACTCTATTGTGTGTAACCCTCTAGGCCCAATAGTCAGTTTGATTTTTCAGCCCATTAAGTAATGAACTTCTTCTTAACTTAAATAATTCTATCCATTAACTCTTAATGGAATTAGCGGGCTTTCCGATAACGAAAAGTACCAAGCAATGTCTCGTGATCTCAAATGACATTGGGGATAAGCAACCCACTCTGGAACCTTCCCGTCTACAGATTTCACACAACTATAG
The DNA here is from genome assembly GCA_024336825.1 of Amorphophallus titanum. NCBI lineage: Eukaryota > Viridiplantae > Streptophyta > Magnoliopsida > Alismatales > Araceae > Amorphophallus > Amorphophallus titanum. The sequence continues at coordinate 24,360 of JANBPO010003800.1, forward strand.
ATCCTCATTCATCCAATGCCCTACCAAGACTAGGGTATAGTCAAACTGTTAAACCCTATTGAGTCCTGGCTCAACTGTCTGCGTCCATGCGTTGACGCACTCATCAACAATCAACACATATATATATAAAACCAGAACCATAGCTAGCCAAATGAACGAGCAGCCTCTAGCAGACGGCCTGGCCCTGTTATGAACATGCAGCGTCATTCGGGCAATTGCCCCTAGACACCCAGCGCTAACATTATGCGGACTTTCTTGGACAGATAACTCCTCAGAATGCTGATCATCATGAAACCATGGACTCCTATCACTCGGCACCAAGAAATGGAGATCAGACAACCTCTCTCGACAATCATACTTGAAGCATAACTCCCTTACTAGAAGAGAAGGATGAAGCTGAGGGAGAGTGATACGCGGCGTTGACGTAGTCGACGTGCCGATGAACTGAGGGAGATTGCATAAAAAGTACCGAATGTCCTTGGAGAATACAGAAGATATGGCCAATTGCCCCTTGAACATAGAACTCATCAATCTTCTGGCAGCCGTATGAGTTAGCACAATCTGAGTGGAGAACCCTTCTGGGCCAGTGATCTAAATGGCAACAGAGAGAGGGGTAATAACAACGTCAACAATCGAACCTTCGGTGAGCAATGAGATTGCCACCGGCCTCGCTTTTGAAGGAGCTAGCACCAATATGAGGGAGCTTATCTTAGCAACAATCATAGGCAGTGGAAGCTCATCATTCCCAAAATGGCCAGAGATCAGGACATGGACCGGCATTCGGCAGGTGAAATCTTGAAGCTTGAAATGCAGAATCGGCACTGAATCATCCTGACTCAGCCCCTCTTCACCATGGGGACCAGACCCAAGGGGCATCAAAGGTAGCACACACCCGCTCCGTAGGGTGGAAGTGGATAAAGAGGTGGAGGGAATAGGTTTGGAAAGTGTGGATGCTTCAATGGGGATGGTGTGTTTAGGTGGAGGCAAAGGGGTAGTGGCAACGACAGGTTCAAGTGTGGGCACATGTGAAGGTGGTGGTGTAGCTTGCTCAGGCTCGGGCAAGGGGGGAGATGGAGGAGAAAGTGGAGAAGGTAAAGGCGGTGGTGATGATGGCAAAGGAGAAGGTGAAGGGGAAGGCCGTGGTGCCCATCGTCGACGTATTGACACGATGTGTCAGGTGACGTTGGGTGTGGAAGGAGTGGTGGGGGAAGTGGTGGAATTGGAGGAAGAAGGGGAAGCACTAGCCCAAGTAGAGGCTTGGGTTGGTGGAGGAGACAAAGGCGGGGTAGGAGACAGTGAAGGTAATGGTGTAGGCGAAGCCTTAGGTGAATGAATGGGTAATGGAGCAGGCGATGGGGTAGGGGATGGAGGAGGTGACAGAGTGGGTGCACTGCTAGACGATGAATTATAGGGGTGCCCTTGGTCTTGTAATATCTTGATTTATTTATTGAGTTATTAGTTATTATTACACAAAAATTTACGAGATTTATTAATAAATTAAAGTTTATAAGAAATTAAAAATTTTCTAATAAAATAAAAATTTAAATCTAACTTGTTTCTTGTCTAAGTATGTGCAGAATGTAGGTTCAAATTTGAAGATTCGAAGCCCACAAGTTAACAGTTTCTGGTCATATAACGCCCTTGTTATGGCCCGTCACCTTCCATAACGGACCAATGATGGCCCATTACTTTCTTCCGAAATCCCAAAGCCCTGGTCTCAAAAAAATTGTTCTTAACGCCTCCATCTTAGTCCGTTATTCTCTCTTGGCAGATCACTATCTGTCCGTTAAGCTCCCCCGAACATAGTAAAAACACTCAATTTTTATGGGTCACTCTTCTAACGGATGAAGGTCTGTCCGTTAATCTTTGGTGATGGCCTCTATCAAGTCCGTTATGTCACACAGAAACTCTATTTTGCAGAACAAGTTTGGCTTAATTCTTCAGTCAATTCCATATCTTTCAAGAACAGAACTTTCATTCTTATTTCAACTGAACTCATTATACATCAAGTGGTTGATAAAATTCAGAAATTATGATACATCAAGAATAAAATTCAAATTACATTCATTGCCTTATCCGCATGAGGCCGGATCTTGCGTAGCTCTTTTACATAAGCATGACGTTCCTCCTCATCTTCTGCCACTTCCTCTTGCCACGGGCGCGTTTTGCTGATGTCCCACATGATCAGTGCGTTCCGAACAGCTCTCTCGTCCGCCTCGGTCCCCAACTTCCTAGCTAGAAGGGGAGGATGGTGTGAAAGTGCAGGAACTTCAGTTCGAGGTAGCCCAACTTGAAGATGGCATCGGTGAGGGTTGTAGATCGCCATGGTAGTGTTCCCCACTAGTTGTAGATCTAGGCCTGGCCACCGAGGTACTCTAAGTATGGTTCTTCGCAGAACATTGGGCCGCATCATGAACTTGTCCACCTACAAATGTGTTGAGGAAGAGGCTCCATTCATCACTTGTTTTCTTGTCTACTGTCTGACACTCCGCCTGTTGAGAAAACCCAAATGCTCCGCCGATAAAGAACAAAGGGTGGTTCCCAAAGATCCGACTAGTTGTGATCAATTCTTCCTTGTGTTGAAATTTCATTCTCACTCCCACCTAACACTCAAGGAGTACCATGGAGCCGAAGAGAGGTCCTCCTAGACAAGTTGAACTAAGCCCTTCATAAAGATATGAAAGGACCGCTTGTAAAATAGATAATCCCTGCCATAGCCCGCTGATAATGCTCAAGTTTTGGATATCAAGGAGATGGTCGGTGGTAGAAAAGAGAAAGACCCCGCATAAGCAGACCGATATAGCTTTAGCAATGGCTTCAAATCTACCACTCTTATTCTTGCAGTAGGCGGTGACCCACTGAGCCATCGATAACAAATGGATATGTTGGGGGCTAATCATGGTCCTAACATCATTTGGGTTATGGATAAAATCATTTAAGGTTAATGAAGGGTCTATGGGTTCAACCGTGTGGCATACTAAGTTTTCATCCCCTACTTTGGTCTTGGCAAGAGATAGGTATAGAAGCTTGAAACCCACTCAGACATGATCTGCGACCCGCAAAAACACGATCTGAAAATCTAGGGTATTACTGTCCTCCCCTCCTCACAAAAATATCATTCTTAAAATTTAAGACGAAGCACAAAGCTCAGGGGAAGAAACTCACCCAACGGGTAGGACTTCGCGGCCACTGCACCACCAAGCCACACAACGCACAACCGACCCTGAGGGACACTGCTGGACCAGCATGACCACAAGAGCCCTCTCGCTCCACCACAGCAATCCATGTCAGACCTTGCACTGATCGCGGTACACGAAACCAACAAGTCTGGCATCACCTCAGTACCCTCAAAACGTCCAAGGGCCCAATACACCAAACACAATCCGCACGTAGAGAAATACACGATCCACAATAAGAAGACCGCAATTAGCACCTACAGGGGTCGAGAGCTTCCCAGCTACGGGGCATCGAGCCCTCCCCGCGAGAAGCACCTCACACCTCACCATCAGATGGCAATGTCACTGCCAAGCACAGTTGGCCACAGCTCTTTCGTCAGCTCTGCACTGCCAGCGACACGCTCTCAAGCCAAATGTCGTAATACACATCGGCCAACACTGGTCCCAAAAACCAATGCCTCATCAGACACCAACAATACCAAGGGGCACCTTATGGACAACCACCAAGGCTTCACCAACTGGAAATCACCATGCACATCAACCAACTCTCAGTGCCTACGTATGCACATCGATCCCTTGCATAGCTCCCTCCGAGCCATGGGAACACCACAATCTAGACCACGGCACCACCAGATGCACCATGCTCCAAACTCTCTCGAGTCTTGTCATAGACAAGCACTACATCCATAACCGCCACATCTCTCGATCAATCTCGAACCTCACACCCATTGAACAACTGATATAGTAAACTACATCTCATCAGGGTGGTTAACAATTCCAGCAACTTCCTCAACTACCCATCATGGCATCCACACAAGATCGCCCTGTCAAAGCCAACACCTCTTACTCCTCTGATCCACCTCCAGAACACCCACACAAACTAAAGTCAGTCAACTCCCAAGCTCATTCCTAAGCACCGAACAACAATGCCAAACAATCGACCCAAAAGTCTACGACCTACCTCAATACCAGTCGCTAAGTGGATCCACCCTAAGCCACGTGACATATTTCAAGGGGAAAACTAGCACAACATAAAACCTCAACCGACCACTCTCCCCGCTCAGCCTCCCAATTTTTAGTGCTGCTAGCACCACTCAACACGATACTGCCGCCTACTCACGGCAGTCAAGGCCATTCACATGGACAAACATAGCTCTTCACCCAAGGGCAACACTCTACACCCAACTCCAAGACCTCCAAACCACGCTTATCATGAAACACGTGCCATACACCACTGCTAATCTGATCTTGGAGCCTGTGGGTTATCGACCCATCACGCTTCCGCTGCACAACTCTGCACCAACAAAGTCGTAGAAATAGAGGAAAACTTGGCATCCGCCAAGGCAATCCACCCGTAAACATAGGTCTCCACCGATAAGGCACCTAGAGGGACCCCACACCAACCCTAGATCATGGCACACGATCTCAGCCGGCACCTCTACTTGCCCATTCAGCACAACCTACCAACGCCCATGCACTAAGGCATGACGAGGGACAATCACATAACCCTCACACACGACGCTTCCAGAGACTCCCGAACACACCTCGGGAAGGACACAAGTGCAAGGGAACACAATTATAATGTAAAAAAGAGCAGAATTAAACACAAACATAGCATATAATAATCAAAAATCCATGCGTACCTTCCACGGAGTGAGCATGACAACTCCACTCGATCAAGTGCCTCACGTACATTGGGAACCCTGACTCGGCAAGATAGTGGAACACTGCAAGGATGGCTGGGATTGGGGCGGCCGCCACGGGCACTTGTGGGCAACATGACCGATCTGACCACACCTGAAACACGCCATCTCAGCTTCATCCACGGTACACGGCCTGTCCCCGTGAAACCCGTCACATCTCGGACACTGTCCTGGCTACTCACTCATGCCATGTCATAGTGGTTGAACTACTAGCTACCTAGTAGTCATTGCGGACACCTGCTCCTCTTGCTCCTAGTGCCTCCTACCAGACTTGTTCTCGCTAAACAACCTAGACATCCTACTAAACCTCGACCTCGAAGGGGAAGAACTCAGACCAAGAGACGGAAGAGATGCTGATTCTGAATGCCTCTGAGACTACTAGGGAACATACTACTGCTGAAGGGTCCTCAGCTGACCCTGGCCTGATAGAAACTGCCTTGACTTGACCAGCTCTCGAGTCCTCAGCCAATCATCCTCTAATTATGTCGTAGTTTGATAAGCTGACTCCAAACCTGCAACATGGCTCGCAATCACTAGATGCCTAAGCTCTGGCTTCAGACCTTTGATGAACTGCTGAGTCTTCAATCTCTCATCCGCCATGATGTGTGGTCCATAGTAACCCAACTCCATAAATTGAGACCGATAGAACATCATTGTCATGTCTCCTTGTGACAGTGCCATGAACAGATACATCCTCCTCGTCCTGATATACTCTGGACTGAAAACTCGCTCGAAGCCCGCAAGAAACTCCTACCACAAAATTTGACGTAGAGGATGCGACTAAAAAATTGATCCCCACTCAGTGGTCCACCATGGCAAGGCTGAACCCTGCAACTAGTAACTCACCAATAGAACCTTCTCATCCTCGACACACTCCATAGATCGAAACAATCATTCCATCCCATCAATCCATGATATTGCTGCATCAGGATCCAACTGGCCTTCAAATGTCGGTGGGTGAAACTGTAGAAACTCTCTCAAGAGATGCCAACGACCACCATGTGGCGAACTGCCCTCTCTAGCCTCCTGACCACGGCACTGACTCAACTGCCGCACAAAGAACTGATACATACCGGCATAAAACTTGGCCTGACCTAGCACACCTGGGGCTGCAACTTCTAGAGGAAAAGACTCTAGGCTCCTCCCTACTCGGCTCCACTTGAGCCCCCACCTGCACTCCTGACAAAGCTCGAACACACCCCTTTGGTGCCATCTAACCCTTGGCACAAACACAGAAAACAATAGAGGAGGGTGAATAAAATAAAACACCCTAAGCTAGCTGTCGACTATACTGGACTCTCTGGACACATGATCATTTCATCATCTCGAATTCCCATGCATTTTTACAACCACGCTCTGATACCAACTGTAACGACCCAAGATCTAGATATTAAGACATACCCAATACCATTCGAATCATGGCCCACCACCCATGAGCCAAAAGGCTCAGAAGGGTTATTTGGAGTGTCGTGATTATGTATTAAAATTCTAAACAATAGTAGCAAAGTAAATCTACAGAAATAATCTACAATTCTGACAAAAATGAAATTACATTTTATAACAATTAAATAAGTATAGAGTCCAGTCCACAAGTACAGTCAAAGAAAGGAAACATACACTATCTCGGGGCATACCCCGACAACCTGGCGAGTTGGTAACTAACGAACCTCTGACTAAAATGCTCCACTCTGAGGAGAACACTATAGGCGCCGAAAGGGTACGCGGTGCCGCGCGATGCCGCGATGGCCTCCCTCTGAATTTGTGCTGCTGCTACCTATAGTGCTCAGGTTAGAAATGAAGAAATGAGTGTGATCGCCAGAGACCTATACCTGGGCCTCACGGGAGTAGGATGATCGTGAATGCCTTAGGAATGGGAGAATGTGGGTTACTATCCTCACTCTTGGCCGGACAAGAACAAGGAGCTCTACGAGTCAATGATGAAGTTCCTGTAAATTAACCAACAAACAAAAGGACCATTAGGCCTTGCACGAGAGATGGGACTCGGTCAGCCGAGCTTTCATATTCCCATGGGGGCATATGATACCGACTTTGGAAGACATGGCCCGGATCAGTGGCTTGCGGGTGCACGGCAAGGCTATGACCGGGTGGGCATACGTCGACTACCGGGAGCTTGCTTAGGAGCTACTCAGCTTGGATTTGATGAGGCCGAAGCATCCAACATCCCAACTACCACGGTCGGTGCTCCAAGAAAGTTTGGGACTCCGAAGAGTAGCCGCAGCAGTAGGAGAACTCCCGGAGCAGCACATCAACCGAGTGGTCGAGTAGGCGCGTCCGAGCGTGGCGACGGAGCAGGGACCGGATGGAGATATAGTCCTCAAACGCTTCCTAATGCTGTTGTTCGGGAAGCTCTTGTTCGCGACGCGGGCCGATGTGATCAGCTGCTGGCTCCTTCCTCTGCTATCCGATCTGAGCCGAGTGAGGAAATACGCGTGGGGAGCAGCAGTGCTGGCCTTCCTATTCCACTCGCTCAGTGCGACTAATTAGGTGACCATGCTAGGCGGCTTCTCGCCTTTTTTGCAGGTAAAATGCATGAATGCCTCTATTATGTTTCCTATTATGCTTCTAATTACCTGAAATGCTGACATTTTTAACAAATGCAGTTTTGGGCTTTCTGGTACCTGCCTGGGATTGGCCGAGGCGTTGAGCTATACCCGGGTCGGTTTCCCATCGCGAGGTGGTGGAACATCGCCTGGAGCGCAGGGTCAATTCAGTGATCGACTCGGGCAATCCAAGAGGACCTCGACTCATTCCCGCATGCATCGGTAAAAAAAGCATGAACTCCTACATGCTCTTACATGCTTCTATATGCTACTAAATGCTGAGAAATGCTATATGCTGACAAATAAATGGCCCTTTTAGGTGCGTTGGACACCATATCGGGACGAGGACCATGCGGGGCAGCCATGGGTCGAGGCCTCCCTAGCCTACCAGGGACGAGACATCTGGCTTCATTGCATCAATGTAATCGAGCCCCTCCATTATTGGCTGATCATGAGGATGAGGGGAGTACACTAGCTGGCGGTGCGATTCCCGCACCGACATGATGAACGCCTGGGAAAATTTGCCAAAGGGATTGGCAGCGACATTGATTGGAGTGACCGAGCAGGAAATATGTTCAAGATTGGAAACATAAGGGCAAGGCCATGACAGAACGGGCGGAAAGCAACGAGGCATATCTAAAAGCCTTCACCTATCGGCATGGCAGCCAGGTTTTTCGCGGTACCCGATGACCGGTATGAAATGCTAAACTCAACCTTTTCTATTCTATATGAATGAATGAATGACTCTCATTTTCTACATGCAGATAGACCCACAAAGGCGCATAGCCAAGATCGAGGGACTTCTCCACGCTACAGTGCACAGCGGGATGAGTACTGAGTGGCTTTAGACCTTCTGGTGAGTTTTCTTAGACTCAAAACTAAAATGCTTTGTCACATCAAGGCACAATGACAGCTGAACACACGACTACAAGGGACTAGTCATGCATCGAACAACTTACCAAGAAAAAGGACCCATGACAACAAGAACAACAATGATCTCAGGGATCGCTTCTCAAGGATCACGATCACGTCCTGAGTACATAACACCCAAGAAAGAATTACAGAGCAGAGGGTACTCAACTAGCAAAAATGCCAATAGCTTCCCTAATACTCACCAATGCCAATGCTAACACCAGGATATCTCTAGCAACGACATGGCAAGACAACATCACGGCATAGCAAGCCAAGATAAAGTCACATCGAGAAGAACAATTCTCTCGATCGGCCAGAATCTTTCAACAACGATCCTCAGTCTGTGGGTGATCAACCCATACGCTTCCGCTGCGCACTCATACCACGCACATAGGCATCATAAATATATCGGTATCCGCATCTCAGCATACGCTTGGCGACATCACAATTCATGAACATCATGATATAACATGCCAAAAGTACTGATCCTGCGAGCAACCTATCACAAATAGCTTAAGTGCAGACGAATGCGAGTACCGGCTTCAGCACAAAGAAAATGCTAATCTTAGCTTACCATTACGTCCTGAGACAATTATAGAGCCTTCACAACGCATCAATCGCCAGACACGGCATGACGAACATGGTGCACAATGGCTCTCAACATAAAAATTAGGTCCAAAGCCAAGCAACCGTAAAATAAGGAGCAGATCAGGCTCAGAATAAACACTGTCCACACTTAAGCGAACACGGGACAAGCGTATCACTAGGACAACAATTCTAAGGCTTACCTCGAAAAGACTCTACCAAACAAGATCCTAGGTTCACTCGAGCATCTTCTCAACCAGGGAATCTAATCGATCACTTCAACAGAAGCAAAGCACATCAAGAGATGAACAAACTCAAGCTGGGATGACCCAAACAACGTAAGAACGTGTACGACCATCACACTAACGCTAAAAGTCACCAGCCACCTGAACAAGTCACGAAAAAACCTTGAACAATGTACCACAGACTCAAGCCTTCTGACGAACTCTGCCGAGTACAACATGATTGAGATAGACATCATGACAAAAAAGTGCATCTCGTCACATCTTGACAAGAGCAAAATCATCTCGCACAGTGCTAACATAGCACCCACACAACAACACGCGAAAAATGAAGTGACAAAGAATCGCAAACCTAATGCCAGCTGAAGATTGTACTGGACCTTCAGGACTCTGGAAACTGTATATCTTGGATTCTCATGTACTTCACACAACAACGCTCTGATACCAACTGTGACGACCTAGATCTCGGATACCGGATATACCCGATAGGACTACTGAGTAGACCCGATATCACTTGGAACCCGTGAAGCCTCCCAAGAGCTGTAAAGCTCCGAAGGGAAAAAGGATTATCGTGTAGTACATTGAAGTCATAGAGATATAACAATAAGTAATTAAATTTCATTGTACGGCTCACTCTCACGGCGCACGCGACCTCCCGATGGTGACCGGGCGATGATGACAGGGGTCCAAGGTGGAACCCAAACGTTCTAAGGGACTTGGCTGGCTTAGGCTGACCCCGAAGGGCCTGGGATTCCCAACTTCGTAGGAAGCCGGCATGCCGGGGGGGTGGGTTTGGGTGGCACTCACTCACATTCCGTGGTGGGCACACTAGAAGTGGTGTGCAAGTCTGGGCTCTCGACTCACCGTCCAACGGGCATTCAAAGATGATACTAAACTAGCAAAGCAAGTAACCAGCCAAGGGTACCAGTCGCTCACCTGACCGATGTGGAAACACCGATCCTGATTGGAGATGAGGGCGAGCGGGGAAGCGTGGGTACGCACCCGCACTCCACGTCGGTGGCGCTTGACTTGAGAATAAAATAGTTATAGCACTACACCTCACGCAGGAGGGGATTCTTGGGGTGGGGGTTAAATGTTTACAGCCAAAACTACCTCCACGTAAGGAGGGGCCTTCAGCCGGCCAAGCGAGGGGAGGGGACGAAGCTAGAAAGTTGTTGTGCCGAGCCCCCGTCGATGCTGCCAGCTTCTGGAACCACTGGATAGGTGATCGAAGATGGCACCGCCACGATCACTAATAAACTCCAAATGAGCTGAAAATAGTGCTAAAATCTTCTAACTTGGACCAGAAAGACGTCTGAATTTTCTTGATTTACCCTGAGAAGGTCGCTGGCTGGGGCAGGACTTGGAACAGTGCCAGACAATTCTAGTTCTAGCCGCTTACAGGGTAGTGCTTCTAGAAGATGGAGGCGCCACGGACAGTCCTGAACTCAGTTGGAGGCGGGGCTGGTACCGTTACGAATGTAGACAAGCCTTCTTTTAGACAAGACTAACGGTGCTATCAGAAGATGTCAGGGCTGATAGTACTGGCTAGAATGGTGGAGGTGGGTCCGTTCAAGAACAGAGGAACCAACCTGGCACAACTTTGGAAGAAAATTTAGAACTCTTGATGTTGGGGTCCAAACTTCACTCCGCTTCATAGGGATGACATAGGATTGGTAGAAGGTGCCCTCAGCCAGGTTGCATGCCCAGATCTGCCAGGGAGTGGCCATGGTGGAACCATTTCTAGGGCTCTAGTTCACTGCCTGAGAGTCCTTGCGCAGTCGGGAAAGATTCACACTCACAGGCATCTCAGAGCTCGGACGATGATGAAACCACCACGCCTGGAAAGCTCTCTGGACAAACTTTCTAGTGGTATATGATTTGATACTAGATGAGTCAGGGAAGTGCCGGAGAAGCTGTTGTTTCCAAGACCCTTGCTGCCAGCCTGCGACCTGCCACTGGAGTTGCATCCTTGTGATGGCCAATGGAGTAAAAGGGGGAGCTACACAGCAAGGGGATGATGGCTAATGGTTATGGGAGTGGGGAGTATGTGGCTGGGGTCTCTTGGGGGGCTGAGGGGGCAGAGGTGGAGGGCCATTGCGAGAGCTTGAATGCTTGTGGAAATCAAGTCCTAGGAGTGTCGTTGCATCATTGGGCTGTGCCACATCACTTTTACCACTTAAGCTAGTCGATTTGGTTGGACCAAACAAGTCCATATGAATTAGTTCAAGTGGTTTGGATGAAAGGCTTTCAGTTCTACTTTTAAATGACTTCCTAGTTTGTTTTCCTTGAGCACATACATCACACATTTTAGAGGTCAATTTGAATTTAATTTCAGGCAATCCTTTCACAATTGAATGCTTCACCAATTTATGAAGTGCATTGTAACTAGCATGACCTAGTCTACGATGCCACAAACATGCTAATTCAGACTTAGGTGCAGCTAGACAAAGATTTATGTAAGCAAGGTCATCTAAGTCAATCATATACACATTGTTGACTCTTTTGCCAAAAAACTTAGTTTCTTTTGAATTAGGGTGCAAGATCCTACATTCATTAGAGTCAAACACTATAGTGTGACCTTTATCACAAAGTTGACTTATGCTCAACAAGTTATATTCTAGACCATCAACAAGCAAGACATCATCAATTGAGTTGGAGGGATTCTTACCAACTTTACCTATACCAATGATCTTTCCCTTGTTGTTCCCTCCAAACGTGACATGACCAGGTTCCTTTCCTACCAAGAGACAGAATTTAGTTCTGTCCCTAGTCATGTGTCTTGAGCAGCCACTATCAAGGTACCAACGATTGTGTATGGCTGCAAGACACTCCTGCACAAGGAATTATGTAACAATGTTTGGAACCCATGAACAATTGGGTCCCAATAATCTCTTCATCTCAACAAAATAAGACAGCATGGGCTTTGGGATCTAGAATTTCTTAGGGTTCAATTTTTCTTTGCTTGGTTGGATTTTCTGGTTCCTCTTTTCTTCATTGACATTCCTTTTCTCTCTCTTAGTCTCTTGGGCTTTATGGGTTTTAGGAATGTTAGAGAAGGATAGTTTTTTGGCCCATCTGTTCCAGTTGGTTGATCTAGAGGGGTAGAAGATGTCATAGTACCTAGGTTGTTTAGGTTGGGTGAACCTATGACAATTAGGTGCATAACTGCCCTGTACCCATGTAGATGTCGACCTGTAGGAGGTGAAGTGTCGACCTCCCCCATGTTCTGACCATCTATAATGGTCTCTGGATGAGGGATGTGTCGACCTCCTGTAATGAAAGTGTCGACCTGTCTCTCGTTCTGCCCATTTATAACGATATCTAGATGAGAGATGTGTCGGGTGCCTGTAACTTGAGTGTCGAACTGTCGGTGCATACCTGGGGAGCTAACGGGCAGTTGACCATAAGGGTGTCGACCTGTCCTTAGGATAGTCCCGACCTGTCTCATTGTTGAAGTTCTTTCTACCCTTGGGATGTACAGACTTGGACTTGGGTTGGTGTTGGCCTGCTTGGTGTTGTTGGTGAGCCTTTTTGTATTTTTCAGGGTTGTTCTTTATAGGCAGGTCCGTGCATGTTTTCCTTTCAGCATCTCATAAGGTCCATGCATGTTTTCCTTTCAGTGTCTCATAAGGTCCGTGCATGTTTTGGTCAGTGCATGTTTTCCTTTCAGCGTCTCATAAGGTACGTGCATGTTTTGGTCAGTGCATGTTTTCCTTTCAGCGTCTCATAAGGTCCGTGCATGTTTTCCTTTCAGTGTCTTATAAGGTCCGTGCATGTTTTCCTTTCAGCGTCTCATAGGTCCATGCATGTTTTGCCGTATGGTCTGTGCACACTTGCATTGCTTACTTAAAGTCTGTGCACGTTTTCATGTCTTAGCACATACCAGGTCCGAGCTCTTTCTCAAGTCTGTGCAAACTTTGTAGACATCCGTGCATATGTGTCTCGGACTAAAAATAAGGTCCATGCATTTTTGTCCCGTGCTAGAACAACGTCCGTGCATTCTTGCATTAGGCAGAACAACGTCCGTGCACATAATAGTTTCATCTGCTGTGAGGTCCGTGCACATTTGTTCCTGTACTCTATCAAGTCTATGCAAGTCTGATATTTAACTAATTGTCTTATGCTGGCTAAGTGTTCCACACCTTGACAGGGAGTTTTCTTAAAAAGGTCCAGAGCACCAGGAGATATATTGTTTGTGAACCTTAGGAGAGCACGTGATCCGAGGGAGAATGCAAGCTGCTGCTCGTGACACGTGGAAAGGCTTTAAGCTCAGATGCTGACACGTGTCCAGTGGCGATCAGATCTGGACAAAATGTTTGGGCGGGAGTCGTGGCTTCCACACGCCTATCTATCTGCTGCATACAAGTATACAAGGATTCGCAGAGAGTCATAGGGATCAATAATGGTGAAAGATTAAGAGAGCAGATAAGAAGAGCAGATCAGAGAGAGATAGAAAGAGAGAGAGAGTTCTCTTTGAAGATTTATGTTGAATTTGCTCCTCGGAGCTATAGTTGATTTTTCTTCTTTGTTCTTGTATTTTTCGTTTGTTCTTCCCACCTATTCATTATGTTCTTTCGATCCTCTGGTTTGAGGTCGGGTTCCTCCTGTGGTCTCAGGAGAAGGGAGATCTGTTCTCCGATTTGCGAGTGACTTGGTGTTGCTCGTGATTCTTCCCTCTAGTGTGGAGGAAGAGAGACTTGGGTCTCTGGTTTGCGAGTGACTTGGTGTCGCTCATGGTTTTACCCTCTGGTTTGGAGGAAGGGAGATTGTGTCTCCAGGTGCTAGTGACTGGGTGCCATTAGTGTTTTCCCTCCGAGTTGGAGGAAGAGAGGAGAGTGTTCCTCTAGTCAAGCTATAAGGCAGCGTCTGTTGCAGACTAAGTCTGCGGTGCTTGCTTTAGTAAGGGAAGCCTCACTTCGGTTTGGAGTGAGGGGTGGATGTAGGCCTGAGTACCAAACCACCTAAAAATCTTCTGTGTCCATTGGTGTGATTGCTTGTCTTATACCCGGTAGATGCATAACTAGGAACGTTCGGAGCTGGGCTGGTCTGCGTAAACTCCCCCAGGGGGTTTAGGCAGAGTGGCGCCAAGAGAGAGAGGGGGGAGCGGTCCCACCTTATAAAATTACATTTTTCCCTTGTTTCTCCCTAAATTAACTAAGAAGAAAAGGACATTTTTACTGGGAGGATACGTGGAAGTCGAGACTTGTGCACGTTGACCGGAGAGTGAACCCGTCGTACTGTCGCTCCATGCTTTTGCGTGTTGATTCCTCGAACTGGTATGGCACACAAACTGTGTCGTAGGTCCGCAAATGGGATGAACCAGAATTGAGTGGGGTTGTGGAACCACCGGGCTGGAGGGAGAGTGCGGTCCCCAAGGAGGTTCACCGTCCCTGGGGCGCACGGCCACCCCTGGGGCGAACTGGCCCCGGGGGAGGTCGTAACCCCAGGGGATGGCCCCCGAGGGTCTTCTTGCATCATTCGGGGCTGTCCTTCGACAGACTTTGATCTCCGGGAGGCTAGTATGGGCCCATGGGGGTGCCGTTCTTTGGGTTGTCGTAGCCGCCCGCAAGGTGTTCGGGTAAATGCCCGACACGTCCTAGATTGCCGAACAGCTTGAGTAGGTGGCTAAGGGGCCACACGGCGGGCCTTGGGTTGACGATGCTACCTCGTGGGAGCTAAGGGGAGGCACTTTGTGGCTGTGAGCCACGCCTCAGGCTATGTGCCACGTTGCGCGGTGAGTTGACCGGGTAGTCTCGGGTTGACCCGAGTGCTAGAGTTAAATGGCTTATTGCCACGTGTCTGGGTGTCAGGATCGACCTTGACTTGCTGAGGGGTCGTTGTAGGACCCAACTGAGGGGCTGGAACCACGGGGTGGCCCATGATTTGGTGTAGAAGGGCTGGAACATACGCGCCCACAAGGTGCTCGACGAAATGCCGAGCATGCCGGTGTGAGCCGTACATGCATGCGGCGGGCCTCCAAAGCCTATGGTTGACTTAGTTAGGTCTCCCTTTGACATCGGAGGGTTGAAAGACATGCTTCTGGGTAGGCCCTTGGCCCTTTTTGCTGGGTGCCACGTGGTGTGGCTCGACATCGGGGCGCCCCCGGGTTGACCCAGGCGGCGATGCAGGATACGGGCAAGGCCCGTATGTGACTGGCCGGAGTTGACTCCGGGGAGTTGCTTGTGTCACCGTGCACCACGGCAAGCCGGTCGGGGCCCTTGTAAGGACTCATGGGATTGTAGAAAGGGCTGGATAGCACGTGCCTAGAGGGTGTTCAGTGAAATGTTCGAACCCTTATTTCTTGTGATTTTACCGGGAAATAGTCCGGGTACAACAAATGCCCCCTACGGGTCATGCGTCGGAGGCGGAGATGAGGGCGTACGGCCCGTGAGACTCCTGTTCCAGGCTATTGTAGTTGTATATTGACACTTCATATGCCTTTATTTTTGTTGTGCTTGGTGATTTACCGGTGTTTTGACCCTTTCTCTATGCTTTGTCTTGCATGATTGACATGATTGATAATAGACATCGTCACGCCACATCCGGGTTCTATCTTCCGCTGGCTCGGGGCGTGACATTCTCTCCCTCCGTTCTCTCTCCTCTCTTCTCCTCTCCCCCGGGCACGTGACCGTGGTGGAGCTAGATGAGGTGGTGTCGCCGTGGAGGTGACCTGAGGTGTGATGGCATGAGTACCGAAGCGTGACGTTGGTGCGATCCTATTCGTGGATTCAAAGCCGACATGGGTTGTTTGTGTGGTAGTTTTTGGTGAGGTTTGGCGGTTTCGGCTCACGAGATCTTCAGTGGAGGTAGGGGGATAGATGCCCTACTCTTTTCCTGCATTTCCTCAGGATTTGGAACCGAACGGTGTGAGTTTGAGCCGATTTTGTCCTATTTAGGTGAATGGCATGTTCGGCGGGTGTGAGTCGTGTTCGCCATTTCAGGCGATGGTTCATAGTTTAAATGGTTTCAAATGAACCTCTGGCATGTTCGGATGCCATTCCTGCCAATTTCATTACGTTTGGTCGTGATTCGGGGCCGGTAGGAGTCCAGTTACCCTCGTGAGTCGTTTTGGGTTGATTTATGGAAATCACCTATTTTGTATAGTTTTGTGTATGGTTTGATCCCTTCCCACTTGTGGAAGGTTGATATCAGGTCTATAAGTGTTTCCCCATCGTTCTGGAGATGATTGGGGCATGGAACGCTGATTTCCACAGATTTTCCTATTTTTCAGGTTCGACGTTTTAACGCGGAACTCCCAGGGGGCGCATTCTCAGAAGAGATGTGTTGTATCATGTAGTCGCGTTCATCAAGAGAAGATGAATAGTTGGGCAGTTAGGAACACACTCCTTGTGTTGGACGCGATCCTGTAGAATGCGACCTAGGTGATGGCCGTGTTCTTGTATTGTCGCGCTCGACGTTCTGGCCGTGACTTTTACCACGACCCAGGCTATGGCCGCAACTATCTTGCTATCGCTCTTGAGGCTTTGGCCGCGTCTATTAATGCGACCCAAGCGTGCGCCGCGTTAATCCATTGACGCACTACAGGTGTTGGACACATTTTGTTGACATCGTGACCCTCCGTGTGGGCACATTAATCATCGCGACATAGGCTATAGGTGCATTAATGTTATGGTTTTTCAGAGTTTTATTTGTGTTGTCTCGGGGTCCAGTGAACCCAGGATTTAATGCCTTGTTGGCATTTGACTCGATGGATGCCTTGGGTGTTCTGTGATAGTCATACCTGTATGTGTCGAGGGATCTCGGATGAGTGGCTTCATCCCAAGCTATGTTCAGTGTTTCTTTCGTGTTAGTTGACTTGACTTCGACCCCTTGGTTAGCCATTGTACGTGGATGTCTTGGATGTCCTATGAGGGTTGTGACCGTGTTATACGGTGTTCGGGAGTGCCATTGCATCGAGTGATGTTTTGTGTTATTTCAAGAGTCATTATGATTTCTGGTCAACTCAGTTGTGACCAATTCATTTTTCCCTACTTTAAACTCACTCAAAAACTCACTTTTCAAAGCATAAGATTTTTTCAACTTACTTAAAATGAAATCTTTCTTCCCCGTGAGATCGACCCGTACTTACCACTCTACTTAGATTTTAAATCTATTTTAGTGAGCGAGTCCAGTTAATTTTTGAAAATGTGGCACAGCATTTTTAAACGACGGGTGCCAAGCGCATATCAATACCTGATCAAATAATTCATCGATCCTCGGCAGTGGATACTTGTTCTTAATAGTGAGATGATTCAACAACCGATAGTCGATGCATAGTCTCATCAATCCATCCTTCTTCTTTACAAATAGTAGGGTGCTCCCTACGGTGAAGTGCTCGATCTGATAAACCCTTTCTTTAAAAGCTCCATCAATTGCTCTTTTAATTCCTTGAGCTCGACAGGGGACATCCCATAAGGTGCCTTGAAACTAGACCAGCACTAGGGACAAGGTCGATGGTGAAGGCCACTTCTCTTTGTGGGGATAATCCATGTAAATCTTCCGAAAATACATCGGGAAACTCTCGAACCACACAGATGTCTTCTATCTTGGACTCCTTAACTTCTGTGGTAGACACAAATGCTAGGAAAGTCATGCATGCTTTTCTTAAGAGTTTGCTAGCTCGGAGGGCCAAAATAAGGGGTGACTTGTTTCAGCTCTGAGGACTAGTGTAGACAAGTTCTAGGAAATCCTTAAAAGTTACTTCGCCATTTCGGCAATCTACAACTGCCTTGTGAGTGGATAGCCAATCGACTCCCAATATGATATCATACCCATCCATTTCTAGGCATATCGGGTCGGCAGGTAGATTTTTCCCTTTTATCACAACTTCACAATTTAGGTAATGATGTGAAATCTTGGATTTGTTTCTTAGAGGAGTTGAAATAATTAGATCTATCCACTCTGGTTCCATAGGTAATGGATCAGGAAACTTCTTGAAAATAAAAGAATGTGATGGGTCGATCAAACAAGACACGAGCAGACTTGGAGCAAATCCTTAATGTAACTTCCACCAGTCTGCCTTCATCTTGTTCTGCCTCTTGAAGAGCTTGGAGATGTGCTTGCTTCTTCACTGGGCACTTCTCATCTCCATCTTGATCATTAAGCAAGGGGTAATCGGGAATCTGATGGTCACGGCTCTCGCAACGGAGACAAGCTCCCAATCTCCTCCAACATTCCTCGGTGATGTGACACCACTAGGATCATTGCAGTAGTGAGACAAGGGTCCTTAGACCTACCCCGCAAACACAATCACAATATAATGAGGTTATCAAAAGTGGCCAAACCACCATTGCACACATACGACCCGAGGTGACTCGACGATGCCGAGTGGAGGTGGTGGATCAAGACCCTAGCTGGTAGAGGTCCAACAGGGCTAAGGTTGCCCTCCCAGGGGTACGATGCCCACAACTAAGGGCTGGCCGGGTGCCAATTGGGGCACTAGGTCCAGAGCAAGAAGCCTCTTCTACCCCAAGGAGAGAGAAGTCCAGAGCGCGCCAACTACCGCCGGAGATAGAGGCCTTCGAGGGGCGTCGAGGTAGCATCCAGGAGCGCCCTCATAGCCCCTCGACCTTCCGACAATCAGAGTTGTCCCTCTAACTGTGAGACTTCGAGAGGCATTTTGCAAAGCAAGAGCGCGCCCTCTGTGCCTTGCAGAAGACCTCTACCGTGGAGGATGAGGAGCAATCCTCGTTCTCTGACCATATCTTGAAGGCAGAGATCTCCCCTAGGATCTCGCTTCTAACCTTCAAGTCATATGATGGCCAGGGAGACCCAGCTGACCACTACGACAGTTTTGATGCCCTGATGACTCTTCACGGGGCTTTCGATGCCATCAAGTGCCGAGCGTTCGTGACCACTCTGGTCCAAGGCGCTCAGGCTTGGTTCAGAGCCCTCGCCCCAAGCAGCATCCATGACTTCAAGCAATTTAGGCGAGCCTTCAAGGAGAGCTTCGCCGGCAGCGGTCCTCCTAGGTCGGTTGCAGGGTTGTTGGCTCTCAAACAGGAACAGGGGGAGAAGCTTCGGGCCTACATCAACCGATTTAAATTGGATGCCCTCCAGATCCCCCACCTAGATGTGGCCTCGGCCATAACCATGTTGATCGGGGGCACACGCAACGAGAATCTCTGACGTGAACTTGTCCTCCACCCTCCCACCTCCCTTACCGAGCTAGTAACCTTGGCCCTGCGCCATGCTGAGTGCGAGGAAGTCCTCACCGCCTGCCAAGGCATGACGGGCTTAGGTCGGGAGGGGGACAAGAAGTGACCATCCGAGCAAGGCTCGGGCCAAGGAAAGTGACGGAATCGAGACGGGGACCACAAAGAACCCTCTCAAAAGTACGAGTGGTATACGCCTTTGACCGCTCCTATCTACAAAATTTACGAGGACCTCAAAGGCTCGGGCCACCTCCGACAACCCGAGCCTATGAGAGCAAAGCATCGCAACCGCCGCAAGCACTGTCTATTCCACAGTGACCACGGGCACCACACCGGTGACTGACACTAGCTTCAGGATGAGATCAAGTGTCTTGTCTATTAGGGGCACTTGTCCCAGTACGTATCCGAGCAGAAGGAGGATCGTGGTGCCCCCGAGGAAATCGACAACCTCCCTTGCGGGGTCCACATCAATGTCATCGTTGGAGGAGCAGCATCAGGTGGAGATAGCAGCCAAGGAAGGAAGCGTCACGTCGAGCGGGCGAGTCGGGCCTCCGAGCCCCCTAAAACCCCGCAGGCAAGCGAATAGCAGGCCTTGATATTCTCCGACCAGGACCTGGAAGGGTTAACAACCCCGCACAACGACGCATTAGTTGTATCGGCTACTATAAACCATTGTAACATAGATAGGATATTAGTCGACAATGGTAGTGCCCCTGATGTACTTTCCTACGATTGTTTCCTCAAGATGGGTGAGAATCCATCGGAGCTCCAGAAGAGGCAATATGCCCCAAACAAGGAGCGCGAACTCGCGGTCGTCCCCATCGAGGGAAGCACGACGATCTGCACGGTTGAGTAACCAGCTTTGAGTCTCAGGTGGTCGGCTAAATCTCGCGCTCGGAATGAGTCGTGGGACGGGTCTCGCACTCACAACTCACAGTGGTGATTAGTATATAACGAGCTTATATAATATCCTACTCACATGCAGTGGCATCTAGAACGCATACTAGCTAAGCAAATATGACAAAAATGGGGGTGGCGAGTGTACCTCCATGCTAGGGGCGTGGGGAAGACTTCCCGGCCGAGATCCGTCACTCCCGATACAATAATTGAATTAATTACAGCATGTAAATTACGGCCCAATCCACGCAGGGAGGTAAAAGGCCACAATAGCAGTCTGAGAGTACCGTTCTTGGGTTGACAGGCAGCAATTGGTGGCGCTCGGGCAGGCACGGTCGACCTGTTCAACACTGTTCACTCAGGCCCGCAGGACAGCATGTGGGACCCGTAGCTAGTACGGCAACGTCCAGGGTGGCTCCTGGCTGCAACAACTGGCGGGGGCATTCCTGGAGTATCCTGGGTCGATCTCCGGAAGCGGCGGTCACCGAAGTGGAGGCGGTCGATTTCTTGGGATTTATTTCCTAAGGCTATCCCGCAACTCAGTTTCTGGCCAGAATTGCGCGCTCCGACGAGATCGACTGCCACACCCAGCCACGACGTCGAATCGAGATGTGGTTAGTGCCATTGCGAATATCACTCGAAGAGATTCAACATACTGTAATTTCAGAACTGTCCAATGGTCTGAATAGAAATGGAAAACTCTACAACATGGACATTGATTCTGTTCTGAAACCCAGAACACACAGGGCAAAATAGAAGCTGCCTATTTATGGGGCTTGACCAAAACTCAAATGAGGGTTTTTGGGCGTGGGGATTTTTGTGGAGGTAGAGGGGAGAGTGACGGTCACGCACATAGCTCATTTGCATCAATCGGACATCGTTTTGAGGGTGAGAAAATTCTCCTACCAAGATCTATCACACTGGTCTGCTCGCAGGCAGATTGTAGGGGTGAAGAATAGCAGACTTGGAAGGAGCCGAAACGAGATCTGATCTGGGTGAAAATGGAATTGGGAATGTCCTATAATGGGAGAAACCTACCCTCAAAGTTTCATCACGATCTAACGGTCGGATCTCTTGTACCAGCCTGAACACCGAGCTGTTGTCTAGAAACTCTGAGTTTTGGGGCAGCAGGATGAAGACCGGCTTGTGGTGGCTCAACGGCGGCACGAACGGCGGTGGCAGTGGATGTTCACAATAGATAGAGAAAGAAGGGAAGAGGAAGAGATTTGAGGGAGATAGAAGATTTAGGAGCAGATCTGGAGGAGATTGGGGGAAGAAGAAGGAAGAACTCCAAGAACAAGAGAGAGAGAGGGGAGGGCACACCAAGCTTCTTCCATATGAGCATTGACTTTCTGCCCAGAGACTGTCTCATACAGATTTAAAAATCTGATCAACTGCTTAAAGGAAGCCAACTCCCCATTCATGAAGATAACTGAGTCATCTGCAAATAGAATGTGGGATACCCTGTGCACATCTCGAGCCAGATGAAAATACTTACACTTGCAAGTGAGAAACAGGTGACTAAGACCCCTGCTTAGCAGTTCTTCAGCAATAATAAAAAGGGCAGGGGCCAATGGGTCCCCTTGCCGCAATCCTCTAGTAGATTTGAAATACCCCCTGGATATCCCATTCATGGAAATAGTAAACCAACAGTTTGAGATCATCTGAGCTATAAGAGAGACAAACCTGTTAGAGAACCCAAACAGCCTAAGCATCTTATATAGGTAATCCCATTCAACCCTATCGTAAGCCTTTGCCATGTCAAGTTTGAGAATAATATTGTGTCCCCTAACAGGTCTGTCTATGTCAGCCATAAATTCCTTGGCCAGCAGAATGTTTTCTGTGATCAGTCTTCCACTGACAAAACCACTCTGCTCCTTCGAAATAAGGGATGGAAGAAAAGCACCCAGTCTATCACACATTATTTTAGAGACGATTTTATAGGAGTAATTGCACAGGCTGACAGGCCTAAAATCTGCAAAACCAATGGGCTTCTGGACTTTAGGAAGGAGACACAAAAGTGTAGAAGTTACCCCTTGGGGCAGGCCCCATCCACAATAAAAGCTCTGCACAGCTTTTACTACATCTTCATGAATGATGTCCCAGCAATGGGTAAAGAAATCACCACTAAAACCATCGGGCCCTGGTGAACTGCTCCCAGGAAGTGAAAATACAGCATCTTTGATTTCCTTGGGAGAAGGAATCTCACAAAGAAAATCATTCTGAGCATCAGTTATGATCTTAGGAATTACATGAAAGATGTCATTTTCCACATCATGATCTTCGGAGGACAGGAGGTTGCTAAAGTGATCAACAGCTCCATTGATCAGGGTTTCTTGGTCCTCAACCCAAATATCATTAATTTTCAGCCTGTGGACAGTGTTCAATTGTCTTCTTATCTTGGTGTATTGATGGAAAAAATGAGTATTTCTATCCCCATATGATAGCCATTTCACCCTTGACTTTTGGTGCCAGAAAATCTCCTCCCTGTGCAATGTCATCCGAAGCTGGGCATTAGCCTTTTGGAGATTGATTTTGTTTTCCAGCGAAGGGGCCTCATCATATATAATCTGGGCATCATTGACCTTAGTTTCTACATCCTCCTTAGCCTTGTGAATATCACCAAATACATCCTTATTCCAGCTTCTCAAAGCAATTTTTAGCTGCTTCATTTTCTTTTGGAGAATTTCGAAGGGATGTGCTGACCAAATCTCTTCTTTATTCCACTGGCCTTTAACGAAGTCTAAGAATAGCTCATGGGTGTGCCACATTTGTTGGTAAATAAACCTTCCTGGGGCAGGTCTGCTAACAGCTGTATTGAATTGTAAAAGCATGGGTGAGTGATCAGAGGGACCCCTGTACAGATGTTTCACCTTGACTGATGTAATTCCCTGAATCCAGCTGGCATTGACCATCACTCTGTCTAGCCGGGCTTTGATATGTGAGCTACCAATCTGGTTGTTGGTCCAAGTGTATTTAGCACCCTCATACCCTGCATCTATTAAACCAGTGGCTGCAATAAACCCTTGAAAGTCAGTCATGGATCTGATGTAGGTCATAAGCCCCCCTACCTTCTCATCCGGGGATGCAATGCAGTTGAAATCACCCCCCACTATCCATGGGGCTTTAATTCCTGTACTGAATGACATGAGAGACTCAAACATACATCTTCTGTGAACCCTGCTGCAAGAGGCATATATCATAGTGAAGTAAGATATAATTTCGGTCATTTCCTTGTAGACTATGGTAAGAAACTGATCATTTTCCTCCACTACCTCTAAACTAACATCATCTCTATAAAAGACCCATATCTTGGAATTCTCACCATTATTTCCAAAGACATTTGGTAAACCTATCCTTCGGCCAATTTTCTGAGCCTTATTAAACGGAACCCTAGGCTCTGATATCGCAGCTACATTTATATTATTTTCTTTAATATGCTGGGCCAAACTATTGACAGTGGCCTTATTCCCAACTCCCCTCACATTCCATATAATGACTTTTTGCATATCAAAAACTAACTCTCCATACTACGAATGGCCAGGTTCTTGGCCTTAGACCTAGTAAACCTGGCATCATTCATCAGTATTCCTGGTTCCATTCTGACATCACTGAAGATATAATCTGAAGTTGATGGGATGTTTGAAATTCCTTGGATCATCATCCTGGAGTTTTCCTTCAGCGACAGTTCAGAAACATTGACTGGTAGTGCTATTTCCATTCCATCTGAAGTACAGCATTTGTCTTTTTTCTGCTGCTCAATGGCCACATGCGACTTTGAAACAGAGGCGACTTGTTTTGAGGGGTCAAATGGTTGAGTCTCCTCAACATTTGTACAAACATTTTTTGAGCAATCCTCATCCCTCCTGGGCCCCATCTTGTGCTTCTGAGAAAGGTCAATGCATATAACCCCCTCATCCGTATTAGTGAAAGCATTTTCCATGTTCCCATCTTCTGTGGATAAAAGATTAATCTGATTCACAATTTCAGTAGGTTGAGGTTCTGGTTTCGCAGGTCTTGGAACATACATTTTACGGATCACAGTTTCAGTAGTCTGAGGTTCTGGCTTTCTCTGCTGGTCATCCCGTCTAGAGCGTCTCTGTTTCCTTCGACATTGAGATTCCAGGTGACCAATTTTGTGGCATGCCATACACATATGGGGGATCCTGTGGTATTCTATCTGTTGCCAGAAACCTCCTCCCTCAGACCCTATCCAGATTCTTTCCTGCCTCTGCTCCGCAATGTCCAGTTCAACACAAACCAGGGCTTGTGAAGTCTCGGACAAAGCCAGTGTGGCATCATGTATGCGAAGAACAGCCCCTAAATTCCCTGCAATGGATCGCAACATCCCTTCATGGTAATAGTTGACTGGTAGGCCAGGGAGCCCAATCCAAACTGGTACCAACGACGGATCGATGCTAAAGTCAAAATCCCGAGTCCAGCGGAAGAAACGCAACAGGAAGCCTCTGATATTCAGGCTTTTTTGGTACAAAATTTTA
Source organism: Amorphophallus titanum (assembly GCA_024336825.1). Classification (NCBI taxonomy): domain Eukaryota; kingdom Viridiplantae; phylum Streptophyta; class Magnoliopsida; order Alismatales; family Araceae; genus Amorphophallus; species Amorphophallus titanum. The sequence goes on from JANBPO010003800.1 coordinate 49,092, forward strand.
TTCAGATCATCCTCACACCCCATCCTCATCAGCAGATGCCGCTGGTTCAGACGGCTAACCACAAAGTCTGAACTCAAGCCCAATTTCTTTGCAAGAACAGACTTAATTTCAAGGAAAGATGGCCTACCGTATGAGCATTTAACCACCGCAGCATGTTGCAGACACTCACAAGAAGCTTGGATCTCTTCGGCAGAGAAGAACACCGCCGGTTCGCCCTGGTCTGTGAACCCCGGTGGTTTCACCTGAAATGGAATTTGCGGCCGAGTTTGTGACTCCATGAGGGTTTGGGCATAGGTTTTCCGTGGAGCTGCTACAGATGAGCTTCTGGCATCGTTGCTCACGGGAGGGATCGTCTCCCCCACCACACCAGCCATGGCTGGTAGGGAGGGGACGGAGAACGAAGGGGACGATGGCGGGATGTTTGCATATGTTCATTATATCTTGATCTGCTAGATTTAGGCTAGAATTGCATGCACTCCGGTGCACACAGGATCATATATATTTACATATTGTAGTTGCATTCCCCTTTGGTAAGTGATCCTCTCACTCCCATATTCCTTGGACTCGACTAGGTGACCTTATTCGGGACCTCCGTAATTTCCCGTGGCCGTGGATTCCCACACGGACGCCGGGTTGGTTGTACCACTTCCTACCCCGTGTGTTTAGGGTTGCATAAGCCTCGGCTGCTATCTCCACCTGATGCTACTCCTCCAGTGATGACGTTGATGTGGACCCCGTGAGGGAGGTTGTCAATTTCCTCGGGGGCGCCACGGTCCTCCTTCTACCTGGATACGTACTGGGACAAGTGCCCTTGACAGACGAGACGACGCTCGATCTCATCTTGAAGCTGGTGGTAGTCATCGGTGTGGCGCCCGTGGTCGCTGTGGAATAGGTAGTGCTTGCGGCGGTTGCGATGCTTTGCTTTCATAGGCTCAGGTTGTGGGAGGAGGCCCTAGCCTTTGAGGTCCTCGTAAATTTTGTAGATAGGAGCGGTCAAAGGGGTATACAGCTCGTTCTTCCGAGAGGGTTGTTTGTGGTCCCTGTCTGGGTTCCGCCGCTTTCCTTGGCCCGAGCCTTATCGGATGGCCACTTCTTGTCCCCCTCCCGACCCGAGCTTGTCATGCCTCGGCAGGCAGTGAGGACTTCCTCACACTTGGCGTGGCACAGGGCCAACGTTACTAACTCCGCAAGGGAGGTGGGGGGGTGAAGGACGAGTTCACATCAATGATTCTGGTCACGTGTGCCCCCGGTCAACGTGGTTATGTCCGAGGCCACATCCAGGCAGGGGATCCGCAAGGCTTCTGATTTAAATCGATTGATGTAGGCCCGAAGCTTCTCCCCCTGTTCCTGTCTAAGAGTCAATAGCCCCGCTACCGACCTGGGAGGACTGCTGCCGGTGAAGCTCTCCTTGAAGACTCACCCAAATTGCTTGAAGTCGCGAATGCTGCCTAGGGCAAGGGCTCTGAACCAAGCTTGAGCGCCTTGGGCCAGAGTGGTCATGAATGCTCAGCACTTGATGGCGTCGGAAGCCCCGTAAAGAGTCATCAGGGCATCAAAACTGTCGTAGTGGTCGACCGGGTCTCCCTGGCCGTCGTATGACTTGAAGGTCAGAAGTGAGATCCTGGGGGAGATCTCTACCTTCAAGACATGGTCAGAGAACGGGGATTGCTCCTCATCCTCCACTGTAGAGGTCTTCTGCAAGGCGCGAAGGGCGCGCTCTTGCTCTGTGAAATGCCTCTCGAAGTCTCACAATCGAAGGGATAATTCCAATTATCGGTGGGTCGAGGGGCTGTGAGGGCGCTCCTGCATGCTGCCTCAATGCCCCTCAAAGGCCTCTGTCTTTGGGGGTGGTCGATGCGCTCTGGACTTCTCTCTCCTTATGGTAGAAGAGGCTTCTTGCTCCGAGGGAGGGGCTTGCAATGGTCCACCTGTCCAGTTGCAAATTATCCGCCATCCCTAGAGGGTAAAATGGCCCCCTGCAGTTTGCAGGGAAGCATCATCATGGTGGGGGCTCACCCAGGGAAGTGGCGAACGCTCCTCCCTGGTCTCCTGGGTCCTCATTAGATCAATGAGGCTATCCAGTTTTACGTTGAGAGTTTGGAGGGGGTCCGTGCTTCCGGTAGGGGGTTGTGTAGTAACCCTAATTTTTGGATCAAACCCATGGAGAATATTGGTCAACGTAGCAATGCCTTTCAGCAAGATATCCTTCAGGAACTTGAACAAGGGGTCGACGCATCAGAACATGGCGTTGATGCACCTGAAGCTCTCCAGCCTCAACACCAAAAGTTCAAGCCTTCCAAGCTGTTATCAAAGGAAACTCAAGAGGCTTTTCACTAGAGCTCTGTAAAATTATCAAGATGTCAATCAATGTATGATGGAAGGATTGCAATAAGAGAAATGGCAGCACAACCGGCTTATTCAATGGTTCTGGCATACTAAGCAAGACCAACTCAAGTTGGACTTCACAGTAACTCGAGTTACGATCTGTCATGTAGTGGCCCTGTGATTTTGATGAAGTCAAACACTATGACTCATTTGATGATGTCAAATACTATGACTCATCATGATGTCATATGCATTTGATGATGTCAAACACTATGACTCATCATGATGTCACATGCAGTTTTGATGTTGCCATTCATGATGATGATCATTGGTGTATGATGTCTCATGTGTAGATGTTGCATTGATAATGTTGCTGTGACACATTGTCATTTGATGTCATGACTGATCCTATGATGATCTTATTACATATGGAAGATGTATGCCATACTCTGCAAGAACAGATTCTGAAGTTAATTCAAAAGTCATGAAGAAAGTGACAACACTGGGCATCATTGGATTCCATGGAAGTTAGGTTGATGCATCATTGGTTTTTATAGTGGTCAGGTCGATGCAATGGCTCAGCTAAAGACCAACAGGTCGATGCATCTTCTAGTGTAAGACCAGTAGGTCAATGCATCTTCATGCACTTAGAAAGAAAAGTCGATGCATATTCACGCGACTACATTATAAGGTCAATGCACTTTTATGGCTTGAGTAAGTCAGGTCGGTGCATATGTTCACTCCGAGCCTAGAAGGTCTGTGCATATGCATAAGTGTTGAGTTATAAGGTGGATGCATCTCCCACTATATTGAACAAGCAGGTCGATGCACATATGCCATTGAGTCCAAAAGGTCAATGCACATATGCATTATAGTCTAGAAGGTCGATGTAGGTGTACACAGTATGCACAGTCAGGTCGGTGCACCTTGTACATAGTATGCACTATCAGGTCGGTGCACCTTGTGCAGTTTGTATACAGCATGGTCTATCAGGTCGGTGCACCTTATACACAGGTCGATGTTGCTAGGCTGGTGAGGACACTAGAGGCCTAGACCGACATGAGGCCTCACAGGTGACCCACCGACGATGGATCGGAGATAGTTAGATTTTTACTTTCTCTTTTATTTCATTCGTGTCTGTTTTGTAGGCCACGTATGGGCCATCTAGACATAATTAGTGTGCTAGAGTTAGGGGTTTCTCTTTATGCTAGTGGGCCGGGTGCACCCAAGGCCCATTTGGACTAGGGGTGCCATGGCCCAAAGCCCATCCCAACCCTAAAGAGTAAATGCTAGGCCGAAGGAGTTTCTGAGCAAGCATGCGACTGTTCACATGGCCACCACATTCGCTGGAGTGTGCAGCTTTGACAACTGCACGAGATTCGATCTCATCGAGGCAGCGGAGATAAACTCCACTAAGAGACTTGCGATGTAAGAGACCACCTACGATGGCAAAGCACTCCACGGCTCGACGAATGGCCCGCCGATCGGGGGCGATAGCATAATCAGGAAAGGAACCATCTCGAAGATAATTCTCGATATCGAAGAACCAGGGATTGCCATCCTCGAGGTCGATTTCAAGCTCATGAGAGATGGCATGGACTTGAAGAGAAGACTCAGAGAACTATTGGAACCAAGGGTCTGAATGTAAAGGAACGTGCATGCTTTGCACCATGACAGTGGCTGATGGCTTTTTGCCAGGGATTGGGAGAGAAGATGCCAAAGATGCCAAAGCATCGGCCAGAATGTTCTGAGCCCTAGGGGTGTGCACAAGGGTGAGTTTCCTAAACCGCCGGACTACACTGCCAACTAGGTCTTGAGAGGGTTTTAGTTTCGGGTCTCGGGTTTGATACTTGCTGAGGGATTATCAGAGTATAAGCTGGGAATCTCTGATGATCCGGAGCTCCTTGACTCCGAGTGCCAATGCCATTTTTAAGCCCGTGAGGAGGGCCTCGTATTCCGCCACATCAGTTGTGGCAGGAAGGGTTAACTAACAAGCATGGGGAATGAGAATAGCTTTCAGAGATTAGAGAATGGCTCCTAACTCTTCGTCTGGGAAACTCTCATCGAAAGGGGAGAACATAGGGAGTGGATGCCCCTTGACCGCCTACTGACTGACATAGGTGATGTCAAAATGGTTGAGAAAACTTTGCCATCTCACCAAACGATCAGTCAATGCGGGCTTTTCCAACAAGTATTTAATTGTGTCCAATCGCGCCAAGAGCTTTACTTCATCTGTGAGGAAATAATGTTTTAGCTTTTGGGTGACCCAGACAACGGCTGCGCAAGTACTTTCCACAGCAGTATATCTCCACTCGGCTTCATTGACCAATTTGGACAAATAGTAGACTGCGCGTTCCCTCTTGCCGTCATCGTATTGGGCCAATACTGCTCTGATAGATTCTTCCATGGTGGAAACATAGAGTAGCAGAGGCTGACCGAGGACCGGGGGTACCAGAACTGGAGGATTTAGGAGGTAGCTCTTCAAGTCATTGAAGGCCTTTTGACACTTATCATTCCAATCAAATTTAACCTCTCCTTTTGTAGGTCATAGAAGGGTTTGCATTGCTGAGAATGATGAGATATAAATCTACTAAGAAATTACAAACGCCCTATTAGACCACAGACTTCTTTGATGTTCTTGGGAGGAGGCATCTCGGCAATGGCCTTAGCTTTGTTAGGGTCGATCTCGATGTTGGGTCTCCTCTGGCCTTGAATGAGGGAGGAGAATGTTGGATCTCCTCTGGTTTGATAAGCAGTATGTGTACAATTATATGCACATAAAATGGTGTACATGCGATGAATTATTCATAGAAAATGGACAATTATCACCCACCAATATCTAGCCCTGAGTTCTCCTCAGGCAGATGCCATAATGGAGACTCCTCCGCAACGCACCTCGGTCTTTGATAGACTGGGGACACCCGTCCCCCCCAATGGGCATTCTCAGAAGAGGCGGATGGTCTGGCTCCTCAATGACGCGGTCAGGGTGTTCACGTGCTACACCACCGGGCACCAACTTGAGGTTCAGACTGATGATCTTAACCAGCCCATATCTCACCTCAGGAGACCTTGTCACCCGACTCAGCCGTCGGCTCCGGTCGGCCATGTCGGCACTTCTGCCGGGCCTCAAACATCGACACGAGCGGAGGAAGTTCCCGTTAAGGAGCCTGCCACCCCCGTCAACACGGAGCCGATCAATAACGACCCTCTGGCTGGTGAAGTCCAAGAGATGACTCTTGAGACTCTCATGAAGGAGAACCAGCACCTGAAGGTCCTTCTGTAAGACTTGCTTCAGGAACGTGACCTTCACCCTCAGCTGCCCACTGGGCCTTTGACGGAGGTGCCAATCCCGCCAGGTGGGTAAAATGGTGCTAACACCTTAGCGGCAGCTGCTCGGACCCCTACAACTATTGGGTTCAGCACGCCCTTGGCCGAGGCTCAACCATGGCCATCCAACATGCCAGTGCTGAAAAATCTCATGGCATAATGCCAGATGATCGAGCAGATCATTGAGACCAAGCTCACCCAATTTGGAGAAGGGGTCGCGACTGTAGATCTCTACAGTGTCCCCTATCCGCTCCACATCAGCTCAAGAAACTCCCCCCGGAGTATGCCAAGCCACTGAAGTTGCAGAAATTCAACGGTCACGGGTCTCCGCATGAACACTTGGCCTACTACATTATGGCCATGGGCGAACTCGTGTTGGATGAGTCTTATCTCCTTCCCTACTTCACCACCTCGCTTACGGGAATTGCCTTCCAATGGTATGCCCACCTGAAGCCCAATTCCGTCATTGATTGAGGGGATCTCCAGAAGAAGTTCCTTGACTATTTCCAAACGGCCAAGCGAAAGGTCTCTTTAGCCGAGCTGTGCTCCCTCCGACAGAAGAAGGGCGAGAGTGCCCTTGATTTCATCAAGAAATGGCCAGACCTCAATATGAGGTGTGTCACTCCGCCAGACCAGGAGGATGCCATCACTATCTGTCGTCGAGGCGTGGCGGCCGAGGTTAGCGAAAAGCTTCTCGGCACCAACGTCAAGGGGTTCGACCAGCTCAATTAGACAATCGCCGAGATAGAGATGTTCTTCGCTGATAACCTGAGCTACGCTTCGGCAAAGGGTAAGTAGACGCGGGAATACTAGTCTAGCAAGGAGGTGAACATCATCGAATTCATCCCCGCTGCTAAAGCCAGCAAGGGAGCTGGGATGAGTGATTCCGACAAAAGGCCAACTGATAAGAGGGAGGAACCTTACCTTCCTTGCCTTCCACGTGAACCCCTTGTCCCATCCATCAGTGTGCCTGAAGGTGACCCTCTGCACCTGGGCGAATGTCAAACATGGGCAAGTATAGTGAAGGGACCTATCTGGAAGGTTCAACATTTCTTAGACCCATTCGATCCCCTCCCTAGTGATCCTCTTGACCCATATTCTTCACACCACTTTGTCAAAGAGGCCGACTATCATACCCCTTCTACACCCCAAAGCTTGGAAGGAAAGGAACACCGGTCTCCCTCTCATGCTTCGTCATGTCCACCATCATATAGGGGTAATGTCGTGAGTAAGTTTGGACATTCTGGTTCTCCAGAGTCTACCACATTTAGTAAGACACGTGTGCATGATAGGTACAACTTTGGATATCTAGGTTCTCCTTATGCTGTCCAGTCAGGTAGACGTTATGGACATGCTAGGTCCATGTTTGGATGTCCAGGACCACCCATGTATTCGCATAGGTATGAGTCCCCACAGCTACTTCGGAGTCTGCATCATCATCATCATCCCCTTGAGTCCAGCAACGCACGGTGCAAAGAATTGGCTGACGCTCACAGGCACCATCGTGAGTTCCAAGAGGGCGAACATGTCATGATCAAGGTCAGGCCTGAATGGTTTCCCTCAGGAACCATGAAGAAGTTACAAGCTCGTGGTGCTGGTCCTTTTTGAGTAGTGAAATGAGTTGGTTCTAATGCATATGTTGTAGATCTGCCAGAGAGCTATGGGATCTACTCCACTTTCAACATCTCAGACCTAGACGCTTATAGGGACCTAGCGGTGATACCAGTGAGCCATTTGAGCCGTCTCCACCCCTTATGAGTGACACCACCTCAGAGCGTCCACTTCCAGCCTTGTTACCTTAGCAGCATGAGCAAATAGAACATATATTGGATGAGCAGGTAATGACTACTCAAGGTTGGGTGTACCAACGCTACCTGGTGCGTTGGAGGGGATGGTCCGCGCCCGATGACACTTGGATTACCCGGGCTGAGTTACAGAGGATAGATCCAGATCTGCTGGATCGATACCAGAGTGACCCAAACCCTTACTCAACAGGGTCGAGCTTCTCCCACTTGGGGAGAATTGGTGAGGACACCAGAGCCAGAGTTCGGCTCGACTCAGCGAGTCATTGATACCGGACCCATAGCACGACTCGGTCAACGGTGACATATTTGTAGCTGGGGGATAGTCTGGAGTCTCCACCGAAGCTTTGATATTTTAGTACGTATTTTGATACGTATTTATATGTGGTATGTATTTGGTTGTATTTGGTATGTATTTGACTTGTATTTGGTGTGTATTATTCTTTTGGGTTTAAATTCGGTCAATGGGAGAATATTGACCGGATATTTGTATCTTTGGGTTTTGATGGGGACATCATTTACCCCCTCCACATTTTTGAAGCCCGGATGGATCGTCATCAAGTGCCATCATGATCTTAATCAAAAATTTTTATAAAAATCTCCACCCACCCCTTCTCTCTCCTCACTCTCGAAACTCTCTCTCTCTCTCCACCTCACGTGCTCTCTCTCTCTCTCGCCCATGTTCTCTCTCCTCCACACCCCCATTCCTCGGTTCGTAGTCTAAACGGACCCCGGTCGACGCGTGGGAGGTATCGACGGGACGGGCTCGATGTGAGGATCGCGCCACCCTTCTTTCCTCGAATCGTGGAGCGTGGAGACACGTGCGAGCAAGACGACGACATGACCCCCGCGCCCGATCGACACCGATTCGCAGTTTTCGCTACGCAAAAGGTAGGAGATCGGACTCCTCATCTCGCCAGGAATCCATTGATGCCCACTGCGTCGCCATCCGTCACCATTTTCCTCATTTTCTATGCAATTCTTCTTTTAGGGGATTTTGTGGTTTATTCTCGATTTCTGTGCCTCTCTCATTTTCTGGTACAAACGGCTACTGATCGAAGCTAGAGAGGTACCGTTGGTCTAGTCGCGTCGCGAGGATCGCGTTGGCACCGACCGTTCCTCGATTCGCGAAACGTGGATTCGAGCCGGGTCAGGAGGCGCCGTTTCTCCCTCTCACCGGTTCGCTGTCAAATCGCCATTTTTGTTGAATTCCAAGTAGGGGGATGGATACATTATCTCGCTAGGACACCGCCGGTACCACTTGCGCCATGGTCTGACGCCTGTAGCCTCGTATTTCATGCATGTTCCTGTTTAGTGCATTTTATTTCATTTTTAGCCTTTTTATTGTTGAAATCAATTCCATGGGCATCGTATTTCATTTCTAGTGGCATGCTTAGGCTTGTATGCTTGGTATGGGTTGATAGGTTTAACGGGTTTTGTAATCCGCCGCATCCCCCGTCGATTTCGATTGGTCGGGAGGGGTTTTCGATTCTGATCTCCGGAGTCACAAAACCCAGGTGACATAACGCTCCCGCCCTGGTGCGCTATGCCCCTTTAACACGTCCCTAGAGATGCGTTATATCATCCGTGTTTGAGTTTCCTGTGGATTTCATGTTTGGGTGGCTTTAACGCGCCTGTCCCGGTGCGTTATAGTCCTTTGTGTTGAGTTAAAGGTCCATTGCCTTTAATGCCCCTACCCCTATGCGTTATGTCCAATATGACGCCCCTGATGAGGTGCGTTATATTCCGTAGTTTCCTGTGGATTCTATCATTCTGGAAGGCATAACGGCTCATGAGAGGTGTGTTATGCCCATTTTAATGCCCCCCCTTGGTCTGTTATATCGCCTCGTCTGTGCATTGTGTGCGTGTCGACTTTAACGCGCCCATTCCAGTGCATTATATTCTTGTAGTGCACCAGCCTTGGTGCGTTATAGTCTGGGTTATCTGTGGATTTCCTGAGTTCTGTGGAGCATAACGGTCCTTCCCCGATCCGTTATGGTGTGTAACGGGGCAGTGCCAGTCTGTTATATACCTGGAGATTTCAAAAACATAAATATCCCGTTTCTTTTCATTTTCTTATTCTTCTTCTTTCTTCTTCTTCTTCCCCCCCACCGTGAGCATCGTTCTCCCCCCTCTCTCTCTCGTTCGATCGCGCGGCGCGTCCCCTCCGGCTACAGATGGCGCGGGGCGATGGCGTGGCTACGACGGCGACGGCGAGGCGGTCGTGGCGGCGTGGAACTCGTGAGATTTCGTGGAGGTACGAGGGTTTCTAAAAGCTTCCATTGTAATTTCGACACCGATTCGGTGGAGCATTCACTCCATTGAGGTAGGGTGACGTTCCCTAGCTCCCCGCGTTCCATTTCTGTGGTTTCTAGCCCGTCGTGAGGCCGAGAGGGGTGTTTTTGAGCGAGTTAGGGTAAAACCATACTTTGGGAAGTGATCACCTGATCTAGTGATTCACTACTTTTTTAGCCGATCCGAGGCCGTAGAATCATGGCTAGGGCTATTGGGGAGCTTCCCCCTTGATTTCCCCCTCTCCCGTGGAGGTATGGGGACGTGGCTGATATTTTTGGGTTTAGTTCACCGTTTCACCGTCGGGATGATATAGCGGCCGTCCCAGTGGCCGTTATGTGCGTAACGCGTCCAGGTAGGGGCATTATGCTTCGTGTGATTTGAGTCTGGTCTTCGTGGGTTTAACAATCCCACGACTGACCGCTATGTCAGACACAACACCCCGGTGCTGGTGCGTTATGGGTTTCCTACCGTTGATTTTTGACCGTTGGGGGTCCTGGTCACATAATGCGCCTAGGAAGGCCCGTTATGTACTATGGCGTCCCAAGGAAGGTGCATTATGCTTAACGCCATTGCCTTCCTCTTAACGCACCAGAGATGGTCCGTTAAGATCTATAACGCCCCTAAAGGAGCGCGTTATAGTCTATTTTCACCCCGTGACATAACGCACCATGACTGGTCCGTTATGTGTATAACGCCCCTATAGGAGTGCGTTATGTTCCCTTCCGTGGCTTGGGACTTGACGCAACTGTATTGGTCCGTTAAGCACTATAACGTCCCTGGGCAGGTGCGTTATAGTCTGGTTTCCGCTGAGAGTGATGGACGGCTAGGTTGGACCGTCTTTCTCCCCTGCGCGGCTGTGAGTTAGCCGTGCATCCTTGAGTGGCCAATGATAGACCGTTCATCGTCTGAGGCCTAGCCGGTGGTTTCTTCCGTGCCGATTCGAGTCCCGGGTGAGCGAAACTCGATCCACGTGTTGACCCGTGGTCTGACTGATACTGGGCATCATGTGGGGACCAGGTGTGGGGGGCCTTGGGGGTCCCGAGATATGGCGTTTCTGGCTTACGTCACCATGAGTCGGCGTTGTACGAGGAGCGATCCTTGTACTCGTTTACTTTCGGAGTCATTTTCCGTGACTTGAGGGTCTGTATTTTCGGTGACCCATCCACTAGTCGTAGCTTCCACGGCACGCGTGTGTCGGCCCACTAGGAGCACTGGTGTGGCGCACTCAAATAATCATAATAACAATGACAACAACAACTGGAGGATAGGGGAAGAGTTCCCCTTTGTTTCCCCATCATTTGGGGATGATTGGGGCATGATTTAGATTTTTTCACTATTTATGCCATTTTTACGCTCGGGTTAGAGTTGCGGTCCTACCAGAGACCGTCATCTCCTTGAGGTGGCCCGCAGGGGGCCGCCATGTGATTTTGAAAGTCGGTTGGGTGTTGCAGTCCCGAGGGGATCGCCACTCTTGGGTTGCGATCTTGCGACTGACCACCACCCTTGGGTAGCGGCCTATTGTCGACCGTTTCTATGGTCGGGTCAACGCACTCTCGGGATGTGTGATATGACCATTGGGGGGGCTACCAGGTTGTGGCCATGATATGGCCATTTCCTAGTGGGTGCGGTCAGAAAATGACCGCCCCATTACGGTAGCGGCTAGGCGATGGGCCGCCACCTAGCCCCCAGAGTTCGCCGAGTGGTGGCCATGGGATGGCCGCCACTCCATGCTTCCAGTCTCAAGGAGACCGCCAGATTCAGTTTTATGGCCCAGGGCTGGCCGCCACTCATATTGATAGTCTAGAGAGGACCGCCACTCTTTTTTACTGTCGATTGGGACTTCTATCATGTCATGTGAGCCTCCGAATGAGCGATTTCGGTCCTTTGTGGCGTTTGGCTCAAGGGATGTCTTGAGTACCCCGTGAGAGTTGTGTAGGCACTGAGGGCCCCCGGACGAGTGGTTTCCCCTTAGTTTGTGTGTCTGTATGACCCAGGGGTTGTCAGACCCTATTCGCATCTCGTCTTTTATGCTCCATTGGTCTGTGTCACCGAGAGTCGGTGTGGTGTGGAGGGTCATTTTCACACCTTATCAACATGATGAGCGGTGGTTTTTGTGAGTTGGAGTCTTACCTCCAGTGAGCCATCCACTAGTCGTAGCTTTCTTGCACACTCATGTGCAGACCCAGTTGGGAGTGGTGGAGAGGTAACCTAGAGAGACGATTTTTAGGCTGCTTACCGTAGGGCCCCTCGGCATAGCCTGAGTCTGGGCTTTGGGGAAGAACTAGCTAGAGGGCCTGACCTAGGGCGCATGGTCTATGTGTGCACACGTGGTTGGGGGTGTTAGACCCGTGCTAACGAGCAACCCCAACTGGTCTTTCTTCATGGTACTTGTTGTGTGTCTCAGTCTTCGCCTAGGGCGTGTAGGGAGACACTTGGGCGCGGTGTAAGACGTTAGGGAACGCATTTGGTCTTGCTTCTAGTGGGTGGTGCTCCTACCTTCTGGTAGGTACAGACTTGTTTTCCCATCAGACCGTGGTCGGTATGGTTAGTTGTGGTGAGATTTTTCGTTTATTTATTGTTGCTACTACCGTACTTCTAGCTAGTAGTGTTACTTTCCATCCTCGTTCGTACCTTGCTGTCTTGTTTCTCTCGTTGCAAGGTGGTGGTCTATAGGATTTCTACTGAGCCTATAAAATGTGAGCTCCTCGGTCTCCCTGACCACAGTCGCCTCGGCTTCAACCAGCTTGGCCTCGGCTGTAGTAAGATAGCCCCTCAGCTTTTCTATTCTGCTTGTGAGGGCTCCGACACGACAGTGGCTTTCATCTAAGTTCTTTTCATGCCACTCTTTGTTGCCTTTTCGTACCTCCAGGGCCTGCAGGTACACGTCTTTCGGAGCACTGATGGTGGCAAACTCGCCAGGAGCCTGGGCCTCAAGGAATTCACGGTGGTTGACGTATTTCAGCAACAGCAAGATTCACCACGACCATTCTTCTAGAGGTCAGTCCAGCATCTGCAGTGCCCCGGTCAGCTGTGCCACCATGGTGTGCACCCCCCGATATGTGAGGGAGGGATCGACGAAGAGCATCGACCGCAATGCCAGCAGCATCTATCTAACCGGCGCGTCCGAGGTGGCGTGGCAAATGGACGGCATGGCCGGAGGGTCGAACTCGACCAAGCTATCCATAGCTACCCATAGATCTGCGTCCACCGCACCCGACGAGGACGGGAGAGTGGAGGCCAGGTCACTCGAGCGTCTGACCTCGACGGACATCTCCCGGTTGGCCATCGCCAGAGGAGTCGACAGAAATGTGATTGAATGACCCGACTCCATCATCGCGAGGGGTTGCTCCGCCTCTGCCACGGCTGACAGGCGCTTCTCCCCCTGCACTTCCCCGGTAGAGTCCAGACCTGCCCTTTCTGCTTATGTTCCCTCCTCTCGAGAGATCGTGATGCTTGTCAGTATCTTCCCCAGAAGTTGGTCCTCCTCAGGCGTCATGAGCAGTCAGGGGGCCGGAAGAGGAACCATGAGCTTCGGCTTGCCCCCCGATTGTAGGAAGGACACTAGGCGCTCCACTTTGGGCCCCGAGAGTGGTTGCAGCCCACCTACCCCCGCGGGGGTGACTGGTTCCCTCCGCTTCAGAACAGCCCTGCGAGCTCTAGTAGTGTGTGCCTTAGGAAGCCTTGCTTCCTCCTAAAACACAGAAGACGAGGTCAGTCTTTCACCAATCGAGGTGAGCTACCCAAATGCTGAAGAGACGCAAGAGAAGTCCCAGAGGACCATATTTACCTCAGTCACCGGAACTATGCTACATTCCAGTGATATCCCCCCCTCCTCCAAGGCCTCATCTGTTGATATTATGGTCCTCGCGACCGCTTCCTACCGTGGGATCTCGGACAAGGTCGCCAACTTGTCCAAGTCGGCGTCGACTCCCCCGGGTCACTCCACTAATGCGTCAGGGACAGGCACCTCTACGGCCTCTGGATGGATTTGCTCCTGCAAGTTAACCAAATAACAGAAGACAAGATTAGAGGCTGGCCGCAAAGGGGGGGCCTGTATGAACAAGCTTACACTTACAAAATCCTCGCCCGAAACCACTTCGTCGGAAGAGTAGTCATAGTCTACCTTCTCACCCAACGAGGACTCGATCGGGGCAGACTCCTCCCTTACACGGAGAGAACAAAATTAAATAACAACAAGTACCCGAATAATTACAACCGCGGGAGGGGGGGAAGAATAATTTGTACAAAACTATATCAAATTAAGAGATAGAAGAAAGGAAAGGCCTTAAAACCGTCAGGAGTAGCGGGCCCTACATGCCCTTCACCAGCTACTCACCCCCCTTATTTCCCCTTCACCGGCGCGGTCTTCAATCCCTTCAACGGCACACTAGCCTTCCCCCCCTCTCACACACCTTCGCCGGCACGGCCACTCACCGGTACGCTGCCCCCCTTTGAACCCTCCCTTTAGCGGCACACACACACACCCAGTCGCTTCAGCGGTACACCCCCTTCACATGCCCTTCACCGGTACACCCTTTTTCTTCTCCGGCACGCCCGTCTTCAGCCCCTTTCAGCGGTCCACTCCCCATAATAAAAGAGCAATAAATATACACACAATGATAATAACGATGACAAATATATAGATACACATATGCCCACACAATGGTGAAGAAGATGCAGGAAATTTGGATAAAGAAGGTAATAAATAAAAGGAGGGATGTATATAAGTGAACAAGTAAACAAATAAACCTGAGGACTCACGCAACCGAGTGAACAACAGAACGACAGAGGCGATCCATCCAACTAAATGATGAAATTTGCGATCCCTCTAGAATACGTAAAAAAAAAGGAAAAGAGAAATGACCAGCATAGGAATAAACCAAACCCCATCAATCTTAATAATGAAAATTTCCGCACTACAGCTCTGTCCTCCTTGTGACCCGGTGCTGAAGGAATATCAAGGCTGCCCTCGCAGGCTGGGTTTGGGTCTTGGGAGTTACCCCGAAATGGTCATGACCTGGCCTTGCTCTGGGCCGATATTTCAGCTCAACCGGACTCGTTCTCCGAACTGGATTTTATCCGAATCATCATTAAAATTGCCGCCTATCCGACAGACATCTGAGTACGTTTATCGCGGTCTTCGCTGTATTCTTATCATGGATCTTATCCGAACATGAAAAGGTCTGTGAGTGACCGACATGTCCAGCTGCCCGTGTCCCGTCACAGGCTCGCGCGTGATTTATCCCTGCTCCTTTCTTTCGCAATCAGTATTATTTCCTTTGGCCGCAGAGCCCCTAATTTCGACAATTAATCAAAGGTGTTCCCTCGTATGGGGGATGTAAATGACGTCATGGCCTTTATGACATGGCGGGATTGGGTCCCGACCCGAACCACACAATCGTCTGACGGAGTCAGATCGAGCGCACCATGGGCTCTCCGGAGCCCGAACAAATCGTCACCTCGGTGACTGGCACGCCCAAGCACTTAATAAATCGATAAACGACGGACCTTAATCCAGTCCGGCCCGAAAGTGCGTCCACAAGTCTGGCACGCCCGGTGGGACCCATCCACCTTTCATCTCTTTGCCGGAATTAGGGGCTCCGTGGCCCCCTTCTTGTAATACTGATTGTTCTATCTTTTGCAAATGCAGCAAAGCACGTTCCAGCTTCAAAATGGCGGTCTCATTTGGCCCCTTGGTCGTCGAAAGCCACGTCAGGGATGGATACCTTGCCGTCCCCCTTTGCTTTAGGAGCTTCCCTCCTGTTGTTGGCTTCCCCAACTTTCTAGGGGTGGCCTTCATTAACATCCTGGACGTGGAGGCATCTGACAAGTCCGAGACCGATGCCCCTATCTCGGAATGCACCGAAGCTGCTACTGGCCGAGCTACGGCTCGAGGCAGGGGCGACACCTCACCGAGCACGCTGGGCAGCCACATGCACCACGTGCACCAGGCCGTCGGCCCGTCACACCAAGGGCCAGCCTCCCATTGAAGGAGGCCCCGAAAGAACATTGCTGGCGTCACGACGTCGGGACGCCAAATCTCAAATTTCAGCAAGTCCATGACTGTCGGAACCATCCGTGTCCATTTAGATGGCCAAAGGTTTGAGGCCATGCCGGATCAAATAGTGTCAACCATTCCAGTCTGCAACCCTTTCCACGGACTGGAGAAGATAAAGGAGGGGAAGGCGCCCACCAGTCTGGCCGCCGCGCCCAAAGGCATGCCGACCCGTAAGCCAGCGAAATCAAAACAAGCTTGGGTCCCCAAGGACGCCCAACTCACGGCACCTGTGCAGGCAGGGCCCAACCGCTCCCGCCATCCAAGGGAGCGAAGAGACGAAGGGGTCGAGATGCTACTCACGACCCGCCAACTAGCAGCCGCTGTACGTGGGCCGATCGGGAGCGCCCGTCGTCGACGTCATAGGCGTAATCACCACGCCGACCACCCGGCATACGCGGATCATGCCTACCCAGATGTCGTCACCGACACCCAACTACTGGTTGCTCTCCCCGACCAGGAATGGGAAGGGATTGAGTAGGCCATGTGGAACTATCTCCGAGGCCCAGGCAGCACCCCCTCAAGTCCCCAGAGATTACTGGGGGCAATGGCCTCCGCTTTCCAGGAAGAAGAGCAAGCCCGACCCCCGCCTAGTGTAGAGTCGTGGAACCAGTCGGAGAGGCGACACTAATCTCTCATACGGGAGCAGATGCCACCCCGACGGTCGGTCTTCGACAAGCTGGTCTTCCCGAGCAAGCAATCGGGGAGAGCGGCCAGAAGGAACGGAGGTTGGAGGGTCTTCACCTGCAATATGATAGGATTATCTAGTTGATATGGGGCCTTACCTACCGACCCTGATGAAGTGGCTAGGCTAGCTACCAGGCCCGGTCCCCTCACTAGGAGAGGAAGGGTGGCAAGTGAAGTGGCATGAGCAAGTGTCGAAGTGACCTCCCTTCATGACTCCTCTGTAGCTCTCACGGCCAACATCGTCACTGTTGGGGGCTCGAGCGGCGGACCCTCTACATCACCCGAGGACGTCCCAACCGAAGAAGCGGGCGGTATGCCCAATCTTCTAATGACCGACCCCGCCATGCTGAGTGTGATCCAGCAATACCAGCGGGAGATCGAATTATTGAAGAGACAGCTCAGTGAGAGGAATGTCCTGCCCTCGACGTCGGGCAGACCGAAGTTCTGCCAGAAATACTTGGAGGCAATGGACAGTCTTCCGAGGGGACCCTACAAGCTACGGTGTTCCCACCAACTCCTAGCTTCTCCGCGGGCGTTCCCCTGCAGCAAGGGCAATACTTGGCCCCGTTGTAAGGGCCTCCCTCCCAAGAGTCTCCTACGGCCCCCCAGGTAACTGTGCTGGCTACCCCAGCCACACAACCTACTCATTTCTACCCAAATTCGGTCGACCCGACGGTGGTCAGTCGGCTGATGCTGGAACAGATGATTGATATGAAGTTAGCTGAGAGAGGTGACGGGGAACAGACGCCATTCGACATCTACCGAGTCCCTTATCCGGCCCATTATGTCGTAAGGAAGCTACCGGTTGACATCACCAAGCCGCCAAAGTTTGAGAAGTTTAATGGGCAAGGGTTTCCAAGAGAGCACATTGCCTACTATATGAATGTGATGGGAGATTTAGCTACTGATGAAGCCTATCTCCTAAAGTTCTTCGGCTCAACACTCACCGGGTTGGCTTTCGAGTGGTACTCGAGCCTGCCGCCAGGGTCCATTGCTGATTGGCCCGACATGCAAAAGAAGTTCAAAGAGAAGTTCTACATCGCCAAACGGGAAGTCACTATGGCAGAGCTCTACGCCACGAGGCAAAGAAGTGATGAGTTGGCACTCGATTTCATCAAGAGGTGGAGGAATCTTAGAATGCGGTGCAGGCGTCCCCCGTACCAGGAGGATGAGGTACAAATTTGCAAACAAAATTTGAAGAAGGAGATCCTCGAAAGGATGATTGGCGCCGAGGTCAAGACCTTCGATCGCCTGAACAACATGGTGATGTTTCTCATCCCGTCTGGTGGAGTCTTTTCGAGGTAAGCCTTGGAATTGTTGTCTTAGTGATGCCTTTATCCTGTGTCTACTTAAGTGTGGATAGTTTTATTCTGAGCCTGATCTTCTCCTTACTTTACAGTTGCTTAGCTTTGGACTCCATTATGGTGTTAAGAACTGTTGCATATCATGTTCGTCGTGCCGTGTCCAATGGCCGATGTGTTGTGAGGGCTCATTAATCGTTTCAGGATGTAAAGGTAAGCTGAGATTTACATTTTTTCTTGTGCTTTATGCTGAAGCTGGTACTCTCCTTTGTTGCACCTAGGCTTCTTGTGACCAGTTGTTTGCTGGATCGGTACTCGTGGCATGTTACATTACAATTCTTATGAGTTGCGATGATGCCGAGCATGTACTGAGATGCGATTACTGAGGTATTTTCTGATGCCTGTGTGCGTGTTTGAGTGCGCAGCGGAAGCATGTGGGCTAATAACCCACAGGTCGAGGATCTTTTCATGAGGTTCTGGCCAGTCGAGAGAATTACTTTTTCTCGATGTGACTTCGTCTTGGCTTCCTGTGCCTTGATGTCGTCCATTGCCATGCTATTGCTGGTAATTTTTGGGGTTGGCATCGGCATTTGTGAGTGTTGGGGAAATTGTCAGCATTCCTGCTGATTGAGTACCCTCTACTCCTCTATATTGTCTCTTGGGTGTCGTGTTCTCGAGGCATGCTTGTAGTCCTTGAGATGCATTCCTGAGATTGTCATTTTCTCATTGTTGTGGGTCGTTCTTGGTGAGCTGCTCGATGCATGACTCATTCCGTATAGTCGTGTGCTCAGTTGTTGTTGTGCCTTGATGTGACCCTGCTTGCAGTCGCGTTCTATGGTTCTGTGTGCTGTAGGGAGCTAGAATCCTGTAAGTGTTACCATTGTTATTATTTTTGTTAGTGTTGTTTCTCTATGATTTTGTCTGTCTATCATTAGCACTTTGTGGACCAACTCTTGTCGGTTGGCTTTGCTGCACTCCTTTTCTCCTGGTAGGGTTAGCTTGCGACTCGATCGGATGTAATATCTGACTGAGGACTGACTTGATTGTGCTCATGGTCCGATGCTGCCGTCTTGCTGTTGTCTCTCTGTGAATCTGTCGTTGGTGTCCTGTGTGCTAGGTGTTCCATGTTGCCTTTGGCACTAGAGCTGATGATGTTGTCAGGCTGTCAGCTGAGAGGACCATGTTCCCTTGTTTAAGCAGCCACTTGATATGTCTGTCATTTTGTTTTCCAGTACCTGTTGTGGTGGCATGGTTGTGTCTCTTTCCCTGAGAGACGTAAGCGACGTTGCCTTATTTCGGAGGTGTCAGACTTGTGTTCACTTGTGTCATGCTCAGTCCTGAGTGTGTGCTTGTGATTATGGTTTGACGATGTCCCTCTGAATTGTACTTCTCGTGATTCGTGTTATTTTGTAGTATGTTGGGATTACTCTTCCCTATGACCAAGATGTGGGACGGATGACCATACTGATGCCATACTGATGCGGGGCAGATGACCGACTCAGGCTAAGACGTACCGACCGACTCGAAGTGCGACCAGCACTAGCACACTAAGGCAAGCCGGGTGGCTGACCACCGTGGTATTCTTCGTGAGGCGACGTCTCTCAACAGTAACTCACTCTAGCCTGACGATCGTCCATTACGAGGGAAACGTGGGGATCGCGGCGATTAAGAAATCACCGTCGCCTAAGGTACCGATTCGAGCTCGGTGCTCGATTGGAGCTACAGAACGGGCGCTCACAACTCACAATCACGGTGATTTAAAACTAGCTAACGGCCCTATTCTCACAAATACAGTAATATACAAAGCATACTAAACCAGCAAAGTGAGAGAGGAATGAAACGCGTACCTCCACGCCTAGGCGTGGGGAAGAATTTCCGGTCGATTTCCAAACAACCCCAATATAAAAATGACTTAACTGTTACAATGTCAGAACTGAATGCCCACTCCACGCAGGGAGGTATTGAGCTACAATGGCTAATTTTGGGGTTGCTGGGATGCGAGTTGACGGGTAGCACTCATCAGAGCCAAGGGAGGCGCGGTGGGGCCGATCGGGTATGCCGAGGGTGAACCGATCCGGTTCTGTCCGCATTGGTCACCCTGCGCAGCGATCTTGCGAAGGCCGGAACGCCAAGCTCCGACGACCGATCGAGTTTCCATTTGTTGGATAACGTCGGCGACTGGACGTAATTTTTTTGCTCCGAAGGGCGTGATTAGATCCTTTCAGATCTGGGCGCAGCAGTGACTGCACCGAGCCTCTGGTTCTGCTCGCACAGAACTGCACATGAACAGAAAGAATTATGGAAAAAATAGTTGCCGATGTTGGATCGAGATGCCGTTTGTGGGAGACCATTGGCGACGTCGAGAGGAAGACGTGATCTGAAGATCTCGCACACAGATCTCGACCAGATGAGGCGGGGTAGGCTCTGGAAGTTGACTCTGGATCTGAGCTGGATCTGCTCAGATCGGTTCGCGCAGTCCCACGAGAATGGCAGCCATGATTAGCATCGACCTCCGATCGAGGCGAGATCGACGACAACGCGAAGAGGACTCGAAATCCTACGATCACTTTAGGAATCAGCTTCAGATGGCATGGGAGTAGGGGTGGAGAAATTAACACATAGTCATCTCTAGATCTGGTGCAGCAGCTCGGACAGAAATGCATGCCTTCACAAAACAAATTGTTGCCGCCGACTCCGAACTCCGATCGATGCAAGACCAGCGCTAAAATCTTCCTAACTTGCAGATGTATCACAGGGAATTTTTGTGGAAGAAGAAGATAAGAAGAGGAGGGGGATATGGGGCGAGTCACACGCCTAAGGTTCTATCCTGTCACAGGACCTGGCCTAGAGCATCACACTCAAGGGAGAAAGAAGGAATCACTCACTTCAACAAATTTCTCTCACAAGGGACTTCCTAACATAGCTGGCTGTGCAGTCGAATTAGCCAAGAAACAAGGGATCCCCTTTCATCGGCCCTCCAGTCAGAAAGACATATTCAAAAGAATGTGGAGCCCGCCGAACCTAGATCGGAGACTGTTGTAAACCACCAAGCATCCTGATTTGGGCTTCTCAATAGAAGACCCTTACGAAGCCGATGTGATATCAATTTCGGCTTCATCCGGCGATGACACTGCAAAAGTTACGGATTCACAGGAAGTCTACCGCAATAAGCACCATGTGCCTCTGGCTGAGGAAGTGCAAGATGAAGAAGTTTTCCTTTGGAACCCTCCTCACCGTAAAGGCAGAGAGAAGATCTCACCCTCCTCTGAGAGGTCAACCCCGAATGGCCGCAGTACTGGGGTGCCCTCACCCCCGCCTGCCAGCAAAGTGAAGGGCGGTGGCAGAAGCCGTGCTCCGGGACTTCCCCGATGTGATCCCATCATGTTTGCTTTATATCATCGACAACAATGGGAGATTGAGACGTTGAAGGCACAGTTGGCTGAAATAATAACACTTGTGTCCGATCTGGCCAAGAGCATGCCCCGCCCACAAGATGAAGGCACGCTTTGGCCACTGAATACAAGGCCAGATACCTCCGTGAGCCTGAAGAGGGAGGAGAGAAACATAGCCACCTCTTCAGCCAGGCAGTCAGCTAGACGAAGCTATACACTACAGGAGAAGCTGTAGAAGCCCTACTCCTTTCCAAGGGATAAGACTCGAGGGATCTTTGATTGGGCTGTCCACTACCACAAGGTCTCCCTCCCGAAGTCCAAGAGGCCCCAGGATGCCTAAAGAAGTGGCAACCCCTTGTTCTGCCCTTATCACCAGATATTGGGTCACCCTATCGAAGACTGTTACGTCTTCAAAGACGTTGCTCAAGACCTGATTGACAGAGATGAGCTTTGAATGGGGGACTACGTGGTGGCCCCGCCACGTCCCCATGTGACTAGCAGCCCCAAAAGGGGAATTTATACAATATCAGTCCAGTACCAGGCTCCTGAAGATGCAGCAGAGAATGATCAACCCCGGCCATCGGTGGCGGAGCAGCCCCAAGCATGGCTGGAGACCACTTCGGTTCCTGTCGAAGCTATCTATGATGACTACTTAGAAGACCCCAGAGCGACCCCGTGCCTCTCCGCGCCAGGGAGCCCCTCGAGCCCACTGACGATAAGCCAAGGGGGGTGTGAAGCAAACATGGCCTCTGCGCCCAGCAAGGCAGAACAAGAAGAGGCATATGGCGTCCTTGAAGCCAAGGAGGGTAAAGACCAAGATTTCGTCAACCTGCTGTCGGCGCCCCCAAAAATTGAAGATGGCGGTCAGGCCACCGTCGACGAGCTCATTAAAATCAACCTTGGCACGGAAAGTGACCCCAGGCCAACCTTTCTAAGTGCCCTCATACCTCCACAAGAGAGGGAGCAGTATGTGAAGTTCCTACGACCCAGACATCGGCTTCGAAAAAGCACATGGAAACTACGCACGTAAAACCACGTCTCGCAGATGGAAAATTAAAATTGGAGTCACGACGAGCTCACATCACGTGATGGGAGTACTGGCCCACCAGAAGTAAGGCCGGATGGGTCTACTGATGACATAGTCCGCAGCCTCAGGTGTCTCGCTGCGATGCCCCAGGCGGAGACTGAGACACCGTACTAGTAACCACAGAACAATGACTAGTTGGGGTCGCACTCGTCAGCGCGTGTCTTCTACCCCCAACCACGTGTGCACACACAGACCATATGCCCTAGGTCAGATCCTCTAGCTGGTTCTTCCCCCGAAGCCCAGACTCAGGCTGCGTGTGGGGCCCCTACGATAACCAGCCTAAAAATCATCTCTCTCGGGTCACACTCTCCACCACTCCCAAGTGGGTCTGCACCTGCGTGCGCAGGAAAGCTACAACTAGTAGGGGCTCACTAAACATGAACACTGAAAATCACGCACGCACCAATTGCGAGTAATCACGCAGTAACAGGTGGCTCGAAGCCACTGAACTCTGGACAGCCCACTAGACCTAATAACCCAACGGTGCTTGAGTCTCGGGTCAAGATCATTGCACGTGACGGCACAGTGCCGTCAATCTGGCCTAATCCCTAAGTCTGAAATCACGATATCACGATTTCCAAGGTAGCTCACAAGTCGCCGAGTTAATCCCTCAAACAAGCGACACACGAAAAATCTCCAGTCCCAGGTTGGTTGACGGGACTCACAGTTCAAGGACCAAACTCGTGGCCCACTCGGAAAACACTTCTCGGAGATACTCACATCGTACGGGGAAGACCCACCGCACACATGCCGACTCATGGTGACTCGCCCGAGCGTACACGGAAACTCGAAACACACACGGGGTCACCTAGACCCCAAGACTCACGGACACGTTATTCGAGATAACACGGTACCTCCGGATACCCCTAAAATATGAACACAAATCCCACAGTGTCCGAGACATTCACGAGTCCAAAGGTCGACCACTGGGTTACAACCGGGTCGACCGGAAGCCAACACAACACGAAACAGACACAACTAGCACGAAAAATAAGTGACGGTCCTCTCTGACCGTCACAGTGCCTAGCGGTCTCCTCCAGACCGCAAGGCCTAGCCTAGCGGTCCAGCCAGGACCGTAAGGCCCGAGAAACCACCAGAACCCAGGCGGTCACTACCGGATCGCCAAGTAGGGTGGCGGTCCTTGGCCTGACTGCTAGAAGATGCCTAGCAGTCAGTCGCAAGGCCGCTACCCCACTGACCTCAAATGACTCCAAACCTGATAACAGACACCTCTGGACTGCAAGATATTGCCTAGCGGTCTCCACCAGACCGCTAAGCCCACCTGGCGGTCCATCGTACGACCGCAAGGCTCGAACTAACATAGGGGACCCCTAGCGGTTTCCACATTACCGCCTCATACCCTAGCGGTACCTTTATCGGAGGGGAAGATAGGCGAGACGCACTATACAGCAACACCCCCTGGCTATTTGCATTGTTTCGATCCCACGGGCTCTCAGTTGGTGGCCCGAGTGAAGCCATCCTGGACCATCCCCTGCTGATCTCCTTCAAATATGCTGATGGATGGGGGCTGGACCATTTGAACTTGTTTTATCATCTGTCTTCTCGTGGCCATGAGGACTTGGCGTCGCTGGTCGAGAAGAGTGAGAAGAATGGATATGTGTGATGGCTTGTTCGTGAGGCAACTTCTAGAGACAAAACGTCTTCGCTATTTTATTGCCCTCTTTCTCCCTTGCATATAGGGCCAACAGGTATATTTCATTTCTTTAATTTTAGCTTTGAGCTGTTTCTTTCACATTTTAGCATGTGTCATTCTCACCCTTGTGCTTGTGCAGTCCGACTCTCTTCAGAGGAGACTCGACATTTCAGGGAGTTGATAATTAAGGCTCAAAAGCCAACATACTTTGGGATCCCCGAGCCAGCCCTGACTGCGAAACCATTGCCTCCTGGTGACTCGCGGAAGTGGGCCAGGTCCCAAGTGAAAGAGGCCGTTAGCAAGACCAGACAGGCAGTGACCCAGGTGACACGGGCACATCGGAGGAAGACTGTGGAACAGGAACCAGCAATCGTCCCTCCTCTGGTTGTCTCTTTCGAAGAATTTGAGCTTCTCATGTGCAGGAGCCTGAAGTTGAAGGTATATTCTCCATTCTTCTGTGGTTTATTTGCTTATTCTGGCCGCTTTGGCTGATTCTTCTTTACAGTTGCTGGCACCGTTACTGCAGTTGTCAGACTGGAGGCAGTAGTGGGTGCCGTGACCAGAGAGAGGGCAGAGGAAGTTCCTGTAGCCCCTGTGGAGGGAGATCTACCTTCCCCGACGCCCAGCCAGGAAATGGAAGGTAACTTGCAATTTGTTCATAGGGCTTCCAAGACTCATCATGCTTTCAGTCCGCTTGATTGAGTTGAAATGCAACTGACATTGCTCCACGAAGCCGGGGCTGCCGCTGGAGAGCAAGCCATTTCAAGGGGCGAGCTTGCTCCAGAGATTCGTTCATCCGGCGCTCCCTGTGTGGGGTCGGCCGAGGAAGTTCCTGCTGAGGGAGGCGTTCCTATCAGTGAGGTGTCCGCTCCGATAGTGGAGCGTCAGGAGCAAGCAGAGAGCCCTTCCTCCTCCGAACAGGTTGATTACGGTGGTGACTCCAGGGACGAGGGGTTCCCACCTGTTGAAACAGAGATCGAGGATGTCGGGGCGTCTTCGACCTATGAAAGTGATTACACAACCTTCAGTCCACCCCGGTTGGCATGGAGCGGGCTTGGGCTGTCAAGTCCACTTGTAGGTGAAGGGGCTGGATCCACGGAGGCTACCCTTGGAGGTTTGAGCTTAGTGCCAGTCGAGGTAGGAAATCTTCCACCATCTTCACTTTACAGCTCTTCTGATCATTTTTGTAAAATAAATTATACATGCTCGGCGTTGATTCCCATCACTTACCCATCCAATTTGAAGAAACCGGCCCCGGTCGGAGACGTGAGCGAGCGGGGAAGTGTGGGTTCCCCCGCACGCTGTGCTGATGTAGCTTTGACTTGTAATTAATTATTTACATCACTACACCTCTCGCAGGAGGGGTGGACAAGGGGTGGGGAATGATAGATTACACACAAACACTACCTCCACGTAGGGAGGGGCTTTAAGTCGGCCAGGCGGGGTGGGGATTAAGCTAAATTCAACTCTATCACGAACTCAGGTCCGCAGGGACAGCGAGCTGGATGCAGAGCTGCTGTGAACACCTCTGGGCACTGCGGGCGGTGGGGCTGGTAACCAATCGTCTGGGGATGTGGTAGCAGTGGGGAAGAGTGGTCCAGGGTCATTCGAAGTTGTGGAGGGGCTGCTGCAAGCTCAATTTCCCGAACCGCGTCGATTCTATCTGAACAGGGTCGGTAGGATAAGGAGTCGATGTTGACACTGTCACAAGCTCCTCCGGTGGCTGTTGATGACGGGACCAGCACCAAACTACTTTGGCCTGACTCAGGAGATCACAGGAAAATTCGTGGGCCGATCAGAGACCATGGGAAGCTGGGGCAGCTCTGAGAATCGGGGTGGATTGGTGCAGGTCTGACAGTCCCAAAACTGAAGGTGCCAGAAGATGACCTCGCCCCGGACACCTTCGAGCTCCGATGAAGGCATAGCTGGTAGCAACACGACCATGGGAGGGTCCTCTTCATCCGGAGACCAATGGTACCCCAAGACAAGGTCGGAGTAGGGTGCTGTAGGGGAATACGTGGGAGGGTGTCCGACCTGGTTCTGGCGATCGCAGTCAGCACAGGCCAGGGAAGACGACTGGAATGGGATGCTCCAGTGTGCGAATGACCTCCCCCTTCCTGGGACACGAAGAGGACTTGATCAGGTCATCCTCCTCTGAAAATGGCACCGGGAGCCCCTCTGAGCTGGTCGTGGGAGCTTCTGCAAACTGCTTTTGGCTGTCTGCCGGAGTGGAAGTGCGCAGTCTAGCAACAGTGACTCCTCCGAGTAGCTCCGAGGTCGGATGATGGCGAGACTACCTTAGTTGCGAAGCTGACAGGAAGACGATTCCACCGATATATGTTGTGCTCCGTGGAACCTCACAGCGAAGTCGTGGCTGGCTCTGCAATCGACTGGAGATCTATAGACTTTCAAACTAAACACAGATTGCTGGAGGTGGCTACGTGGACATGGAGGGCTAGGCAATGGGCTCCTGGAGAGGGGGTGGGGTGGCTATGGGAGATGGTTGAGAGGTGGGAGAGGATGTTGGGGAGGCTGGGAGGGAAACTAGGGTGGAGTTTGGGGTGGTGCAGGGTCTGGGAAGGGTTGTGAGGTTGGCTGCGCATAGCACAAGGGGGATGAGGGAGGGAGAGAATGGAGGCCGGCCTAGGGAGAATGGGGTGTTCTCACCCACCAAGACATCCTTTCGGCCGAGAAGGACTCGGGGGAGCCTAGCTGTGTCCTCTTTGGAGAAGGGAAGAGACTCTAACTCTTGCCAGGGCCGTCATTGTGCGGCCGAAGTGGCAGGGGCCGGCTAACCATCTGATGACATCAAGGGGTCAGGAGAGGTCGGGGGAGCAGGATGATGGATGACGTTGACCAAAAAGGTGCTTGGCCTCGTCTCTTGACTGGTGTCTTGCTCCCAGTGCCTCCGCAATCGCTCGAGTACTTCACGATTATCTGTTCGAAACTCGAGCCATTCTTGGGGATGCTGATAAGGCAAACTGTGTCCATTTTCCTGGGGAGGATCTGGCTATTCTGGCGCATCTCTAGCGATGCCCAGAGTTTCTTCGACAGCTTGTCGCAACCGAATGAGTGCCATGGAATTCCCCTCGGCATCGATCTGCTCCCACTGGATCTGTTCTTGGATGAGGTACTGGACTTCCTCACAAGACTCAATCGCATGACAGATTCGTGCATGGAAGGGGCTATACTGGGGGTGTCTGAAATCCCACTGAGTGTAATCCGCCAGCGGGTCACGGGGCATGATTTGCCCCCTCTCGATGAGAATGTCAAAAAGTCACTAGGTTCTCTCCCTGGGGAAGGAGAGAGGTCTGTGATCGTGCCAGGGCCTCCAACCTGGATACCAGATTGAACATCCCCTTCGACTGGCGCCGGGCTCCTTTGATTCGTCATCAGAAAGAGAAAATGCGGCCATCATGTGGATCACATTAGCCTAGTGGTGTACCACTCGCACTGCTTTGGCTGGTCTGGACCACACGTGTGGTTGCAGAGGATCGACGAGATCACTTTTCATTTAAATAAGGCCATCTCGAATCAGCTTCTGTGCCTAGGTCTTGAAGACGTAGCAATCTTCAAGAGGATGACCCAGCATGTGGTGGTATGAGCAGTAGGTGGGATCGTCGATTTTTTGGGCCTCGTTCGGCTTGCAAACTTCGGGTAATTCGACGATCTTCTGGGCTATATAGAGGTCGAAGAGCATCTTCGTGTGTTCCTTCTTGAAGGAGAAGGGTGTCATCATACGCTCTGATAAGGGGGGAGTGGCCGACTTATCAGCTGGCTTCTTGTCAGAACTACTCGTTCCGACCTCCTTATTAGCTTTAGCGGTGGGGATGAATTCAATGATGTTGACCTCCTTGCCGGGCTGGTATTCTTGCACCTACTTACCCTTTGCTAAGGCGTAGCTCAGGTTATCAGTGAAGAACATCTCCATTTCCGTGATGACCAAGTTGAGCTGGTCGAAGCCCTTGATATTGGTGCCAAGAAGCTTTTTGTTGACTTCGGCCGCCAAACTTCGATGACATATAGTGATGGCGTCCTCCTAGACTGGTGGGTTGACACACCTCATGCTGAGGTCTCGCCATTTCTTGATGAAGTCGAGAGCACTCTCACCCTTCTTCGGTCAGAGAGAGCAGAGCTCGGCTAGGGAGATCTTTTGCTCAGATATTTGGAAATGATCAAGGAAGTTTTTCTGCAGATCCGTCCAGTCGACGACTGAGTTGGGCTTCAGGCGAGAATACCATTAGAAGGCCATTTCCGTGAGTGAGGTGGAGAAATAGCGAAGGAGGTAGGATTCCTCCAATGGGAGCTCACCCATGGCCTTAATGTAGCAGGCCAAGTGTTCATGCAGAGATCCCTGCCCGCCAAACTTTTGTAGCTTCGGTGGCTTGGTGTACTTCGGGGGAAGCTTCTTGAGCTGGTGATGCAGCGGGTAGGGGACACTATAGAGGTCCATAGTCGCGACCCCTTCTCCAAACTGGGCGAGTTTGGTCTCAACGATCCGCTCGATCATCTGGTGCTGTGCCATGAGATTCTCTAACACCGGCGTGTTGGATGGCCGTGGTTGAACTTCAGCCAAAGGCATGTCGAACCTGGTTACTGTAGGGGTTCAGACAGCTGCGGCTAAGGTATTAGCGCCATTTTGCCCACCTGACGGGACTGGCAGTTCCATTTTAGGCCCGGTAGGTGACTGAGGATCGAGGTCACGTTCTTGAAGTAAGTCTTATAGGAGGACCTTCAAGTGCTGGTCCTCTTTCATAAGAGTCTCGAGAGTCACCTCCTGGACTTCACTGGCTGGAGGATCATTGTTGATCGACTCAACATTGGTAGGGGCGGCACGATCCTCAACTGGAACCTCCTCCGCTCGTGTCGATGTCTGAGGTCCGGTAGAGGCGCCGACATGGCCGACCGGAGCTGGCGATCGAGTCGAGTGATGCGGCCTCCTGAGCTGGGATATAGGCTGGTTCAGATCATCGGCCTGAGCCTCAGGCTGGTGTCCGGTGGCGTAACATGCGAACACCCTGACCGCATCATTGAGGAGCTAGACCGTCTACTTCTTCTGGGGGCACCTCTTGGGGCGGACGAGTGCCCCCAGCCTGTCAAAGACAAAGGTACGTTGTAGGGAAGTCTCTGTTACGGTATCCACGTAGGGAGACCTTGGGGCTGGCTACTAGTGAGGCCCAAAGCGAGCCCGTCTCTGCCTCCACCTCTTCGGACGAGGGGTGCTAGATAATTGGGCATCATCATGCAACACAGTGCTAGGATCAGTTGCATCTGGCTTGGCGCCGTGTCTGAACACCCGGAGGGGGTTTCTAAGGCGCACCCTCCGACCGGCTTGAGCTTCCTCTGGGGTAACCCAGATCCTTCTCAAGTCTGGTTGTTGGCCTCCCTTATTGCTGTCTCTCTGATGAGACTGGGGAGCTCGAGTATCGAGTTGGTGCTGATGTCTCAGGGCAGCTACCGGAGCATCCGCCCTTCTGAGTTTCACTTTGTCCTCTCGCGTTCGCCGTAGGAGGCTGAAGCGGTTGGTGGTAGGGATCGTAGAGACGATCCGCTCTAGCAGTATAATCGGCTCACCCCCATCGAGGTGAATCCACAGATCACCGACGAGCACGTTCTTGTCGGAGTTACTGGTGGTAGTGGCGAGTCGCCTACCTCTACGGCCCTGGCGATGCTTCTTCTGGGGAGCCGAGGACGATCCCGCTCCAAGGTGGTAGATCGAGAAGACTCAGCTTGTGGTTGCTGGCGATAAAACATCGTCAACCAGAAGTACTGGCGTCAGCCCCCAAGACATGAAGTCTATAGTGAAGGTCGACGGCTGGGTGGCTCGAGTGTAAACCCTCGCTCGAGTCGATAGAAGTGTTGTAGACACTCGTGATGACGCACTTGCGCCAGAAGCCAATACTGTAGGGGGTGCCGAAATACTGGTGACCGAAGGCTGTGAGCCTAGACCGAGAGCTGGTGAGACCGAAAGGTAAGATGAAGAACCTTTGGTCAGCATGAGGGTCACCGTGTCCCATAGAGGAAGACCAGTGCGAGGAGTCGGCATCACTGAGTAGTGGGGAATGTGCCCTCATAACGGAGCTAGGAGGTCCGAGGCCCGACACGGATGACCTATGCCAGGTGTCGACCTTGGGGAACCCCGGGGTTGTGAAGTAGCAACTTGAAAATTTTTATATGTATTTATATGTAAAAAGAAATAATGAAAGATAAAAATAAAATAAATTATGAAGACTTTTTCTTTACTTTCATAAAGTATAGAATACATAAACATGAACTCTATCCCATGTGTTAACACGAACGACGAGATTCACGACATAATTTTGAGAAGATAAACACGTCGGTACTGTAGCAGCACTGTAGCAGGACTGTAGCATCTGATTTAAGAGAGAATTATTAGCCTTAATCTAATCCTAATTAATAGATGAGATCATTCTTACATCATTGAATAAATGAGGTCATTGATTATGTCATGAAAGGTTGGTGTAATAGTAATGGTTATATTGGTGGGAGAAGTTGAGGGATTCAAATGGCTTAGAGAGAGAAAATCGGTTTAAATCCTCAGGGATCGGGCTATGGGACGGTCTTGCGATAGACCGTTCAATGCTTTAAACGGCCTTTAAGAGACCGTCCTATTAGTCGGTGGTAAATATAAAAAGATAATATTATCTTCTTATATTCCATCGAACTGCCCGTGATTCACTGAGCGGGAAACTGGCGGTCAAAACGGTTTTGCACCATCCATTCCATGAAATGGAACGGCCAGTCATGGACCATTCACCTCCTGCCGGTGGGAAACTAAAACATCGGGAAATTCAAATTTCACGGGTTTTAAGTGTGTACACGGTCTGACGAGGACCGCTGGATTTCGTGGAGCGGTCATAGGCTTGCCGTTCCATGGTCAGAAGCGGTCTAAACCAGACCGCGTACACACCAAGCCTGCATCCTTCAAGTTTTGGCGAAGATTATTGCTTGAACCATAGCCAAGGAGGGAGACGTTCACAAAATAAGACCGAAATCGTGCCCGGGAGTGAACCAATAAGTGATGGATGTCTCAGGACATCAGTAAATAGCGGTAAGAGAAATGACCCGACTCATTAGCAAAAAACGGGTGTCAACATGAGCGACGGAAGATGTCCTCAAATTTCAAAATTCCTAGGGAGGGATGACGAATTAGCTCCTGCAAATGAGACTCTTCGGTCTGCAACTGCATCAACTTCTCCACAAGTGAGGTGGCCTGTCCTTCTGCCAACTCCACCTCCTCTATGGTCTGGACCTGCTACTGCTCGATTAATTTTAGCTCTAATTCGGCCCGAGAGAGTTCGACACGTAGTTCAGCTATCTGAGCCGTCAGGAAGTCCGGCGCTAAGTAGAGATGTTGGCAGCATCCCGCATCTACTAGGTGGTTCCTCTCAAGGATGCAAGAGTGGTTCGACACTACGCCCGTTCAAGCTTTATGGCCATCAGTTGATCTGCTACACTATGGCTGATGAACTCCCTTCTGTTCACGTATTTCAGAAGCAGGAGCACTCGCTGCGTCCAATCCTCGGTGGGGCAGCCAAAGCCGAATAACATACGGGAGAGGTGTTCCACGAGACCCCTCAACTGCACATAGGTCAAGTCTTGACGGGTTGTCATAGTCTGTCGTAATGTCTCCAGATATTGCCACACTAGGTCACTTGATGACTGCAAACTAAGTGATGGCGTATTGGGGAGTTGAAATTCCAGGCGGCTGTCGACTGTGGCCCAGATATCATCCTTCGGCACTAAAGATGATGACGGCATGTCTTGTAAAGCGCCCACGCTGGAGCCAGTCCCGATAATTAGTGCAGTGGAGGAAGTCTCAGTAGTAGCAACCTCTCCCTCAACTTCGGACAAGGGCGCTGCGATTTGGACTTCAATAATGGAGAGTGGTTGGGCACCATCGCCAGCTTGTCCAACTTCCACTAGTGCTGATTTGGTAGCAAGGGCATTTCAATTATGTTGTCGATCTTTCATTTCTTTTATAGTTATTGCACTTCCAAGAGTTAATTTGGGTTGTGTTTTCTTGTCTCTTACTTTACTTTGCAGGTCAACAGGAGTCCACGCACAAGGCCCATCCCCTCTAGCCACCCGGAAGGGGTGGAGGATCGAGTTCTACAGTTAGGGGTCTGGTGGATTCACGCGGCATACTTCCGTCTGTCGGAGGGCATACGCGGTCCTTCTTCAGACCATTCGTCTTCCTCCCGCGGCCATATTCAAGCTATTTACGTGCCAACTAGGTCCTCATCCTGCTTTCTCTACCAGTGCTGTAAGCGGCCTATCGAGCGGCCATGTACCTACTTGAGCGGTTCCTCCTGGACTGTGTACCTCCTGTTCCAGCGCTATACCTAGGCGAGTGCTTCATCCATCTCCCTTTTCCAAGGTACGAGGTGCTCCTCTTTTGCACGTAGTGTCTTGGTGGCGATCACTATCTGTTCACCTTCTTTTCCCCTCTAGCACGTTGTTATTTCCATATCTTGGTTCAAAAAGGGGGAGAGGAAGGTAAAATAGAAAAGATGAGAGAAATATACTCCAACAGATTTTTTGGCGATCACAGTGGGACAGCTAGTGCCCATCGTGCTTTTGTTTGTGTTGACCTACTTTCTTGTGTTTAAGTAAGTTTTTTTAGTTCCCTTGGGGTTATCGTTGTGGCTTGTTGCTGTCTTTTGTTCTCGGAGTGGTACACGGTCCTTTCAGGGCCATTTACATTGCCTAGCGATCGGATGATAGACCGCGTGGCTTCTGTCTCAGGTACGTCCATTTTCTTATTATTTTTATTTTTGTGAGCCAGATAGATTCTGTGGTCCACTTCGGGCCGTGTCTTGATCTCCACAGCCGCGCGATAGACCATGTGTTTGTGAACTCAGGTACGGTTCTGCGCTTCATCTTTTCTGTCAGCCTGTTGTTTCAAGCGGCCCTCTGAGTGCCGTGTCTGTCATACCACCGTCGGTCGATAGACAACTTATCTTCGCACCCATCTATTTCTGTTGATTATATCTATGGATTTGCCATTATTCACTGTCCTGTGAATGACATTTTCCAAGTTACACAATTGTTTTCAGATCGTCCAGTTTCCTCAGGTATGCATAAGTCTTGTTTGTTTCAGTTCATTTTAGTTCTGTGTGTTTTTTAGTCTTTACTACTCCCTGCCATTGCATGGTCCTTCCCAGGGCCGTTTATACTCCCTGAGCGGTCTCCCATAAGATTGCGTGTGTGCTATAGTGCACCCGAGATTGACATTTTGAGTATCATATCATATCAATTTATAACTATTTGGGTGCCTCATATCTCCCCTACTTGTCATTTATTTTTGAACAGTTATTGTCATCTTTATCATTGTTTGATCATTGATTGCTAGTTCTAGGCTAGACTTTGCATGCACTCCGGTGCACATAGGATTCATACATACTTATCATACTAGCACCACACCGTATGGCTCCAGCTGAATTAAAGGAATTGCGAGCACAGCTATTAGATTTGATGAAAAAGGGCTACATCCGTCCTAGCTTTTCTCCATGGGGTGCTCTAGTTTTGTTTGTGAAAGAAATATGGAAGCATGAGACTTTGTATTGATTATAGGCAGTTGAATCAGATAACTATCAAGAATAAGTATCCTCTGCCCAGGATCGACGATATGTTTGATCAGTTGCAATCTGCTACGGTCTTTTCTCGAATTGATCTCTGATCAGGCTATTTTCAGTTGAGAATCAGAGAGTCAGATGTTGAAAAGACTGCGTTTAGCACGCGTTATGGTCATTTTGAGTTTTTGGTTATGCTATTTGGGCTAACCAATGCTTCTGCAATCTTCATGGACCTAATGCAGTGTGTGTTCCGTCTGTACCTAGATCAGTTTGTAGTGATCTTTGTCGATGATATTCTGGTTTATTCTGCCTCTGAGGAAGATCATGTGCAGCATCTGAGGATTGTATTGTAGACTCTGCGAGATCACGAACTCTACGTAAAATTTAGTAAGTGTGAGTTCTGGCTTCGGGAGATTCATTTTCTGGGCCATGTGATTTCAGGAGACGGAGTTGCAGTGGATCCAGCTAAGATTGAGGCTGTTCTTCAATGGCAGAGACCGAGGATTGTGACAGAGATTAGAAGCTTTCTAGGTCTTGCTGGATATTACTGGAGATTCATTCAAGATTTTACTCGGATTGTCACGCCGATGACTAGACTGACTTGTAAAGATGTACCTTTTGTCTGGTCAGATCAATGTGAGTAGAGTTTCAATGAGTTGAAAAGGCTTCTCACCTCTTCTCTAGTGTTGGTGTTAGCTTGTGGCTCGGGTGGATTCGTGTTATGCACGGATGCTTCTCGAATGGGTCTGGGTGCAGTGCTGATGCAACATGGTAAGATTATAGCTTATGCATCCCAGCAATTGAAACAGTAGCAATAGAATTATCTGACTCATGATTTAGAACTGGTAGTAGTGATATTTGCCTTGAAAATCTGGAGAGACTATCTGTATGGTGAAAAGTTTAAAAACTTTACTGATCATCAGAGCTTGCAGTATGTGTTCTCTCAAAAAGATTTGAATCTCAGGCAGCGAAGATGGATAGAATACATGAAAGATTATGACTTCACTCTTTCCTATTAGCGAGGTAAAATGAATGTAGTGGCTGATGCTCTAAGTAGGAAAGTACAAGTCAGTCATTTGCTAATTCGTGAATGGAAATTATGGGAACAGTTTTCTTGTGAGACATTCAGCGTGGACATCCCTTCTGATCCGATGGTAGCTGTATGTGCTAGTCTTGTGATGACTCTAGCTATTTATCAGCAGATCAAGGGAGCACAACAGGCAGATTCTGATTTGTCTCGCATTGTAATGATGCATGATATTGAATTTGATGATGAGTTGGTTGTCAGCTTCTATGGTAGGCTATACGTTCTTGCTCCTGTGTCAAAAAGAATAAATGCTGACTTAGAGAGAATAATAAGAGTACCTTCAACCAATCCACCCTCCTCAGTGGCCTCCGGTTCGTTCTCCTAAAGGGCTTGGAGCTTGCCCTGGTGCCTTTGGCTTCCTTGTAGCTTTTTCAATGTAGCATGGTCAGAGATAAGAGGACACTCAGGGATTCGATGGTCCCTACTACAACAACACAGACATGCGCCTAACTTGCGCCAGCATTCCTCCATCTTGTGACCTGGTCGGTCACAATACTTGTAGATAGCTTTAGACGGGGCAATCGAACCTGCCTTCTTGTCATCATTCCTTGGCTTCTTATCCTTTGATGAACTTGACCTGCCATTGGACCTCTTCTTACCATTCGTGGGTTTGAAATTTCCAGAACTTGTTGGTTGCTCTCTCTTATTGTCTCTTCCTCAGATCCGCTCTGGCATCTCTATGTTAACTTCTAGGACTTGGGCATTTCTTACTATTTCGATGTAGTTATGAAACTCCATAGGTGCCAACTAGTTAATGTATTGAAGCTTCAGCCTATTTAAGAACTGTTTAGCCTTCATCTTCTCCGTAGATACCAAATTTGGTGCATAACGAGACAATCGGGCAAACTGCGCCTCATACTCAGCAACTGATAAGTTTCTCTGCTTTAGTGCAGTGAACTCTGCCGCCTTCTTTTCCTACACACGGTGTGAAAAGTATTTGCTGTTAAAGTGCTCTTTAAATTCATCCCATGTCACATGCCTATTACGAAGCGTGGCTTCCACGGCTTCCCACCAAGCACGCGCATCGCATTCTAGTTGGAAAGTAGCCAAGAGGACTCGCTTCTGGTCACTACACTGCATCACTCTAAATATTTGCTCCATCTCCTTCAGCCACTGCTCTACCTCATCAGGGTCTGTAGAACCACCAAAATGTGGGGGACTCAAGCCTCGAAAGTTCCAGTGAAGATCACCAGCTCCTTGATGTGCTACTCGTTGGGTTACTTGCTGTAGAGCCTGAGTCAAGCCCTACTATACGCTGCATGTCTCGCCATTGCGTGTGCTCAGCTACCATCGCAAAGAAGTCTTATAACGTAGGGGAATTAATTAGGAATGGCCTATCAAAAATTCCCATTAGAATTTACTAGCTAACTTAACCCGTGTCTCCACCCTGTCTCACTAGGTTGGATCCTTAGACTTTACCAAGGTCACAGGTTTTAACGACACCTCTAGAAACCTAGGGACTTTAGAAAACCTAGGCTCTGATACCACAAAACTATCATGCCCCGATGCGGAAAGTCAGAACGTAGCAGTTATATTCAATTATCTCGATCAGAGCATACATTGCCACAAGAGACCAAACATCGAATTCCAATAATTAATGTAATTAACTGTAATAAAATTTTATTAATAACAAGAGTAGAAAGAGTTTACTACAACCAACATCTTGTGGACTTTCTAACTATTACATCAACAAAAGTAGAAGAGCCAACCGCCTCTTTTGACTTATTGATTCACCACGCGAAAGCTTCAAAATCAGCAGTGTGCATTTCTTCTTGAGCCAGCCGGTCGCCAGCTAGTTCATTCTTTTAAATTAGGGTAGCAGTAGCCGGGCAGTGCTTTGCCAGAAGCGCTTCAACATCGGTTACCAGATCATTCAATTGATCGAAGGACTCGACTTCGACACCAATTTCTTTTAGCAGGTTATGTGTCTTCATGCTACGCTGGAACATTTGTACAGCATCCCTGTGGACGGGTGGGCGTCTACACTTCGCACTGAGATTTCTCCATCGTTCAATGTAGACTGCAGCAGCCTCACCATCCTTTTGCTTGGCCATATATAGTTGTTCCTCGGTAACTTCTCCCTCGGCTAGCTTTGTTTTAGTGGTTTGTTGCATTTTTAGCTCCAAGCATACCTGGGAAGTTGAGGAACGCGCTGAGGGTGCTTGCTGCAGCTGCTGAGGGAGGGTGCCCCCTGTCTTGCCATACGTCATTCGGGATGTTGCCGACATCAATGAGGCTTCGAGCGGCTCAGTACTGCCATATAGAGCTTCGGATGAGGGTCCTATCCTCCTGGGTGTAGCTAGGTATAAACCCATCCTGCTTAGTTCTCTTCTCAGCACTTCTCCTTCTTGGAGTTTTTGGTATACCTTTGCCACCAGGGCAACATCAGATTGATAAGATCCGAGAATGCTACTTCCCATCTTGACTTCGAGTGGGGCCAATGGCATTCTATAATCATTTCCAGATGCATTTAGTCCCTCAACAGTTGAAACTTCCGCCCCCACACCCTCGCGCTGAGGAAAGGCATAATAGCAAGCTTCTTCATTAAGCGAAGGGAGATGCCCCTGGTTCTCTGGGGACTCATTAGCATGATGAGAAGTAGCAGCTTCAGCTTGATCCGCACTTGTCGACGCAAGGCGTATCTCTTCATCATCCTTTTGTTCAGCCACATGAGCTTAGGATATCTCTTCGGGTAGCGACTGGTATACAGATACCATGTTGACAACTCTCTTTAGGTCAGGGAGTTCATGAGCACGTGGAGGATCTACTTTGTGTTTGCCCATTTGAATCTCCCCTTCCTTGATCAGCCTTTCAATAGCATCCTTGAATGAGTAGCAATCTTCAATGGAATGCCTGATCATTTGGTGATATGGGCAAAAGCGGGGATTCTCTTTTCTTCTGGCATCACCTGGTCTCTTCGGCTCCGGAAGATTAATCTTATTGTATTTAGTGGCCCATTCGAACAAGGCCCGAGTTCTCTCCTTGGGGAAAGAATAGAGCTTCTTCATTTTGGTCCGCAAGGATGGACCTTCTTGTTGTTCATCAGGCTTAGCATGGGGAGGGTTGGTGTAATACCCTGGATCTTTGGCGGATCTTTATTGGGTCCTGCTAGATTTTTATTGGGTTTTCGGATCCTTTTAGAAGAGTTTCAGACTGCTTTTGTAGCTAAAAACGCGTCTCCTAGGTAAGGTGCCTTGATGTGGCACAGCCAAGCATGCCATGGGATGACAAAATGATCCTTAGACCTATACTCGCAAGCACACCGACAAGTGATAACGGACTCAATTTTGGCGGTTCTACTCACACGATGTGCACTTCACCCGGAGATGACTCGGGATGATCGTGAGGGTCTGGGGTGGGACCTCGCTATTCAGAGGACTTTGCTATGCTTGGGCAGACCCACTAAGGGGGTTCGGACTCCCACGATCGTGGGCGGCTAGCACGCCATGGGCGTCGGTTAAAGGTGGCACTCGTAGGTCACTCCACAGTAGAATGTACAAATCAGTGGAACGGGGATCGAGCACTCACTCACCATCTGACGGGCAGTAAAATTGATACTAGCTAAGCAAAGTGATTAACTAGTAAAGGGGAATCGACTGCTCACCACATTGGTTTGAAGAAATCGACCCTGGTCGGAGACGTGGGTGAGCGAGGAAGCATAGAAACACAACCCACAGACTGTGTCATTGTCACTTGACCTGAAACTCACTGTTACACCACTACACCTCATGCAGGAGGGTTGGCTAAGGTGTGGGGAATTGAATATTACACCCAAAATTTACCTCCATGGGGAGGAGCTTTCAGCCGGCGAGGCACGGGGTGGGGAAATATATAGGAAGTCAATTTTGCCTGAACTGGACTCGCAGGACAGCAAGCCGATGCAGAGGAAGCCACAGACTTCTCTGGACGTTGTAGGGTGCGGGGCTAGTGCCGAAGTGTCTGGAGACGAGGTAGGAGCTCGCTGTAGAAGCCGCTGATCGTCTGGAGTTCGAGCAATGTCGCCACAGGTCGAGCTTCGAGGGCCGACCTAGTTTTGCTTAGTCTGGTTAGTAGGACAGCACTAAGGTTTTGGGATCACCACGGGCTCCACCAAGTGTTTCTGGAGGCGGGGCTGGAGTTGACGTGACCATGGATGAGTCTGCTTCGCGATGTCGAAGATGGGGACTCCAGACGAGCTCGGTGGCGGTCGCAATGAGTAGAAAGGTGGGGAGGGGTCCAACCTGAGCCTGGTGAGGACAATCTATGCGCGTTGGGGACAACGGCCAGACTGGGGTGCTACGGTGGTCAAATGACCTCCTCCTTCCTGGATCTGAAAGAAGACTCGTGGAGGATCGCCCTGGTCGAAGGGTGCACTAGGAAGCTTGAGGGACAGGTCGTGAGAGCTTCTGCAACTCACCTTAGGTCATATGTCGGAGACATATTGCGCATCTTGACGAGAATTGCTCCTTCGGGCAGCTCCGATGTTGGTTGAAGGTGTTCGAACTCCCATTGCGAAGTCGCCTCAGAGTAGATTCCAGTGATTCTATGTTGGTCACCAAGAACTACTCAGAGAAGGCGGGGGTGATGCTACAACTGGGCTTCTGTTCTGCTGCTATTGCTAGACTGGGTAGCAGTGGGAGATAGGGAAGGATAAGGGGGCCCTCACCCAATTCTCCAACAACACCCAACACCTATTCCCTCATGGAGATTACTACACATGTTCGAGCCAGACCCCTTATCACTGTTTCTCTAGCGACATGTGTTTGATCGGTGAAAGGCACATTTCATGGAAGGTAATGCATTCATCATGGAGTCTAGCATCATATAGAGAAGGTCATAGTTTTGGTTGCACAAGTCCACCCATGCTTATCCCATTTGATATGAGTCACATGCATGATAGGTCCACTTTCGGATGTCCTGGACCACCCCTATATGGTAGAGAGTCTATGCATACCAACCACAGAAATCCATATGCGTCAATTGGCTATCTATACAAAGATCAACCCCCGCTTGACAGAGGAAGAAAGGTTATTTGCCCGCCAATTGATAGGCATGGCCAATAACCTGAACCAATTGGCTAAGGCTTGTCACCAGGAAGGAGTACTCCGGGCAATGGCATATTTTGAGCAATACCGGAGCCAATTGGATGCGATCTTAAAAAAGTTGAAGCCATGATCAGCAAAGCCCTGGATTCCCATTCTTTTTACAATACGGGCCGGTATGTTGATCAAAAGCCGGGAGCAGAAATGCTGCTCACGGAGGGCGTAAGGGGATATGATTACCGGTTGATGACAGCAGACTTTTTGAGTCAGCAGCAGATGAGGCCTGACAAGGAAAACGCTTGTGCCCATCTTCTTCTCAGTTTTCATCCAGATGAAAAGCCTTCCGACGATGTACTGAAGGAAATTGTCCGTAAGTATTTGGAACGGCTGAAGATCGTCAACACCCAGTTTGCCGTTTGTAAACATACTGACAGGGCGCACCTTCATTTGCATATCATTGCCAATATGGTCGATAACGATGGGAATGCCATTTCAGACAGCTTTATAGGTGCAAGGGGTAAGAAGATTGCTCAACAGCTTACAAAGGAATATAATTTGATCCCTGCTATATCAAAGAATCCTGCACTAACTCACCTGGAAAATCGAAGTAAGGTAGAGGTCGAAAAGTTCAAAATCTATACAGCTATTTCAGAGAGTCTACCCCATTGTACCACGATGGAAGAGTTGGAAGACCGGCTATTAAAGAAAGGAATTGAAACGCAATACAAGTACAAAGGACAAACACAGCAAAAGCAGGGGGTTAGTTTCAAGATAGGGGAGATTTCTTTTAAGGGCAGCCAGGTAGACCGGAGTTTCTCTTTTGGTGGGCTTCAAAAAGTATTGGATCAGCAAAGCAGGCAGCAGCAGCCAAAAGAATCCCTTCGGCAGCGATGGGGGCGCCCGAAGGATTCTTCTGGACAAGATAAACACTCGTTTCATGTGGTATCTTCTACCCGGCGGGAACTATCATCTCGTAGGTTAAATCGTAGCCTGGATATAGGGCTTGCAAAGACTCTTCACATTCTCATGAGTCACACAGAAGGAGGCGGAGGCATGCCCTATGAGTTTAGCCAGGAAGCGGAGATCCGCTCTCTATCAGCAGATTAAAGAAGCTCAACAAGCTGATTCTGATTTGTCTCATGTTATAATGATGCATGACATTGAATTCGATGATGAGCTGGTCATCAGTTTCCGTGGCAGATTATATATTCCAACTGTTGACGTGTTGAAAAATGCGATTCTGAGTGAAGCCCATGGATCCCGTTTTGCTATTCACCCACGTACCACCAAGATGTATCAGAATTTAAAACAGCAGTTCTGGTGGCCAGGTATGAAGTGAGATGTGGCTATGTTTGTTTCTAAGTGCTTGACTTGTCAGCAGGTTAAAGCTGAACATCATAAGCTAGGTAGATTACTACAGCCATTAGCAATTCCAATGTTGAAATGGGATCACGTCACGATAGATTTTATTGTAGGTTTGCCTCAGACTTCGTAGGGTTTTGATGGAATCTGGCTGTTGGTTGATAGATTGACAAAAATAGCTAGATTGTTACCGATTAAAGTTGCATAGAGTGTGCAGAGATTGGCCGAGCCGTACATTGAAAAGATAGTGCCACTGCATGGAATTCCTGTCTTACTTGTGTCAGATCGTGACCCACCTTTTACCTCTGGCTTCTAGCACAGTTTTCAAAAGGCGTTGGGCACTGAGTTAGTATTCAGTTCAGCGTATCATCCGCAGTCAGATGGTCAATCTGAGAGGACTATTCAGACTTTAGAGGATATGCTGAGATCTTGTTGCCTTGACTGGCAGGGTTCGTGGAGTCAATACTTGCCACTAGTTGAGTTTGCTTATAATAACAGTTTCCACTCCAATATCAGCATGGCTCCTTATGAAGCACTTTACGGTCGTCCTTGTCGTACTCCCTTGAACTGGTTTGATGCCAGTGATAGACTTTTGACAGGACCTGACATGGTGCAGTAGTGTGCATATGTGGTTCGCCTGATCAGGAAGACGTTGTTGACGGCTCCGAGTCGACAGAAAAGCTATGCAGATCAGCGTAGAGGTCCACTTCAATTTGAGCCAGGGGATATGGTATTTGTTAAAATATCTCCGATGAGAGGTATTTCCAGGTTTGGGAAGCGTGGAAACCTCAGTCTGCGGTACATTGGTCTGTTTCCTATTATGGAATGTGTGGGCCAGGTGGCTTATCGACTTCAGTTACCAGTGGCAATGCAAGCTGTTCACGATATGTTCCACGTCTCTCAGTTGAGGACGTATGTGTCTGACCCGTCTCACATTCTTGACGATTTCGTTTGGCCAGAAGTAACTGCTGATTTGTCTACACCAGAGTTTCCTGTTAGAATTAAAGACCATCGTGAGCAATGGCTGAGAAATAAGGTTATCCCTTTGGTAAAGGTTGTCTAGCAGCGTCACTCGGGTAATGAAGCTACATGGGAAAGCGAGGATGAGATGCGTTAGCTTTTTCCTTTCTTATTCCTATGAGATGTAACTTCCCTTTTCAATTTCCTCCTTGTCCTTCCTTTTAAATTTTGAGGTCTGATGCTCGAACTCAATCCAACCTCGGGTGTGTGGATGACCCGAGCCAAAGAGAAGTAGCGGTGATGCCTCCATCAGTCTTCTATTTAAATGATGAAAGGATTACAAAAATAGGTAACTGCCTCAATACAGTAAGAGGAAGAGTTACAAAAAAAGGGGGGAAGAAGTACAGCAGACGTCCCCTCAGGCACCCACCTCGGCAGTGCGGTCACGTGACCTGTCGTCCTCAGACATGTGCATAGCAGCCACTTCCATGGCAGGAGAATCGTCCATCAAATCAACCAAGTTCTCCCCCGTCAACATGGCTTCCTCAACTACTCAACCGATGGTGCTCGGACCTGACGCCAACTCCTCAGCCCCAACCTCCTCGTCCCCTAGCCCTTCTTTGCCACCACCGACCTCCACGCCATAAGACGTGGAAGGAGGGAGGAGAGGAGGCTCCGAGGTGCCCGAGCGCTCGGCCATGGCCTAAAGAGTCGCCTCCCAGCCCTCCTTGAAGCTGCGATCATGCGTCAGCCTGAAGATCTCTAGGGCAGTCGAGGTCAACTCTTCTTGATAAGCCGGCGATAAGCAAAAGTTCCCCACTGCCTCCTCGCTAATGGTCGACACTGACGTACGTAGCTCGGCTAGCTGCCCCTCCATTTCCTGAGTGCGGAGCCCCATGGTCGTGACTTGCGTCCCCAGCTTGGACGCATGGGCTTTAGCAGTCTCAGCTCGGGCCCGAAGAAAGTCGCAGTCCCTTTCCATCTTGGCGAGGTCTAGCTCCCTCCGCTCTGACTGCTCCAGGATCCTTGCAAGCTTCACCTTAGACATCGCCAGACGTCCCTCCAGCTCCTGGCACTTGGTCGTCGACACAGCCTGCCCAGCCTGGCTGGTCTCCAAGTCTTGTGTGACACCACCAAAGTGGTACTGCCACAGGATGAACACTCTGGCGAGTGCGACGAAGTTCTTCGCCGCCAAGTCTGTCAAGTCGCCTGGAGCCCCAAGGCCAACTTCCCAGCATTGACTTGGGGGCTCAGAACCCTGTCGATGAGGGCCTTCACCTCCATCTAGAGGTGCGATTTGTGGGTAGGCCCCTCAGGCGGCAGGAAGTGAGGACTTGCAGAGGTACCCTGTGGCAAGAGCAGAGCCCCCTCCTCCAGGCTGAGTGAGTCGTCACCTAGGGCAGGAGCCATGCCCTTCTCCGAAACCTCCCTCCCGGGAGCAAGAGCAGAAGGAGCAACTGCTAGTTGTACGATCGACGGCGGAGGAGGGGGAGCCTTCGACAGCGACGACGATGTGGTCCAGCCCCGAACCGGAGCAGAAGCCCTACCTCTCTTCTTTGGGCGACGCTGGCTATCTAGCGTCGCCAACTTGTCCACGTCCAGCGGAATGTGAC
The DNA here is from genome assembly GCA_024336825.1 of Amorphophallus titanum. Taxonomy (NCBI): domain Eukaryota; kingdom Viridiplantae; phylum Streptophyta; class Magnoliopsida; order Alismatales; family Araceae; genus Amorphophallus; species Amorphophallus titanum. The sequence continues at coordinate 92,659 of JANBPO010003800.1, forward strand.
TGCCACTAGGCATAGCAGACTCTGCTTCAGAAGGACTAGCAGTCTCCTTGGAGATTTCCCTCTGAGCACTCGACTCACCACTGACTGCAGGCATCGCGGAGAAACTCGCCACTGGGACAGTCACAGGAAGTGGATATTGGAGCCACCCCGGAGCGAAGGCAACTGTGACTTGGGGGGCGGCGACGGTTACCTGGCCAACCCTAGGCGCGATGTGATCCACGGGAGCGGGGGCGCACCACGGCAACTACACCACCTCGTAGTGCCACGACGGGGCTTCCGACACACCTGTAACTAACCTAAACTTGTCAGCCCAGTTCGTCACTAACACGACCTGATAAGGGCTTGAGGTCAGTACCCTTAGGTAATGGGGGGTTCAATCCCAGTTCCCGGAGCACCATCAGAGTTAGCAGGAAATCAACATTAGCAAGGGGAACTTGAGGATAGCGTTTATCTTTGTGGACTCCTCAGGTGTAGCCGAGGGCTTCCTATCCACCCAGAGAGGACGAGAGCCCCTAATCCTCCAGTCAATAGGAGAATCGTGATCCCTCAACTTGATGATATATACATAACGTTGTGCCCAACCCTTGAGGTTGGACGCAGCGGTAGAGACTTGGATGATGTTGCGACCAGACCGTGCCTTGAAGTATGCATAGGTTGTATCGGCTGAACAGCTCTGTAGGTTATAAAAGTGCCAGAAGAGGTGGACGGTCGACTCTACCAACGCCTTTTGACATGCGAAGATGAATCCACAAAGAATGTGATAGGAATTGAGGGACAACTCCCATGGATGCTGTCCATATGATGAAGAACAGACGCGATGAAAGGATGAACAGGCAAGCGGAAGCCTACCTGGAAAGATGCCATAGGAACCATGATGCCACCCGAAGGTAGGCTCAATTGATCATCGTCGACGGTTGAGAAGATGATGTCGAAGTCAGGTGGAATTTGGAAGGCCTCTTGCAGCCCGTGTACCACCCTATATGCGACTAACGGAGGAGAAGGGGGACAACTGGTGCCAGCACCCGAAGTGCTCGGGGCATTACCATGGTCGGGATTCACTTCCTCAACGGAAGAAGATGGGTTGACCCTAAAGTTTCTCCTACGGGGAGGCATGATTGTAGGAAGAAGAAGACACAAGGAAGGGAAGAAGACCCTCACTAGATGACGGAAGAGGAAGCCTACGACGAGTGAACCTGACAAATAAGAAGCAGATGGGGTCCTAGGAAGTCCCCACGATAGTTCTTATAACTCCTCGAGGTAGAACGGCCACTTCGGAGCCATAGAGCAAGTGAAAAGGCACCTATCACTGTCACAGTATGACCGTCTAGCTTAGGCGCCTATTCGACGCAGGCATCCCAACACTATGAGTTCATGTCATTATTACAAAGGAGGCACTCCTTGTTGCCATAGGTGCCTTGCGTGCCAAGCAACCGACTGGGACCACCAGTCCCGATAGCCCTAAGAGGCTACCCAAGCCATAAACCCTCTCCTATTCGACTCTCAGCTCCCTACGAAGTGCTTGGCAACTGAGAGTAGGGGGGCTAGTGAGGATGGTAAATTCAGTTTGGCCCATAACGGGCCTAATATCGCAAGCCCACGACGGTCCAGGCACAGTTACCAAAAAAAAGGCTTGCGACGACTATAGCCCAGTCAGTCGGGCCCAATACGACTTGACATCAGATTCGACAGCCGCCAGAAGGTGGCAACCCAGGCACGATGACCGCTTGAAGACTCCCCGACAACCGACTATTTCCCTCACGACGTCAACCTCTAGCCCATAAGAGGCGAGCGTATCCCACGAGCACCGTAAGACTCGCCCTAGGAACGGCCGATGCCGAGGAACTCACCCTCCAACGGGAAATTCCTGCCTCGATCGGGGGAGACGTTGCTCCATTATCCACGACCTTCCCTGTAAAGGGATAGGCCTCCACCTCCAGGACAACCCCATATAAAAAGAATGTCGATAGAGAAGAATAGACACGGTGGATCTTCTACCAAAAACCCTACACAGAGAATTGAGCCATAGTAATAGAGAGATAATACGTGACCATTTCCCCTGAGAGAGAAGCTACCCCTCCTGCACGACCTTACCATCCAGCGAGCACTCGCTGAGTGTCCATTAGGAGCAGCAAGCACTCGACTGGAGGGTCTCCACGTCTCTCAGATATACGACAGCGACCTCCAACTCTCTCCATCTTCTCCCCTTGCTATTCTCTATTCTTACTCTGAACCATTGCTGACTTAAGCATCGGAGGGTTGTCCCCTGGGGTAACGCGCGAGGCTCCTTCTGATGCCTCCTTGGTTTCTGGTGCTTGCAGACTTTCACAGGTGCCGGACGACTTCCCTGACAAATAAATAGAGAAGGTTGTATGTGACATAGGATTCATTTTCTTGCCGTTACAGCTGGTATTTGGATAGTGGTTGCTTGAGACACATGGTTGGAGACAAAACAAAATTCAACCATAGTAAACCTCATTTTCAGTTTATTTGGTCATCATCAAAATTCATGAGATATGATACAAGAGGAGGGGGTTCAACATGGGTACTATTCAAGATCTTCTTGAATCACCCGAGTCAACCTCTGAATTGACCCCGTGCCTTGGGCTATGTTCCACCGCCTCGCGATGGGGATTCACTCCGGATATAGCTCGACTCCTCGGCCAATCTCGGGTAGGTATATGAAAGCCCAAAACTACATTTTTGAGATGTCAGCATATAGTAATTAAACGCATAATAGAAAGCATGTAGAAGCATTTAGGCATTTACCTGTAGGAAAGGCGAGAAGTTGCCTAGCATAGTCACTCGATCAGTCGCGCTGAGCGAGTAGAATAAGAAAGCCAGCACCCCTGCTCCCCATGCATATCTCCCCACTCTGCTCAGATCCGCTAGCAGGGGTAGGAGCCTGCAGCTGATCACATCAGCTCGGGTCGCGAATAGGAGCTTCCCAAACAAGAGCATCAGGAAGCGTCTCAGGACCCTGTCTCCCTCCGGTCCCGCCTCCGCCGCCACACTCGGGCGCGCCTACTCGACCACCCGGTCGATGTGCTACTTCGGTAGCTCTCCAACTGCTATGGCTGCTCTTCGGAGTCCCAAACTCTCTTACAGCACAGATCACGATAATTGGGACGATGGATGCCCCGGCCTCATCAAGTCTAAACCAAGCAGCTCCTGGGCAAGCTCCCGGTAGTCAACATACACCCACCCGGTCACCGCCTTGCCGTGCACTCGTAAGCCGCTAATTCGGGCCATGTCCTCCAGCGTCAGTATCATATGTCCCCATGGGAATATAAATGCTCGGCTGACTGGGTCCCATCTCTCATGCAAAGTGAATAGAACAACCATGTCCACTCTTGCTACCTCAATGTTGAGGACTTCCCTGAAGCCCATGGCAGCCAGCCTCTCTCTTTGGTACTCCGACAGCGCGAGGTAGACCGCCCAGACTTGGAGCCATGTAATCCTCGTTCTTCTTTTCCCATGCACATTTAGGTCATAGGGTCAGTAATGGAGTCATAGGAATTACTTGCATTGCATTTATGATAACCAAAAAAAACAAAAGAATCAGAAAACAAAAAACCCCCAAAAAATCAATTTCTGGTTCTGGTGCACTTAACGCCCTAGTCTAGGCACGTTAAGGGCATAACGGCTATTGGAAGGGCCGTTATGCTCCTCTGCGACCGCCATGGTTGGTTTTATTTCTTAAGCTCGTGGGAATGGCCACAGAGGCCTACAAATTACCCTAATGAGTCCCCAGACTCATTTCCTCACCTCCAATCACCCATGCATCAAACTTTGAAATTCAAAAATCAAATTTTTAGGGCAAAAATGGCCTACCTCTGGGTCTTGCCCTCGTTTCTTCTTCTCCGAAGCAATGGCCTCTTCCTCAGCACCAATGACCTCCCCAGCTCCTCCCTCTACTTCCTCTACTTCTTCCTGGGTCTATCCCTGTCAGTCGATTTTGTTATCAGTAGTTTAAATTAGCGACATCTTCTTCTGAGATTTGAGAGTGAAGCCAATTTCATCAAACTACTTATTTAAAAGATTATTTATATCAAGGGATTCCTCTTCTATTTCTTTCGATGGACGCATAACTTTGACTTCGATGCAAACCCAGCCACTGCACTGGTTTGGATTGGATTCCCCTCGCTTCCTGCTAATCTCTACCATGAAACTTGTATGCGATCCATTGCAGGTAACTTTGGGCCTATTCTGAGAATACATGACAACACACTAGCACTGACAGATACCTTTGAAGCTTTTGCTTGCGTCGAACTAGACCTGTCTGCTCCACGCAAGGAATGTCTATGGATAGACTTAGATGGCACTGGATTCTGGCAGTCAGTTAACTATCATCGAGTTCCTCATTTATGTTCCTTTTGCCATAAACTAGGCCACAGGGTAGATGAATGCAAAAAGAAATTGGGAAAGGATATCCACCAGCCCACTATCCCAGATACTGAAGCAAGGAAAGTCTGTTAGATCTTCAAGCCTCGGATGTCAGACCCTCAAGTTGTTCGACAAAATGCCCAACAAGCTAATAGATTTGATGTTTTACAGCAGGATGTGGATACCCTGTCTTTGACGGTCAACAAATAGTCAAACGCTAAAGGGAAGCTACTCAAGGATCCTTCAACATCTAAATTGGGACAAATGACCTCCTCTAGTTCACAGGTGCCTAATATGGATCCTTTAAGACTTTAATTGTCAGTTGAAGATGGTACAACTTCAGCTTTCTCACCTCAGGAATCAACATCTTTGGAAGAAGCTCAAACACTTTCACATTACCTTCCTATTCCTGGTTCTATTAACAATGAGGTGGATAAGTCCACTTCCTTTTCTGATAGCCTTTAAACATTCTCAGTAATCCCCAACGAGAATGATATGAAGATAGCCTTGTTGGATCACCCAGAGCTCCCTTCACTCTAAAATGGCCCTGGACTTTCTTTAGAATGTCTACATTCCAATAAGGATGCTGGTGATCCAAATGCAAAAGATCATTTAGTATCCTAGCAAGACACCATTCTTCCAGACCACGCAGATATTCAGCATCGATGCAAGGAAAAATCTCCCTCCAAGTAGAATAAGCAATGTGACCATTATTCACAATGAACGCTCGGGAGTTATAACCAGGGGAATGAAAAGGAGTGGATCCGCAGGTATTCTTCACACTAAACTTAAAGATCAATGACTTTCGTCATATGGAATATTCGAGGCATTGGAAACGATCTTTCTATAGGCCGTGTTAAGCTTTTAATCAAAGAGCATAAAGTTGATTACATTATTATTTTAGAACCTAAAATCAATACTAGCATGTTGGAAAGAACATGCAAGAAAATTGGTATGGATAAATTCTTGGCTAATCAAGACAACAATTCTCATATCTGGGTCATGTGGAAAGATCCACTAGACTTGCAACCTTCATCCCCCTTCTTCAACCCACACACACTCTTCTCTAACACATAGTTTACAGGTTGCTGGGAGCTGAAGATCCGCTGGTATCAGAGCCTGCCCTGATGCCACCTCCAAGTACCAGGAGGCCCACCTTAGCTCACTAGAAATCCCTTCCAGTAAGCTTCGCCACTGAGGTGATCCCGCCTCGATATGAGTCTGGAGCTATCCTAGAGGATTGTTCTCGTCAGATCGCGCAATCGACATCAGTGTGGAATATAGAACTGCAGTACAGAAGCTACTGCCACCTCATCCCTGCTCTCCTGGGTGTGTTGTTTGACCAGGGTGAGATACTACCAGTCCTCTGTCCAACGCAGCAAGCGTAGCCCCCCTATGAGTCTGGAGCCCCCCGTTCCATTTTTTCTTCCCCAGGTGCGCAGATCTGTCCAGTCAGGACTGAACAGACACCTGTTCACTATTTGGGCTGTTCCAGCCTACTCCGACTTCCGCCGGTGTTCCCACAAGTGTCGTTTCAAAGAGGACTCGACGAAGGTTCCAGAAACTCCAGCCATGCTCAATTCAAAGTTCGGGAGTGCTTGTGGCGGCCTCTTCTTCCTGCTGCTGAGGTACCTCTACTGTCAGAACCAGAACTCAGGGACCCCATTTGCGGCCTGTCCCTGACCTGCACTGGCGACTAGGGAATTCGATAAAATTCAGATGTCATCTTGAACCAACTATGAAGATTTTTCAACTGGCCTCATCATCGGCAAATTTTTGGAGCAGCCGCAGCAGCGTCAACTCTGACTGTCTTTCCCTTGTTCCAGAGAACGGGCAGAATCGATGTCGTCCACCCATTCGGTCTCATCGGCTTTTCCCGTCCCCTCGCTTGGCCGGCTAAAGGCCCCTCCCTGTGTGGAGGTAGTTTTGGATGTAACTTCAATTAATCTGAGATCACCCTCCTGCGTGAGGTGTAGTGCATGTAACAGCCAGTCACCATTCAAAGAGACATCGACATGGCGTGCGGGTGTGTACCCACGCCTCCCCGCTCGCCATCGTCTCCGGCCGGGATCGGCGTCTTCATGCCGATCAGGTGAGCTCCTGACCACACTTCACTGCTTGATTAATTTTGCTTGCTTAGTATTAAATGTTAGTGCCGTCGGTCAGTGAGTGAGTGCTCGGACTATATAGTGAATTACGTGAGTAACCTCCGCGGGAGAGTTGCGAGAGAAACCATATATCCCACGCCCTTGGCTTGCCGGCCACCCGTGAATTAGGCATCCCTGGCCCATTGGAGTCCTCCCCTAGCTAGCCACACCACTGGAATCCCAAGGTCCAACCCCGGACCCTCATCCCCATCGCCGGTCCACCTACGGACCCGGGTGTGCGCGACGCGGTAAACCTGCTTGAGTGGATCCACCATTCGGTTCGATTGCTTGTGAATCTAGGTCCAAGGGGTTGTTTTTGTTGACCCTAGCACTCCGTATGGACAAGAGGACTGCAGACGGAGAACGCTGCTTATCTCCTCCTCATGCCACCCCCGAGGCTACATTGCAACACCTCCAGTACAGGGGGCCCCAGATACCGGGAGGAGGTTCAGCCCTTTTTAAAGTAGCTGGAATAGGGGCTCCCCTTCCGGGTGATACTCCCTCGAGGACCCCCGTCGATCGGCTGGGGTTGTGTCGCCCCATCCCGCTCCACCTCCAACGATACCTCGGCCGGCTTCGAAGGGATATTCGGATGAAAGTTGGGCACCACCGGGAAATCCCAGGACACTTCTACCGATGAGGTGCCCACCCAGAAGTACTAGGTCTTCCACCCCTTGTGTGAAGAGTCCTTCTAGGACAACGACACACAACTCCTATTCTGCCTCACCTGAACAAAATAGAAGCCCTTGCCTGTCGGGGGGTGCTCCTTTAGCTCGAAGAAATAATGGAAGAGATCTAGTGAAGGAGTGATCCTACACTGACGGCAAAGGAAGCTGAAGGAATAAAGGAGGAGATAGGAATTGGCAACCAACTAGATGGGAGCCAACACGAAAAAGTTGAGAAGGTCAGCAACAAAGGGGTGGAGAGGAAGGCGAAATCCACTCCTCCATGACAAAAGAAAGGAACAAAAATACCCAGAATGAGAATCCAAGCTTGTTTCATGAGGAGTTGGAGCGACAAAATGGTACTTCCAGGGCAAGTGATAATGGCACTCTAGCTGCTTCACCTCCGCCTCTCCCAGCTCGCTACACTTTAGGGCTGGCGGCACCATCACGGCCCCCGCAGTGCCTCCACCTTCCGGTCCCTCGACCTTTGGATGCTGGTCTGCCATGGAATCAGAAGAGGAACTCGGAGAAGATGACTCTGAAGACCCTAGGGGAAGAGGGAGCTGCTGAATCACCGCTGCGGTAGCCTCCGCCAATGCTGCAAATGCCATCGCAAGGCCCTGCTCCTTCACCGTACCTTCACGACGCAAGAACCCCAAGCACGAAAGCGATGGAGAGTAAAACCCTAAGGAAATGGGGGTTTGGCACGCAAACAGCGCACAATGTTTATAACCCCTAGCGGGAGGCGGCGTGACGTTCTGACCTCCAAGGAAAAAGGGGCGCCTCCTCACTTCAAATCCGCCAGGATTACCATTATTACGGGCATAGAAAACCACACCGCATGGTCCTCTGTCACGATCGGATCTCCACCCACCCAAGCCACAATAGTCCGACCCCAACGGCTACTCAACCAAGCCTGACCTGGCTCGGGAGTAGGAGGGGGACAAGTGGAGAGAGGGATTTTCGCAGCCCATGTATGAGCGGCCAAACACGATCCTGCCAGACTAAACGAGGCCCAGCTCTCCTAAGTGACAGCTTGTCGAGCCCACTTATTATAAAATAAGCCCAATAAGTTACTCGGAATCAAGCGCTTCCTAGGCAGCCTCCAGGATCGAAAGTCCGAGCGTTGGTCCGGTCATGAAGATTGCCCACAGGGAGTGACACATTGGCTTACAAAGCCTTACAATTGCACATATACTTTCCCAAGGATATAAAAACAAACTAAAAGGACTCAAATGTAAAAATAAAAGTCAGTGCTCGGTGTCGATTCCCATCAGTTCTGGTCAACCTGGTGAGACCAGGGGTTGATAGGCGGCCTTGTTGTGTGTCTCGACGATTTTACTTAGCTTGAGACGTTGGTTCTAGATGCCTCGAGGTATCATTTCACCTCGATCTACGTGTCTAGTTGTTCTGAGGAGGCTTTTCCCGCTATTTGTGAGTTCCATAGTGTATCGCCTGTGTACGTTGCATAGGTGCACAGTGAAAGCGTGTGGGTTAATAACCCACTGATCGAGGATCTTTTCATAGGGTTCTGGCCGATCGAGAGAATTACTTTTCTCGATGTAACTTTGTCTTGGCTTCATGTGCCTTGATTTCGTCTGTTGCCGTGCTGTTGCTGGTAATTTTCCAGTGTTGGCATTGGCATTGCGAGTATGGGGGATTTGTCAACTTTCCTACAGATTGAATGCCCTCTACTCTGCATTTTTTCTCGTGGGTGTTGTGCTCTTGAGGCATATTCGCAGTCCTTGAGATGTGTTCCCCGAGATTATTGCTTCTCTTGTCGATTGTTATCGTCGAGGGTCTTTCTCGATGAGCTGTTTGATGCATGACTAGTTCCCTGTGGTCGCGTGTTCGGTTGCTGATGTGTCTTGATGTGACCCTGCTTGCAATTATATTTCGTGGCCTTGTGTCTTGTACGGAGCCAGAATCCTGCGAATGCTACCATTGTGTCATTTTTCTGACTACTGTGTCTATATGATTTTATGTTTCTATCTTGGACCGTTATTCTGTCAATAGCTTGCCGTACTCTTCTTTCCTGGTAGAGTAGCTTGCGACTCGATCAGATGTAATATCTGAGTGTGGACTGACTTGATTCTGTATGGGGTCCAATAATGTTGTTGTTGTTGGCATCCTGTGTGCCTGGTGTTCCCTATTACCTCTGGCACTGGAGCCAATGATGTGGTCGAGCTATTAGCTGTGGGGACAGTATCTCCTTGTGTAAGCTGCTGCTTGCCGTATTGTCGTTGTGTTTTCTTGATATCTGTTGTTGTGGTAGTCGTGTCTCCTATCCTGAGATGTAAGCGATGTTGCCCTACTTCGGAGGTGTTGGACTTATATTCACTCGCATCGTGCTCAGCCTAGAGCGTGTGCTTGTGATTGTGGTCTAACTGTGGTCCTCTGAGCTGTGTTACTGTCTGCTTTTCCTTGCAGATTCCTCCTATCCTTCTATCTAAATTTCGGGGATGAAATTTCTTTTAGGAGGGAGGGACTATAAGACCCGTGTCTTAGCGGATCCTTAGTGGTTCGGATCTAAGTTTTATTCCGTAAATTTTGGCTATTTTTACAGATTTTTAGGCCTTGGTTAGACATTTAAATGATTTAGTTAAAGATTTATTGAAATTATAAAGGTCTGAAGTCCACTCGGGCATGGTCCGCGACCCACGAAGCTAGATCCAAAAATTTAGAGTCTTACATCTCTATCCTAGGATCCTTTTCTAGACCTCAAAAACTATGTTTTTAGAGGTTTACGCTAGAATTTTTTATCCTTTATATGGACTTCGAAATTTGTGCAAGTTTAGACAGAACGAGACTTGAAATGCTTCTGGTGCGTTGATGCATCAGGGTTATGGTGTCGACGCATCTTCACAGATTCTTGAACTGTTGGCGAGCTGGCCTTCATGGTGTCGACGCAACATGAATAATGCGTTGATGCATCCTTTGATTGATGTGTTTACAACGCTTTCTGGAAAGCTCCTTGTGTGGACGCCCTAAGTGGGCAGGGTCGACGCAGTAGGGCACGACAGAGCGTTAGCATGGGGGGTCGACACTATGGGTCGACTCTTTTGACTTGGTTACGCTGCGAGCTTAATGAGGTCGACACAACTCAATGGTGAGGTCGACACAGCTTATGAGAATCAATTGTCTAACTTCTGTTGAAGCTCATGAGGTCGACGTAGTGAGCCATAAGGTCAACGCAACTGATGGCATCGCCTTGGCCGTTCTTCATTTTATGAGCAGTAGAGTCGACATGCCAAGGAGGTGAGGTCGACGCAACTTAGAGCATGTTACTTTTTCTTTCTTTTACCAACCCCTTTCTAGGTTTCTATGCATACCTATACCTTTGCACCTTGAGTTTCTTTCAACATTGGTAGGCTCTTGTTCCTTTACATTTGTGTGTCCTGAAATCAACCTTGCCCTGCTGCTTGTTATTTTAAATGTTCCATAGCTTCTGAAATTGCTACTAGCTTCTTCTGCAGACTTTCAAAGAGCTTGTGTGCTCAAGTCATGAGGTGATTAAGACTCATTTGTAATGTTACGAATGTTGATTAACATCCAATAAGAATTCTATCAAGAATAGACTAAGCATGATTCTTTCCATGAAGAGCATTGCATGTAAGTATCAAAAACATGATTATGCACGTTTAAACATAGTTGAATCATTTCCAAAAGAATAATAATTAGTCATAGTTGGACATCATCAAAATAATAAAATCATGCATGTTCCACACATGCACAACAAATGGAGTCTGGTCTAGTCTTGGGAGGAGCACCCAAAAGTACTTGTGCCATACCCATGGGAGCTATTATTGACCATGATGTGGCATTGCACTAGAGTGCTTGACTTACTAGATTGATTTGGGATATTCCACTCTTGACTCAAATTGTTAGGCTAATGACACGATATACTTGACCCAGAAGGGTGATAACTTGAAATTCAATGGCCACTCTACATGTCATGTTCGCATTCACTATTGTGTACTTACTATGAACCCTACATGTCACTATATGTTCCTGCTATTTACTATCTTCATGCCATTCACTATCAACCATATATAGTTTGATTCATTATTCTATATATCATGAGCTTGTTCATGGCTTTTGGCGTGATTCTTGTTCCCGCTTGTTCACAATACTAAAGTCCTCTGTCATCCTTATTTTCTCCCTGTTTGGACTTCATTTGCCATATTATTTTTATTATTCTTTACACCATGTTTGCTCAGTTTGCACAGTTTTTCTCCTGAACCACATTTTTGCATCTCTTTTATCTTTGTTAATTGTGGCATATTAAATCAATCTCTACATTTTAATCTCATTACAATATACACATCTATTATTTCCACCCTTTCACAGGGGTTAAAAACCTTCCCCCGATGCGTTTTCCTCTCAATTCTTTCATGCTACTTTATGCACTTAGATAGATTTCTACACTTAGCATTTTCTAATAGGTTTTGCCTCTTGTGTTGTCTTTATTTCACAGAAAAGTATGAAAAGTAAGGTCATTACCTTCTAGTCAGCTGGAAGGCGAGGAAAGGTAATCAACATTGTCCCCGCATTGCTTATTTTGAGTGTGATCATCTTCTTTGTTCAAGGTACACAACGCGCACATAATCTTCTTTCACATTCTTTGGCGTTGTCTCTCCTTGGTGGCGATCACGGTATTCTTCTACATCTTTTATCGTATTTTTCTTGCTATATGATCATGCTACGACTTTCACCTAGCCATATATTCATGCTATTCACTTGGTTGGCACATTATGTTATCACTTTTGCATACATACGTGTTTATGTGATTTGTCGAGCCACGTTACATATATCTACACCCACAAGTGGACGCTTGGGGGAGCATCAGACGGCAGGAGGTGGGCTGCCTCATCCGGAATAGGGGCCTTGCCCTTATCAGATGCCTCCCTCACAGGAGCAGGCATGGACAGGATGGTCGCGGGCTCCACTAGCGGCAACATCGGGGGAGGAACTTCAGGCAGAGGAGGAGCATTAGACGGTGACGATGGTGGAGTCTGACTTCGGACTGGAGCGGGAACCCTCCTCCTCTTCCTCTGGCGGCACTGGCTGTCCAGTACCACCAGCTTGTCCAAGTTCACCTGGATATGCCCACCGCCAGGCATGGTGGATTCTACTTCGCCGACACTAGCGACTTCCTCAGAGATGCCCCTTTGAGCACTTGACCTGCCACTGACCGCGGGAGCCACAGTCGGACCCACTGCTGGGAGAACCGAAGGGGGCAGATATGGCAAGCGCCCCGACACGAAAGCAATACCCTCCTAGGGAGCAACGACGGTCAGCTAGTCGGACCTCGACTCAATATGGTCGATGCGGTGAGAAGCAAGCCGCGATAGCTCTACCATTTCATACCACAGTTCAAAGGACTCACGCACCCCTACCAGACAACATAGAAGGGGTTAGTTCAAGCAAGTGGATAACACTACAAGAAAAGGCGATATTTGTGACGGCCATTGTTCGTCCCAAATCCATCTGAAATTCCCCCTGAAACTAATTTTTAGATGGATTTCAGACGGATTACCGACGGATGTATTCCGTCATATATACGTCAACAAACATAGCATTATACAATGCCCCAATTGCACATCTGAAAAATAACAAAGTAAAGACAGGACATGCTAAAAGAAAGAACCTTACCTGAAGCCCCGAAGGGGGTCAACAGCAAGGGTACCAGCTGCTCCAACCTCAGCGACAACGCCCGGGCAACCTTCGCGATGGCCTCCTGAAGGTCCCTCAGAGTGTGGGCACACTCGATCTGGGACACGAACTCCATGGGCCCGGCCGACCCAATCGCATGGCCGATGTGCTGTCTCCAGTCATCGACCACTGTGTCAGCAAAGCTCCCATGCGAGAGTGCCCGATATAGTGAACCTCTACTCCGGAGGCCACAGTTGACCAATAACTGGGCCCACTAGGTCCTAGGTGCCCTCGATCGATGCACCTTCATCCCAGTTGTCACCGCCACTGTCGGTGCCTGTCTCAGGGACTTCAGGGCCCCTCCGTTGCCTCGACTCCTAGAAGAAGAGTCCCGACTGCTCCGGGGCCACTGCTCTACAACTCGCTCGATCTCCCGGTGAACCCGAGCGATGCGAGTCCTCAAGTACCCATTATCCAGTGGAATGGGAGGCAGACCCTCCCTCAGCAAATCGCTCTCCTCTGCCTTCCTGATCGTGGAGGCCCTTTGCCGATATAGGTGGCTGTGCTCGAACCACCACCTGGCGTAATGGACGTCGAATCACCCCCGACGTCCCTGTCCCGACATTGGGAACTACTATGGCTCTCGATGGTAGTAGAAGTCCCACCATGTGGCCGCCAGTAGGTGGGTGTCCTTCCCTCTATACTACGGGCCTGTCAAAGGGAACTCCCGGTTCGGCGGGATCCCCTGCTCATACCCGAAATTCCTTGCGAATCAATGTGGGTAGTACGGCTCTAAGGAACTCATCGCAGATCGGTGCAATGTCAACACCGCCCACTGGGTGCTCATCACCCACTCCGTCTGTGGTCTAGCCTCTGGCTCCCCCTGATTGGCATGGGCGTTGGTCGCCCCTCCACTTGCAGCTCACAGAAAAAGACCACAGTCTCTCGCGGCACTGTCAAAGGGTAATCCCTCCTAGCCCCGGGTGGGCAGGTAGCAAAGGGCTCTCCTAGCCCCCTCCAGTTGTACCTCGGTGTCTTCGTCCGGCTGCCCAGTGAAGCTGAACAAGAGTGGTGCCGTCGGATTCGCCACAGTCCCTCGTGCTACCAACCACGGAAATAGCAATCCAGTCCACACACTGAGATAGTGGATCGGTAGAAGTATACTCCTCTCTGTAGGCACTGGGTGCGCCGCCAGAACTCCCAGTCCCTGATAGATGTTGGCCAACGCCGCAGGAGCCAAGGCCAACTGTCATCCATCTACCAACAAGCAAGTCGGCCACAGCGACTCGGCTCTCAGCAAACCATCCTCTCCGTGCGGAACCATGAAAGTCGCCAACCAATATGCCAGGTACACTACAAGGTGTGTCACGTCCAGCAAATCGAGAGTAGATGGCTAGTCGACCGGACTTTATGTTAGCTGATGATGGTAGATTATTGTTCCGGGGTAAAACTTGTGTCCCTGATTCTGTAGAAGTGAAGAAAAAGGTTCTTGAGGATGCTCATAAGTCTAAGTATGCAATACATCCAAGAGCTACAAAGATATATCGAGACTTGAAAAGAACCTTTTGGTGGCCGAACATAAAGAGAGAAGTGGCCGAATTTGTAAGCAAGTGCTTAGTATGTCAGCAAGTCAAGGCCGAACATTTTAGGCCTGTTGGGAAGTTAAGACCTCTCAAAATACCACAATGGAAGTGGGAGAGTGTTGGCATGGATTTTATCATGGGTTTACCTAGAACTCGTAGCAATTTTGATGCTATTTGGGTGGTTGTTGATCGTTTGACTAAGTCCGTGCACTTTTTGCCTATTAAATCTAAATGGTCTGTAGTTATTTTTGCTGCCCTATACATGAAGAAAATAGTGAGGTTACATGGAGTCCCTGTATCCATCATATCTGACAGAGACCCTAGGTTTACCTCTCACTTTTGGAAAGGTCTGCAAGCATCTTTGGGAACTCATTTGAACTTCAGTATTATTTTTCATCGTCAAACTGACGGACAGACTAAGAGGACGAATCAGATTGTTGAAGATATGTTGAGGGCTTGCATGATTGACTTTGGAGGTAGTTGGTAGGAACATTTGCCTTTGATCAAATTTGCCTACAACAACAGTTACCAGTCCATCATACAAATGGCACCATTTGAGGCCTTGTATGGCAGAAGCTGTAGATCCCCTCTTTGTTGGGAAGAGATCGGTGAAAAGCAATGGCTGGGACCAGATCTTTATTTCAGAATCATCCAAGAATATTCAAGTCATTAGAGACCGTTTGAAGGTTGCTCAGTCTAGGCAGAAGAGTTATGTTGATAATAGAAGAAGGGATTTGGAGTTTTAGGTCAGTGAGCATGTGTTTCTTAAAGTCTCACCTTCAAGAGGAATTAGAAGATTTGGAATCTAAGGCAAGTTGAGCCCGAGGTTTGTTGGCCCGTTCGAGATCCTGGAAAGGGTAGGCGAGGTTGCCTATAGGCTAGCATTACCACCACAGTTATCAGGCATTCATAATATTTTCCATGTGTCTATACTACAAAAGTACGTATATGACCCTTCACATATCATCCAACATACAGACTTAGAATTGAAGGAGGATTTATCCTACGAGGAGAAGCCTATCAAGAATTTGGACTACAAATAGTAGCAACTCAGGAACCAATCCATCCTGATGGTCAAGATCCAGTGGAGTCGGCGTGGAACTGAAGAAGTCACGTGGGAATCCGAAGAAGCGATTGGAAAGTTGTATCCCGATTTGTTCTAAAGGTTAGTATTCGTTATCTTCATTAGTCGGATTCGATGAATTTGGAGGACCAAATTCCTTAAAGTTGGGGAGGGTGTAGCATCCTGAAATTTTTATACTAAATACCCGTGGGGGCTGCCGTTCTTTGAGTTGTCGTAGCCACCCGCAAGGTGTCTGGGTAAATACCCGACACACCCCGGATTGCCGAACGTCTTGAGTAGATGGCTGAGGGGCCACACGGTGGGCCTTGGGTTGATGATGGGAGCTAAGGGGAGGCACTTTGTGGCTGTGAGACATGCCTCGGGCTGTGTGTCACGTTGTTCGGCGGGTTGGCAGGGTAGCCTCGGGTTGGCCCGAATGCTAGGATTAGATGGCTCATCACCACGTGTCTGAGTGTCGAGGTCGACCTTGACTTGTCGGGGGGTCATTGTAGGACCCAATTGAGGTGCTAGAATCACGGGTCGACCCATGGTTTTGGTGTAGAGGGGCTGGAACATACGCGCCCACAAGGTGTTAGATGAAATGTCGGGCATGCCTGTGTGAGCCGTACATGCACGCGACAGGCCCCCAAAGCCTGTGGTTGACCTAGTTAGACCTCCCTTTGACCTTGGAGGGTTGAAAGATGTGTTTCTGGGTGGGTGATTGGCCCCTTTGGCTGAGTGCCACGTGGTGTGGCCTGACATCGGGGCGCCCCCGGGTGGCTCCGGGCGACGGTGCGGGATACGAACAAGGCCCGTACGTGAGTTGCCGGAGTTGATCCCGAGGGATTGCTTGTGTCATTGTAAGTTACGGCAGGCTGGCTGGGGCTTTTGTAGGGACCCATGGGTTCGTAGAAAGTGCTGGATAGCCCATGCTTGGAAGGTGCTTGGTGAAATGCCCGAACCCTTATTTCTTATGATTTTGTCGGGAAATAGTTCGGGTACAACAAATGCCCCCCACGGGTCATGCGTCGGAGGCGAAGACGAGGGCGTACGACCCGTGAGACCCCTATTCTGGGCTGTTGTTGTTGTATTTTAACACTTCAAGTGCCTTTATTTTTGCTGTGCTGCATGTGTTGGTTTTGTTGGTGTTCTGACCACTTTTTCATGCTTTGTCTTGCAGCTATGGCACGTTTTGGCAGAGATGGACGGGTTCCGAGACGGGTGGCCCAAGAGGAGGACCACTGGGTGCGAAGGACCCACCGGTAGCCACCCCCTTTGGTCCCGCCGGTGGTTACTATGGCTAACATGGAGCAGTTGGACCGTGGGCATACAGTAGCGACTGAGGGTCCCCTTGGCGAGAAAGCTGCTGGAGTCGGGACCGTAGAGGTGACGAGGATCCTGGAGGCCGACGACATCTACACCTATGACAGGAGCGGGGGCTATCCATTGGAGTTCCCCCTAGATCGACATTTGTTCAAGTTTCTCCGGAGCTACGTTCCACCTGGCATGGAGGAGGATGACTCACGGATTCCTGGAGCCCGTCGTCGGCTTGTGCAGGCCATCTTGATCGGCAGGGACAACCTGCATGGGGTAGCCTTCTACAACTACCCTAGCTTCTCAGAGGATTACTGGAGGTAGCGACAGTTTCCCAGTGCTGAGTGCCTGTGGTTCTTTGGTGGGGCAGAGAGGTCAGGGGTCAGAGTTGGGCCACTGGGGGCCGCTTCCTGGGATTTGCACGGTCGCCACTGTACTAAGACAGAGGGGACCGCCGGACTGGTGCTGGAGCCCGCGGGTTTGCAGTATGCTGGAGAGGGATATGATGACCATAGTATGTTGGACGGGGTTATGAGGCAGACCGTCATGAGCTGGTACGGTCACTGGGTCGTAACCCCTTCACACTACTACTGCCAGGGGGCCAATGAGTGGCTGATGGGGATCATCCATCACTACCGGGTGTTGTTGGAGCGAGCATGGATCAAGTACGCGGTGACTGCTGCCTTGTACGCGTACCCCTGCTACACTGGGCTACTGCAAGGACTACTGGAGGGCTTCAATCGCCGTTGGAACACGGTGGCCACCACAGAGGGGGAGACCTCACTGGACTTGTGGTCTCTGTTTAGGATTTCTGGACTGTCGATCAGCGGCGAGGGATATGAGGAGGTAGTGCTGGATGACCTCCACCGCAGTCACAGTGTCGGACAGGGGAGGTACCGTGTACCTTTCAGCTATCGGTACCACTTAAAGACCTAGAGGGACTTGGCTCTGGTAGGGAGAGAGAGAGCAGCACAGACTTCGAGAGTGCCACTGAATGTATGGGTCCGTCATTTCTACAACGGGCCATTCTACTTTTATCAGGAGTTTGCCAGAGACCAGACTCCATGGGAGGAGTACACCGAGGTGGAGCTACACTTCCGAGCGTACTCCAGATATGTGTATGTGCCACAGGAGGGGTGGAATCCCCATGGTTTGCCAGACATGACACACCTTGCAGCGTATCTGGCGTATTGGTTGGCGACTTTTGCAGTACCTCACGGAGAGGACGGACTGCTGAGAGTTGAGTTGTTGTGGCTAGATTATTTGTTGGCCGAGGGGAGACAGTTGGCCCTAGCTCCCGCTGCACTGGCCAACATCTACCAGGGGCTCGGAGTTCTAGCGGCACACTCAGCGCCGAGAGAGAGAAGCATACTCCTGCCGACCCACTACCTTAGTGCGTGGGTCGGGTTGTTGTTTCTGGGCTTGGTGACGCGGGGGACAGTGAGGAAACCGACGGCACCGCTCTTGTTTAGCTTCCCCGGGCAGTCTGACAGGGATGCAGAGACGCAGTTGGAGGGGGCTAGGAGAGCCCTTTGTTACCTGCCCGCCAGGCGCGAGGAGGGGCTTCCTTTTGACAGTGTCACGAGGGATTCCAGTCTCTTCCTGGGGCCTTCAGGTAGAGGGGCGACCAACGCCGACGCTGGTCAGGAGGTGACAGAGACAGGGTTGCGGACGGAGTGGATATGGAGTACCTGGTCGGCGGTGCTGACGTTGCGCCGGTCAGCGACGAGTTCCTTAGAGCCGTACTACCCACACCGGTTTGCAAGGAACTTTGGGTACGACCAGGGGATCCCGCCGAATCGGGAGTTCCCTTTGACCGGAAGGCAGTACCGTGGCAGGGACACCCACCTTCTTGCGGCGGCATGGTGGGACTTCTACAGTCGTCGAGAGCTGGAGCAGTTCCTGATGCTGGGACAGGGACGTCGAGGGAGGTTCGACGTACACTACGCCAGGTGGTGGTTCGAGCACAGTCACCTCTACCCGCAGAAGGCCTCCGCGATTCGGAAGGCAGAGGAGAGCCACTTATTGAGGGAGGATTTGCCTCCTATTGCGCTGGATGACGGGTACCTGAGGACCCGCGTTGCTCGGGTCCGCCGAGAGATCGAGCGGGTCATGGAGCAGTGGCCCCAGGGTGGCCGGGTTTTGACTTCCACTAGCCAGAGCAGCGATGGGGCACTGAAGCCCCTGGTATAAGTTTCGGTGAGAGTAGCGGTGACAAGAGCAAAGGTGTCCCAGCCGAGGGCATCTAAGGCCTGGTGGGCCCAATTTTTGGCCGACTGTGGCTTTCAGAGTAAGGGTCGCTGGTTCGAGAGCTCCCACACAGGAGCTTTACCGACTCAGCGATTGACGACTGGCGGCAACACATCGGCCACGCGATTGGGTCTGCCAGGCCCGTGGAGTTCCTGTCCCAGATTAAGTGCGCCCGCACTCTACGGGACATCCGAGAGGCCGTGGCGAATGCATCCCAGGTGCTGGCACTGAAGCCAAAGCAATTGGTACTCCTGCCACTGATCCCCTTCGGGGCTCCAAGTACGGCCTTGTTTGGGATACTTCATCCCTTTTTCTTTTGTTACTTTTTGGTTATGACACTGACATTGTATGATGTTGTGTCTATTGATAGGTTTAGTGACGGTGGGGGATAACCCCTCCATAGAGGCATCCTCGGGGAGTGGGGACGGAAGTCTACAGTCGAGGCAAAAATGCCCCCGAGTAGAGGTCACGGTAATCGAGACGAGAAAATGTGGCGGGAAGAGAGAGAAATGTTGGGTTTACAGGTGAACAATACAGCCTGTCAGAAAAATATGAATAACTCAAAATCGGTATAGAACTGGCTAATGGCATAGAAGCAGAAATTGTAGAACTTTAAAAATTGAACAATGTTGGTGAAGGGTATATTTTAAATAGAGGATTGAAAAGGGATGACAAAGGGTTGTGTTCAGGATTGTGCAGCGAAATGGGCCGAATGCTTGAAGGTAGTCGACCTAAATGGGTCGTTAGTCGACTTGGAAGCCAGAAGCCGATAACATAAGCCTTAGGGCGCTAAGAAATCATGACCTCCAAAGTCTAAAGACTAAGGAACAATGAAATAGGCTCGAAATCTATCCAAGAAATACTCCAGAATAATGGGTAATTTGGGACATCAAAATTGATGAATAAGAGAAATGATGTAACTTGTAGGCTAAAAACGGGTGTCAACAGCAGGGGATAGCTGATTTGGAGGAGAGGCCTGCTCCGAGTGGGCTCTGAACCTCCGAGGGTTCCTCCCGTGCCTTAGATAAGGGCAAGCAGAAGGCTCAGGATGATGTCTCCGAGCGCCGTGGGTCCAAACATAAGGAACCTGGCGAGCCATTGCTATTGTCTTCAATGAAGGCCCTGTTCGTGGAGAAGAAGTGATCAAAGAAGGCGGGGGATGCTCTTTCGGTCGAGGAGCAGGCACGCCTGGTTAAGGGAGCCTCAGCCGAGGAGATCCGTCGTCCAGATCTCCCATCCATCGGGCTAGAGGCTGCTAGTGGGGAAGCTGCCGCAGAGCCTGCCAGACAGCAGGCAGAGGTGGTCAGTTTCAGAGTCCCGGTCGGGGGCGAGGGGGCGTAGGGTGAGGGTGAGGCATCTGCCCTGCCCGAGCCTAGTGAATCCATCCTGAGAATGGGGACACTCGGGGGGGATGCTCCGGTTGCTGCTCGCCCAAAGAGGACTCTCCCCCCTTCGGCTGGTTCCTCGGCCGTCCGGGCTTCACTTTACATGACGTGCCAGTCCTTGGTGCCTTCACTGGTTTGGGAGGAGTTCAGGCGTGGTCCCCCCTACCTACTCTTTGAGAAGGTGATGGATGGTGGCTTGATCATGGCCCAGCTGGGGGCCAAGATAGCCGATTACTTTGGACTAGTGAAAAGTGAGGAGAGGTCCCTCTCTCAAGCCTGCACCAAGTCTGATCATAGGATCGAGCAACTATCTTCTGATTTCGAAGCCCTTCGGTGGGAGGCAGCCTGGTTTCGGGCAAAGGCTCGGTCGAGCCAGGAGGAGGCTCGGATACTGGCTGAGTAGCTGGCCCAAGCTCGTTATATGGCCAACCTGAAGAGCAAGCTTGATGGGAATCGAGTCCATGCATCCACATTTTATTTTTATCTTTATATACTTTTATTTTTATTTATGTCCTTGCATAAATAGGTGTGCATTTATAGGGCTTTAGTAGCCAAAGTGTCATTCCTTCCAAAAAATCAGATTTTTAGGAAATTTACTCATTTCCTATTTTTTCTTTTCTTTTTAAGCCTCACCTCTCTCCTCTCTCTCTTCACATTCTCTCACTTTCTCTCCCTCCATTCTCCCTCCTCTCTTCTCCTCTCCCCCGGGCGCGCGACCGTGGAGGAGCTGGACGTGGTGGTGACGGCGTGGAGTTGACATGGGGCGTGATGGTGCGAGAATCGGAGTGTGGCATTGGCGCGATCCCATTCGTGGATTCAAAGCCGACGTAGGTTGTTCGTGTGGTGGTTTTCATCAAGGTTTGGCCATTTCAGCATGCGAGATCTTTGGTGGAGGTAGGGGGATGGATGACCTACTTCTTTCCCTGCGTTTTCTCATGATTTGGAGCCGAATGGTGTGAGTTTCAACGAGTTTTCCAGTTTTAAAGGTGGAAGCATGCTTTGGGAGTGTGGGCTGGGTTCGCCATTTTAGGCGATGATTTTCGGTGTAAATGCTCTCATTCGAACCCCTGGCATGTTGGGATTTTATTCCCGCCAGTTTTACTGTATTTGGTTGAGAATCAAGGCTGGTATGAGCTCGGCTGTCCATGTGAGTCATTTTGGGTGGAATAATGGGAATCGCCCGTTTCTTGCAGTTTTGTGCATGGTTTGACCCCTTCCGACATGTGGAAGGTGGATATCGATGTTAGGAATGTTTCCTCGTCGTTCTAGAAATGATTGGGGCGTGGAACAGTGATTTCTATGACATTTAGTATTTTGGGGTTCGATGTTTTAATGCGGTACTCTCAAGAGGCACGTTCTCAGTTAAACGCGTTGTGTCATATGGTCACGTTCATCGATGGAGATGGAACACGACCCATGTGATAGGTGCAATCCTATGTTAATGCGACCCAGGCTGAGGCCGCGACTATGCGTTATTACATTTAAGATTCTGGCCGCATCTATTAATGTGACCCAGGTAAGCGCCGCGTTAGTGTGTGATCGCGACCTAGGTGTTGGGCGCGTTCTGATGACATCGTGACCCTCCGTAGGGGCGCATTAATCATCGCGACGTTGGGTATAGGCGCGTTAATATTTTCATTTTTTGTGTCTTATTTAAGTTGTTTCGGGTTCCGGTGAATCCAGGATTCAATGCCTTGTTGGCCTTTGGCTCGATGGATGCCTCGGGCATCCCGTGAGAGTCATATATGTGTCAAGGGATCCCAGAAGAGTGGCTTTATCCCGAGCAGTGTGTAGTGTTGTGTGGTGGTGGCGGATCTAGAGGGGAGGGGTGAATAGATCAGCCCCTTTTTCAAATTAAAACATAGCGGAATAAAAGGTAGGCTAACGCCCAGGAAGATCCACAAGATAGGAGTCAAAGAGAGATAGGAAGACAGCCTATGCAAGCATCTACCACAAAACAAGCGCACAAACAACCACACTAGACAAGGAGTTTTAAGGTGGTTTGGACTCAATCCCAGAGTCCTACGTCCACCCCTCACAAGAAATTTCGTCCTCGAAATTTACAAAGAAGAATAAGGAGGAAATTGGGAAGAGAACTACACCTCATAGGAATGGAAAGGAAAAACTGACAAGAATGCCACAAGAAACTCACAAACAACAGGAATATCTTAAAATGTAATTTGAGGTTAAAAATAAAAAAATATATTTATAAAAAATTTAACACAATCTCTCTCCTCACTCTCAATTCTCTCTCTCTCACTCGATCTCACACACTCTCTCTCATCCTCTCTCTCTCTCACGAACGCCTCTCTCCCTCTCTCTCGGTTTCGGCGACATCAGTTGCAGATCAAGGTGTGGGAGGTACCAACGGGATCGGCTCATCATGAGGGACGCATGGGTGCTGACCTCGTTTCGATCCGTGGAGCGTGGAGGCGCATGGGGCCGAGAGGAGCTGCGGTGTCCCTTCGTTCGTTCGGCACAAAATCGATGTCTTTGTCACGCAATAGGTCGGGGGATGGAATCCTCTCCTCGCTAGGAACCCACTAGTACCACATGCGACGTGGTCCGACACCATTTTCCTCATTTTCTATGCATGTTTTCATGTTAGTATAATTTCCCCCTATTTTTTGAAAATCACTCCATGGCCATCGTTTTAAGTTTTAATGGCATGAATAGGTAGGGAATGAGCTGTATGGCATGGAAGGTTAGCTTATTTCGCGAAACCCCATCGTTTCGAGCCGACCGGGAGGAGTTTTGGCCTAGGCCAACCAGTTCCCACTGTCACGGTAGTCTTGCGGCCTCCTGGTGACCATTCATCCTTGAGCGGCCATCACCGGACTGCTTAACCCCTTTGAGTGGTCCAACTTGGACCGCTTGAGACCGTCATCCCATTTGAACCATAGGATGGTCTACACTAGAACGGCCCTGTTCTGACCGTTCAACCCAGTTGAGCGGCCTGCCTATTGACTGCCCATGGCACTCACTGCCCTTGTGAGTGGCCGTCCCCTAACCGCCCATGCTGTAAGCGGCGCATCCTTATCCCTTAGGACCCTTGAGGATGAGCGGCCCTCCCGTAACCGCTCATCCCTTGAGCGGTAGTCCTCTTACCATTTATACCTTGTAGATTAGTTTTAGTGCAACTCATGAGCGGCCTATCCATCACCGCGCATCCCTTCAAACCCCGTCTAGCATTGGTAGTAGAGCAGCTCACTCCAATCCGTTCAACCCCATTAGTGGCCTGATCCTAACTACCCAAGCCTTTAGACCATGCTGACGTTAGCAGTTGTGCGGCTAAGGCCCAACCGTTCTAGCCTCATGAGCGGCCCAGCCCTAACCGCCTATCCTGATGAGCGGCCAGAATGGAACCGCCCATCCCTGTGGACACTAGTTTTAGCATGTTCATTTCAATTATGCATTTCATTATTGCATCTCATTGTATTTAAAGTATTTTTATAAAACTGTGGCATATTTTACATCCCGATAGAGTGACTTTCTCTTTCCTTGTGATGGTGGCGAGTTAGTGGGCGGAGGGTGAGGGCAGGAGAGAGGTGGGGGGGTACACCCCTTCTTGGAGGGAGAGGGAGGAGAGGAGAGAGTGGGGAGGAATGAAAACACAAGGCCTTCTCTTTTCAATGATTCATCAAAAGTTACAAATGAGGGAGAGGGGGCACCTATTTATAGGCAACCACTCTTTACATGACCAAAATACCCTTGACAATTAGATAAAAGATCGATCATATCCTAGACTCAATCCTATGGGCCCATAACTATGGTACTAGGGCCCAATTAAGCATAATAAGGCAAATAGACTAAAACAACATGACTCAATAAAGGAAATTACATAAGATATGACTCAAAGAAATGGAAAATAACATGTGAACACATAGTCAGACTTTCGCAAAGTTATGCAGGTGATTCGAGCCAAAGAGAGCACTGTGAGATGCCCTCATCAAATCTCCCAGTGTGGGGAGAACTCGACCCCATCGAGTATGGGTCCGCCTGGCTGTGGTAGTGCTCCAAAATGTCCGGGTCAAGACGCAGTTGGTCCTCCCGGCTCACCCAAGTGTCCTATGTCGGTGGATGGTTCTTCCACCTCACTAGGTAGTGCTGCTACACCCTTTGCCTGGTAATGGTACTTTGATCATCTAGTATTGCCTCAACCTACTCACGTCAGCCTCTCAAGCTTGGAAGTAGAGTCCTACCGTGGGTGTCTCCCTCAAGGGGGGGTAAAGGCTCAAGCTCCTCACTGGGTCTCACCATGGGGCCCATGTAGGGCACTAGGTTCACCACATTGAAGGTAGGGTGTACCCCAAAACCATCAGGTATATCCATCTCATAAGCATTACTGCCAAGTCATCTCAGAACTCGAAAGGGACCCGAACCCTGTGCCCTCAACTTGAAGGCAGGCCCTGGAAGGAGCCGCTCCATCCTCACCATCACCGAGTCTCCCACTTGAAAATTGCAGTGACACCATCAAGCATCTGCCTGCCTTTTGTAAGTCTCATTGCTTTTCCCTATATGCTTGCACATGTCATCATGCAACTCTTTGATATGCTGTGTAAAGGACTCAATTGAGACTAACACTCTAGCATGTGGGGGAAGGTGAATAAGATCTGAAGACTTTTTAGGCCTATGCCCATGCACGACCTCAAATGGACTCTTGCCTATGGACCCATTGACGGAATCATTGTAGGCAAACTCGGCCTGAGGTAAGAGGACATCCCAATTCCCGGGGTGGTCCCCGACTAGGCAACAGAGCAAGTTCCCAAGACTTCGATTGATGACCTCAGTTTGGCCATCAATTTGAGGGTGATAAGTAGTGGAGAATTTGAGAAGGGTTTCCATCAGATACCAGAGAGTTTTCCAAAAGTAACTAGTGAATTTCACATCCCGATCGGACACAATGGTCTTAGGAAGCCATGGAGTCAGACCACCTCATCAAAGAATAAGCGGGCACCCCGAGAAGCATCTTAAGTCTTGGTCATGCCTAAACGTGAACAAAGTCGAGCAGCAAGGGCATGAGGGTCCGATGTGGGCCCACCTCTCTTTAGTTGAGGTTGGGAGAAGAAAAGTGAAATGCAATTATTGTGGTAAGGAGATACATGGTGGAATTACTAGAGGAAAGTAACATTTGACGGGGATAAGAGGAGAGGTGAGACAATGTGACAGATGTCCCCGAGAGGTCCGAGAAGAAATGCGCCGGTGCCTTCTGAGCAAAAAAGAGAGGATGCAACAAAGGGCTGAAGATGAGGTTGAAATTGCTGAGGAGATTTCGGGTAGAAGAAGAAGGAGAGATGATGATGATGAGGAAGGTACTGAAGATTCAGATCCAGGGCTGACTGAAGTAATACAGCGTGAACAAGCCGCTCGAAGGAAAGGAAAAACACCGATAGCTTCAGGAACATACTCTAGTACAACTGGTGTAGCACGAACTGCACGAGTATGTAGTTAAAGCGCACCTAGGCAATTCAATCTTAAGGAAATTCAATCCTCATGACGGCGCAAAGTGGTGTGAACTACAGCCATCACACATGGATTAAGTCTAAACGCCCTTGGCATTCTGTTGGGTGAAGTTCTACACAAGAATTAGTGTGTTTTTAAACACAGATATTCCATTAAACGCCTAATGGGCAGTGTTAAAATTTTGTACCCACACAAAAGAAAGTTAAAAAATATGAGATTCTCGAAGTTCAACGAGCTTCCTCATAGCACCACGAGGCTATCCCTTTACTTCGACAAGGACAACAGCATAGTGTCCGAGAAATCAACAAAATCAAGAGAAAAAGCCACCTGGTGTCCTATTCTACTGAGAGGAGCAGAAACCTTCCAAAAGTGGGGGGAAAAGGACAGCAAAGGGGGTATCTATAGTTTTTAAATTGACTGGGCGGCGGGTGTCAGACCCAGGGGGTTTGCCAAACCTGGAGGTGCCAAACCCGGAGGAGCCACCTCTAGGTGTTGTAGACCCGGAGATACCTCCTTCGGTCTACGTGCGGCCATGAGAGGGGGCCCACTGGCCTCACCCTTCCTCTCTCCTGTGCTGCGGTCAGGGAAAAAAATAGAAAAAGCAGTAGAAGACCAGGAGGAAGGCCCCCCCGGTCTATAGACCCAGTGGTGCCTCCTCTGCTTTCTTGTCTCTCTCTCCCACAACTGTGCAGCAAAAAAAAAAAAAGAAAATAGGGAGGCGAAGGGGCAGGGATTACCTAGAGTTGTTACTCCCGGGTTTGCTCCTTCCACTCCTATAAATAGGAGCCAAAGCCAAGAGGAAGGAGGAGAAAAGAACACTTGGAGCTTTCGAAGCTTGGAGCAGTCCAGGAGCACTCCAGCGTGCAGGGAGCAGGTGGCGGCCTCTCTTGGAGTTGTTTTTCTCTTGTTTAAATCCTATTCTGTGTAAAAACACTCACTTATAGGGGAACTTGACCAAAATACCCCTATGTGATTCTATGATGTATTTTCTGAACAATCTCAAATAAAGAGACTCTTAACCTGGCAACATGCCTAGCCGGAATCAAGCTCGTGCATCCTGGCAAACAACAGGAGAAAGCGACCATCCGACCCCCTCTCGGTGATCGTATGATGTATTGATGTTAATTATGTGGCCACGCTCTTTGCATCATCAGACCGCGTAGGGTAATATTGCGGTGGCGAGGCTTGGAGGCGGCGGCTGGAGGCGTGAGAGTAACCAGAGAACTGCTTGCGAGTTTGAGTTTGCACTCGCCGGATGCAGGTTACCTGTGACTGCGAACGTTTGACGAACGTTTGACGACCGTTGAGTCGGACGAGAATCGAGGCCGCTACGAGGAGGAAGCGACATGGTCAACATGCTTCCGCCCGGTGGGGGAAATGGCCAGATTCGGAGGGAGATCACCAGTCTGACAGGGATCTTCTTTCTTTCAACCCCGTGCACGTCGACCTCTTTGGATTGCGAGAAGATTAGCGTCGAAACGTGGGAACTGCATGCGACGAGGACCGAAACCAGCTTGTCGGAACGCAGCCCGACAGAAGGAAGGTGCAGAGGCAACTTCCTTCCTTCCTCGTTTGCGAGTCCATAAGCCACGTTGCAAGTGGGCCGCAGTTCTAGATTTTGAGTAAAACCTTACCGATATGCGCTTATCCGTTTTGAAAAGAGGTTACACTGTAGTTAATCACAGTTTAACCTTGGACGTTGTCACTATTGTGCTTTGATTGCAGGTCAAGATTAACCCGGAGTGAGAGTAGGCTAACCACGGGATAAACTCGGGTTTCAAAATTCACCTCGCGAGGTGGGTTCCGTTTGTCCCGACGTCATCTTTCCTTTTCTGCCCCTGTCATCTGTCACTTCGGGGCGAGCAAAGGTCATCTACCTTCTTACAAAATCCTTCCGCCGTCCAGCCTGCGACCACTCCCAACGAGAACAGCCTCACGGTGAGGTCCTTCGACCCAGCCAGAAGATACGACGAATCCGAACTCTAGTTCAACGTCGTCACGGCGGCGTCGTAGTCGGGGAAGGTACGCTCCAGCTGAAATGGACAGAACTCCTTCCGGAACCCAGGGCACCGCCATATCTGGACGAGCTTGCCGACGGCGACGACGATGTGGGCGCCGTCGGGGCTGAACTCGACGGCGGACACGGGCTTCTTGAAGGAGATACAGTGGACGACGCAGCAACAGAGGTTGACGAAGAGGGCGCTGACGACGAGGAGGAAGTTGCCATCGTGGGACTCGACGATGCGGGAGATGTTGGAGGAGGACTGGAAGGGGAGGGTGAGGGTCTCCAACTTGACGAGGTCGGTGGCGGCGACGCTATTGCCGACGGGGGAGAGGAGGAGGGAGTTCTCGGAGACGACGACGTTGCCGCCTCGGTAGGGGACGCCGAGGAGGTTCTAAAACCTAAAATTCATGGTAGATTGACGGGTAATGGTAGATTCTAATATTTTTTAGAATAATACTACGGGTCACTTTAATTTCACATTATTTAGCTGTTGTAGAATTTTATTGGGGTTTGATCTATTCACCCCCCTCTAGATCCACATCAGTGATTGTGTCTTCAGGCATTGGAGGATTATCGCAGCGCATGCTAATGTCTCTCCATCGCTTGATAAAGTCCCACGCAGTCTCGCCTTTCCTTCGCTTAAGGGCACAAAGTTTCGCTAGGGAGACTTTACATTCGGCCGTCTAGAAATGGTCGACAAACTTCTTCTACATGTCAACCCAATCAGCAATAGAATTGGGCTTCAGCCTGGAATACCACTGGAAGGCAGTGCCTGTCAGAGACATGGCAAAGTACCGTAGCAAATATGCCTCTTCCAGGGCTAATTCACCGATGGCCGTCATATAATAGGCCAGGTGTTCATGTGGCGAGCCCTGCCCGTTGAACTTCTGGAGTTTTAGGACTTTTGGGCAGTAACACGGAAGATTCTTGAATTGATGGTGGAGGGGGTAGGGCACGCTGTACAAATCAACGATGGCTACACCCTCCCCATGTTGAGTAAACTTCGCCTCCATGATGCACTCGATCATCTGCCTCTACGCCATAAGACTTTCTACAACAGGAGTGGCAAACGATCGTGCATTGGCTTCATGTGGCAGCACTTCAAATTCCACAGCCAATGGTAATTTTGTTGTAGTGATGGAGGCATTGGCTGTGATTGGAATGGGAGGAGGCTGTTGTTCCACTCTAGTGGGGGCCACTTGGGGCTGACCCTGGACCTCCTTTTCACACAAAAGTTATTGTGAGAGGTTCTTCAGTTCTTGGTTTTCACGTCAGAGCTCTTCCAATGTGAGAGTCTGGGCCTCTTTCCTAGGATCTTCCTCGTGTGCGGGGTTGCTGTCCCCATCCACACTGTGGACATCCTCCTGGCGTTCTTCTTGTCATGCCGGCTCGGGCTAAGATGTCCCGACAACCGGCGTCTGTTGCGTTTGCACCAGGATTCGGGAGACGGGCCTCGACCTCCTCAAATATTGAAGGGGCTAGTTGAGCTCCCATGATGTATCCTCCGACTGCTTGTCGGTGGAGGTAGTGTAGCAGGTGAATACCTTGATAGTGTCATCAGTCACCTGGACCACCTGTTTCTTCCAAGGTGATTGTCGGCCGGGCTTGGGCGCCCTCCCTAGTCTGTCAAAAATAGACACTCGGGACATGGAGGCCTGAGCGGAGCAATCCTCCTCTGTGTGCATGGAGCTGGCCCACAGAGAGGCCATCCGTACCTTCTTGTAGGCTCCTTGGCGCTTCTGCCCATGTAGGGGCTGGGTTGTGAACCTCAGAGATGTCGAGGCCTGAGTGATTATCGGCCTCCACATCGGTTGAAGATCCGACTTGCGGAAGGGCTTTTTCGCCCTTTCCTGCTTTATGATTCGGGCCTCCTCCTTGGTGACCCATATTTTCTTCAATTGGAGCTAACGCTCCTCAATTGGATTGTCTCTTTGATGAGGGTTGTCTAGTAATGATATCTCTTGATTAGTAAAGATAACAGATTTTTATGACTGACTCCCCCTGAATGACAGACTCTTCTGACAAACTCCCCCTGAAAAGATGCATAGACATTTAAGCAGGAATGGGAAAGACTTGTCATAGACTGTATAAAAGAGAGAACATGAATGGATAATTCTATGAGGGTGAAGAGAGCTAAGATGTGAAATGTAGATGGCCACATTGAAGCATAAGGAAAACTAAGGTCTGATTTGCAGACAACCAAAGGCACAGACTCAATAGCCTCTCATCTGAATTAAGCCTTCTTCATAGAGCACAACTCCTAAAAGCAGACAACTTAATCTAGGTATACTGAGGTCAGTGCACCTTTCTTATGCATCGACCTACTGAGATAGTAAGGTCAGTGCTCCTTCAATAAGCATCGACCTACTAGATTAACCGGGTTATGCACTCCAGCTAGAATGAGTCACAATAACAACTTTGCTAAATGCATCTCACAAGATGGACCACAATGACAGGCACTTATCCTTCTGTAGTGAGGTCGATACTCCTTTCACATGCTTCGACTTTCTAGAATAGTAAGGTCGGTCCACCTTCCATATGCATCGACCTGCTAGCTTATCCAGAATAACATTTCAGCCTTATATCAATGTTGCATCGACTCCACTAGACAAAGACTCGACCTTATAAAATTCCAACTAGCAGCTATAGCAAAAACACATATTCAGGCATCTGAAGCAAACCATCATTTCCGACAACATTAACTCATATTCTTTCACTGAATTACACTATGCCAGCTCAGATCAGAACAAATCAAGCTCCCCCTCAATATGTGCAATAAATTCAGTCAAGCAGCTGTTCTTTTCCCATTGTACACAGGTATGCAAATATGAAATGTAAAATGCAAATTTATCACTACATGCAAGTTAGACCCTTGATACTTGGCGGTGGTCTAGCCTCTACGAATGATGTGGGTTTCCAGACAGAAATGATCTGCCCTTCTCCCAGCGTACTATTTGATATACCAAAGGGTCATGCATGAAAGTACTTCTAATTATGAACTATGAATGACTATTCAAACTATAAAAGCTCATTTGGGATTGCATGTGGCAGATTCACAAATTAAAATCATGCATGACAAGATAGCATCAAACAATCAGTGATTTCAATCTGAACAAACATACAACATTCCAAGGAGAATTATTCAAACATCAGTACAGAGAAAAGAAAAAGGGGGTTTGACTGACCTTCATGTGCCTTGATCTTATTTAACCCATTTTTATTGTCTTCCACCAAGGCACACCTGCAAACAAAAATCATTTCAAATTTTTGGGAGCCCAAGAGTTCTTGAGTTCTGACCAATTCCAAGCATTAATATTATCAGATTTCATCCAATAGCATTCAAACATTAAATGTCATGATTTTCCACAGTGTTTACACATTGGATACCTATGAGTTGTTTTAACCCTCTCTCCTCTCTCTTCCCTCACGTTCACTCTCTCCCTCTCATTCTCTTTCCTCTCTTCTCCTCTCTCCACGGGGCACGTGACCGTGGCGAGGTGGGCGAGGCAGGAACATCATGGAGTTGTCGTGGAGCGTGTTGGAGTGAAGGATGGAGCGTGGCGTTAGCGCGATCCCTCGGTGGATTCGAAGTCAGCGTGGTTTTGTTTGTGTGATGATTTTCGACGTTATTTAGTCGCTTCGGCACGTGAGAACTTCGGTGAAGGTAGGGAGATGGATACTCTACTTCTCTTCTACGTTCCCTCGTGATTTGGCGCCGAACGGTGTGCGTATGGGCGGGTTTCATAGCGTTTGGGCAAAAGCATGCTTCGGGGGGTGTGAGACGAGTTTGCCTTTCCCGGTGATGGTTTCTTGCTATATTTATTTCATTGGAACCCCTGGCATGTTAGCATTTCATTCCCGCTAGTTTTATTATGATTGGTTGTCGTTTGGGACCGGTATGAGCCCGGGAACCCACGTGACTAAGTTTGGGTCGATTCGGTGGAATCACCCATTTCTTGTCATTTGTATGTCGATTTGATCCCTTCTTGACTATGGAAGGTTAATTTGGTCATTAGGATTGTTTCCCCTTTATTTTAGGGTGAACGGGGTGTGCAAAGGTCGAGTTTCGGCCATTACCCTGGTTTTCCCGTCGTAACACCTTAGCAATCCTTCCAGAGACCATTTGCGTGCCTTAAGCGGTCCAGTATGCGACCGTTTTGTCTTATGTCAGTTCAGGTCTTTGCAATCATGTGATAGACCATTTTCCCTGGCTAGCGGCCCATCGTTGGACCGCTAAGCTCTGTCCAGCGGTCCAATTGGCAACTGCTAGACTTTTATGGTACGTCGGTTTGGCTAAGCGGTCTTACGATAGACCATATGGCTTGCTTTAGCGGCCCACTAGTCGACCGCTAAGCATCATTTGAATTTGGTCAATGATTTTGAGTTGGTTTGGGCTAGCGGTCTAGCTTAGACCATTTGGAGTCCTTAGCGACTCTTCGATAGACCGCCAAGCTCTATTTGACTTCGGTCAATGTTTTAAAGTCAGTTCGAGTTGTGTCCTTAGTGGCCCATTAGTAGACCACTAAGTTCTGTAAATGGTTCTATTATAGACCATTTTTGGTGGTTTGACTGGTTAAGTCGATTTGAGGGTTGACTGGGTCTAGCGGTTGTTTATATGACCGTTACAGTCACCTTGCAGCCCTGTTTATGACTGCCAAGTATCTATGTTCTCTATGTGAGGTTAGCGTCCCTTTGGCTGACCGCTTGACTTACCTAACGGTCAAGCGATCGATCGCTTATCCCCAAAGTGTTACTTTCCCAATGTTTTGGCTTCCAATTGTCTTAGCTCAACCTTGTGATTTGCTCATTGTCTCGTGGATATCTTTGATGTCCTATGAGGGATATGACCATGTTATAAGGTAGCCAGGGCCCCGGCGGCTACAGAGACGGCCGGCCCGGCGGCCCCAAGGAAAAGTTTCGGCATCAACTCCTCCCTTGAAGCTAAGAGTTACGCTCAGATCTTGTATGAGGCGCAGCCCTTCCCGGAGGTCGTCGTCGCCGTCCTTGAACCTGCATTTACAAAAGACGGCGAACCAGCTGCCTTCTTTACACGCCGGAGGAGGTAGGAAATTCCCTCTTCCTATTCCGGTTCGCTTTGATCACCAAGACGTCTTAGGGGAGACCGCCGGACCCTGAGATCAAGGCTTTTCTTTTTCAACGCCGTGGGCAATCCAAGGAGTTCGTCATGACGGAGAGCGGATCACCCACCTCGAGATTATTCGCGCGCGGACGTCAAAATTATTAGTTAATTAGTGGATTATCACACGTCGTCATCCCCCCCTTCCCAAGCCACGGCACACTCGGTTTCCGTCATCTCCTGCTCCGGTGAACGTCGGAGGAGGACCATCTGAAGATGCTGCTGCGTGGACAAATTGTGCTCAAGGGGGTTGTCTTCGGATTCTTCAAATGGACACTGAGTGCGGCAATTAGGAACCGCCGGTGGCGTCGGTGTGGGTTGAGTTTCCATTCTTGAGAGCGAACCTGTTCCATGAAGGCTGCATTCGCTCCATCGCAGGCAACCTGGGTAGAGGTGGCGTGCGAACATCCTGGATTACCAAAGCCTAAGCTGTTGTAGCCTTGGCCAACAAGGTTATTGGCAAGCTATAGGGTGGTGCCGCCAGTCAGGGATGCTGTCGCCGCGCCAGAAGGCGCCGCTATAGCTCGCACATGGCGGTGCTGGGCTCACCGGCGCTGGAGGTGATGGCGGCAGAGAACCCTTGCCCGCCTGCTGGGTTGATCCTGGCTCGCCGCCTGATCGTCTGGATCGGAAGGCCTCCACCGGGATCCGATTGTTGCGGCCTCAAAGACCTCATTTCTCGAAGGCAATCCCTCCCGCGAATCCTTCCGCAATCTCAGCCGTCGCAACCGTTTCAAAAGCTGCCGAGCTAGATGCACCGGTGACGGCGGATCATCCGCTAGATGGCTCTCCCGTAACCGCCTCCAACGGAATCGAGGCTGGCGATTCCACCATTGGGGGCCCCCGACGCTGATGCACCCGGCCGCTTCCCTCCACCGCCCTGGGCCAAGTTCGGCGGCGGGCTTGGGGCCGGTGGATTAGCCCCACCCGGGATTGGCGGCCCCTGCTCCTCCCGGGCTCCTCCAGTCCACCGTTGCCTTCCATCCGAGGCCCCGTGGGCACAGCAGAACACGCTGATTCCGTTGACGTTGGGGAGGCTCCCGAGCTCGCCTTGTCCCATGCCATGCTGCTTCCTTCCAAGAGCCCACCTACTCCCACGGTCCAAGAGGAACTTGCAGCCTCGTTGTTTCCGAATGCGCCAGCGAATAGCATGAGCCAGCCGGATCTTATGCCAACCCCACGGCTGTGGCGGACGCCCTCTCCGCACCCTGGGCTCCTCGGAGCCCGAATAAATTGTCACCTCGGTGACTGGCACACCCACGCACTTAATAAACCTGGGAAAACTCCATTCCCAACACAACACAAGAAAACACATAAATAAATAAGAGATAAAAGTGCGTCCACACGTCCCCATTTCTTCCCTGACCGGGTGGCATGTTGGGAGGTGGATGCTTCAGCTTGATTCGCTTCCGGAGGGTCACAGGATTCCCCTTCTTCTTCTTCCTCCAGAGAGAGGGCGGTGTCGAATAGCGTCGAGAGGGTGTTGCAGGAGACGATGACCTCCTTTCTCTTCTTACCTCTGGATCTTCTCTTTTTCTTCTTCTTTTCTGCAATAGCCGGTGGCTACTCTTGAGGGAACTCGCCCCACAGGGGAGGCTCTTGCTCTGCTTGAGCTTCTACTTCGGGGGTCAGCTCGAGGGATTCGAATTCCTCCCAGGGGACATATTCTTTCAGCTCAACAGGTCGGATCTCAGGCTGCTCATAATCTTCAAGCCCATCAATGATGGCCTGGAGTCTCTCAACCGCTGGGCTGACTTCTTTGTGGATCCGCACCGAGATATGCTCTTTCTTGTTGAAGGTAGGCCGCCTCATGACCAGTCGAGGGGTCGTATCATACCAGACAGGGTTCACCAGTGGCGGTGCCGATCGGGGAGTGACACTCCTAACATGAACTATCGGGGTGGGCTGAGGAGCCAGTCTTCTTCTATTTTTCTTCGGCGCAGACTGCCAACACACTTGATCCCGGGCAGACGCTACCATGAAAGCTTCATAAGTGGCGCGGGTGCTAGCCTCCACCCATTCTTCTAGCAATTCTTGATATAGAGATATCATGTTGGCGCCGGAAGTCATATTGGGCACTTCATGGGGCTATCGGGAATCCACCTTGTGCTCTCCCATATCCAGCTCTCCTTTCTTTATTAAGGACTCAATGACGTCCTTGAAGACGTAACAGTCGTCGATGCTATGCCCTAGCATCTAATGGTAATAGCAGAAGCGAGGGTCATCCTTCTTCTTTAGATCACCAGGCCTCTTCGGTTCCGACAACGTGATCTTATTGTAACTGGTTGCCCATTCGAACAGAAGTTGGGACTTGTCCCGAGAGAAGGAGTACAACTTGTTTCTCATTTTCTCCCTGAGCGAGAGGCCTTCCCGCCGCTCCGTGGATCTTAGTGGTGGAGGGTTTGCGATGCTTTTGGCCCTTTCCTTCTATTTCTCAAAAGTTTGAAAGTCCAATGTGTGGACTTCTGGTGGGATGGGCGTCTTTTCGGCTTGCCTAGCCCTCTGGCTCGATGCGGCCGGGGTGGAAGAGTACCGGACAAGGAATGCCTCAATCTCAGCCACCATGTTATTCAGAAGGTCGAAGGTCTTGACCTCTGCGCCGATCATCCTTTTGAGGATTTCCTTCTTTAGATTTTGCTTGCAAATTTACACTGCGTCCTCCTGATGCGGGGGGTGCCTGCACCTCATGCTGAGGTTCCTCCATCTTTTGATGAAGTTGAGTGCCAACTCATCGTGTCTCTGCCTCGTGGCGTAGAGCTCCATCACGGTCACCTCTCGTTCAGCAATATAAAATCTCTCCTTGAACTTCTTCTGCATGTCGGGCCAATTGGCAATAGACCCAGGCGGCAGGCTCGAATACCACTCAAAGGCAAGCCCAGTGAGTGTCGAGCCGAAAAACTTTAGGTGGTAGACTTCCTCAGTAGCCAGGTCTCCCATGACATTCACATAATAAGCGATGTGCTCCCTAGGAGATCCTTGCCCATTGAACTTTTCAAACTTCAGCGGCCTGGTGATGCTGGCTGGTAGCTTCCTCACAGCATAATGAGCTAGATAGGGGACTCGGTAAACGTCAAACGGCATCTGATCCCTGTCACCTCTTTCTGCTAACTTCATATCTATCATTTGTTCCAGCATCAGCCGGCTGACTGTTGTCGGGTCAATCGGGCTTGGATAGAAGTGGGCTGGCTACGCAGCTGAGGTGGTCAGCACAGTTACCTGAGGGGCCACTGGGGACCCCTGGGGAGGTGAGATCTGCGGCGGGGCCGGGCACTGTGCTTGCGGCAGGGGCATACCCGCAGGGAAGCTAGGGGTGAGTGGGAACGCTGCAGCTTGCAGAGTTGCTTCAGAGGACTTCCCGTTGCCCCCGGACACTTCCAATAAAACCTCGATCTGTCCAGACATCGAGGGCTGGGCATTCCTTTCGTTGAGTTGTTTCTTCAACAATTCAATCTCCTGCTGATATTGCTGTATCATGTATAGCGTGGTGGGGTCGGTTGTAGAGAGAGTGGGCATGCCACTTGTGATGTGTAACCACTAGGGAGCATGCAGAAATTATGCGTAAGTTCCTTGGACCTACTTTGCAAACACACGCACAAGAGCAAGGAAACCTCGTGAATTACCGAACCACCATTGCGCACAAGATTCCCAGGGTGACTCGGTGATGTCGAGTGGAGGTAATGAAACAAGGCCCTTGCTAGTAGATAGCCACCAGGGCTAAGGTTGCCCTCCCGAGGGTACGGTGCCCACACTCAAGGGGCTGGCTGGGTGCCAATTGGGGCACTAGGTCGCTCACTCTCTCACAACTCCACGGTGACCACGCAAAGCTAGGTGCTCTGGGATCGGGCGCTCTCTCTCCACCAGTGAAGCAATTCGACAGATATTAAATGAGAAAGAACTGGAATGAGAGCAAGGGATTAGAGCTAACCTGGTTTGTGTGAAGACACCGACCCCATTCGGAGACGTGGGCGAGCGGGGAAGTGTAGGCTCCCCACACACTGCGTCGGGGAAGCTTTCCCTGTTTAATAGCTTACATGCACTACACCTCTTGCAGGAGGGTTGGACAAGGGGTGGGGGATTGTGGATTACAACAAAACTACCTCCACATAGGGAGGGGCGCTAAGCTGGCCAGGCGGGGTGGGGAAGATAACTCCTAAGATTGCTGCTTGGCTATTCGGCCAGTTCAGCCTGCTTCTGGAACTACCAGACAGGTGGTCGATGTTGATGTCGCCACAGGTAGTGCCAGACTTGGAAGCCACCAAAATCAGTGCCGATTCTTTGATGATTGACCCAGGAAAGCTCCTGAATTTTTGTGGGATCTCCTGGCATCGTCACTGGTTGGGGCTGGCTCTAGAACAGGGTCACTCTATTCGGACTTGGACTGCTCTTAGAATGCAGTAGCAAGTAGAGGATGCCGTTATGAGCACTCCCAAAGTCAAAATGGTGTGGGACCAGGGCGGATGCGACTGTGGACGAATCCCCTTCGATTGCCAACCAGGAAGGCCACCAAGGGAGGTTGGAGTAGGGAGATAGAGGATGTAGAGTGGAGGGGTGTCTGTGCTGATTCTGAATGGACTGACCTGCGCACCTGGGGGAGATTAATTGGAATGGATAGCTCCGAGCTCCAAACGATGCTCCGCTAGCTGTGTTGGACAGAGGACTGGTAGTAGTTCATCCCAGGCAAATGGCGCACCAAGGGGAGCTAGGGTGAGGACGTAGTAGCTTCTGCATCGGTGTTCAGGTCTTCCCTCGGATGCCAGATGGGCACTCTGATGAGAATGGTCCTCCCGAACAACCCCGAACTCGGATTAAGGTGGGATCACCTCACCGACAAAGCTGACTTGAAGAGCTTGCCAGCAATATAAGGTGGGCCTCCAGGAACTCTGGGCTGTAGTGGTGGCCGGTGCTGCAATAGGTGGGGACTCAACAGATCTTCAGCAGTGCACCGGTAGTAGACACGGGGTGAAGAAAATGGGGGGTTTCTTTGGTGGGGGTTATTGGAGATGGGGTGGTGATGAAAGGGGGTGGGGTTAGGATGTAGGAAGATGTCGACGAACAAACTCGCGTTCGACCCTTGTCATCATCGGCAAGATAGGTCAATATTTCCCTTAACTTGGACCTTATGTCCTCATTAATGAATATACCTTTGCTTCGGCATTTAACCAATGTTGACGAACAAACCCGCGTTCGACCTTTGTCATCATCGACAAGATCGGTCAACATTTCCCATAACTTGTACCTTACGTCCTCGTTAATGAATATACCTTTGCTTTGGCGTTTAACCAATGTCGACAAACAAACCCGCGTTCGACCCTTGTCATCATCGACAAGATTGGTCGACATTTCCCTTAACTTGGACCTTACATCCTTGTTAATGAATATACCTTTACTTTGGCATTTAACCAATGTCGACGAATAAACCCATTTTTGATCCTTGTCATCATCGGCAAGATCGGTCGACATTTCCCTTAACTTGGACCTTTCATCTTCATTAATGAATATACCTTTGCTTTGGCATTTAACCAATGTCGACGAACAAACCCATGTTCGACCCTTGTCATCATCGGCAAGATCGGTCGACATTTCCCTTAACTTGGACCTTTCATCCTCGTTAATGAATATACCTTTGCTTCGGTGTTTAACCAATGTCGACGAACAAACCCGCCCTTGTTATTATCAGAAAGATCGGTCGACATTTTCCTTAACTTGGACCTTATGTCCTCATTAATGAATATACCTTTGCTTCGGCGTTTAACCAATGTTGATGAACAAACCCATGTTCGACCCTTGTCATCA
The DNA here is from genome assembly GCA_024336825.1 of Amorphophallus titanum. NCBI lineage: Eukaryota > Viridiplantae > Streptophyta > Magnoliopsida > Alismatales > Araceae > Amorphophallus > Amorphophallus titanum. The sequence goes on from JANBPO010003800.1 coordinate 131,502, forward strand.
TCGACAAGATTGGTCAATATTTTCCTTAATTTGGACCTTTCATCCTCGTTAATGAATATATCTTTGCTTCAGCGTTTAACCAATGTCGACGAACAAACCCGTGTTCGACCCTTGTCATCATCGGCAAGACCAGTCAACATTTTCCTTAACTTGGACCTTTCAACCTCGTTAATGAATATACCTTTGCCTCGGCATTTAACCAATGTCGATGAGCAAACCCGTGTTTGACCCTTGTCATCATCGGCAAGATCAGTCGACATTTTTCTTAACTTGGACCTTTCATCCTCATTAATGAATATACCTTTGCCTCGGCATTTAACCAATGTCGATGAACAAACCCATATTCGACCCTTGTCATCATCGGCAAGATCGGTCGACATTTCCCTTAACTTGGACCTTTTGTTGACGTTAATGAATATACCTTTGTCTTGGCATTTAACCAATGTCGATGAACAAACCTGTGTTTGACCCTTGTCATCATCGGCAAGATCGGTCGACATTTCCCTTAACTTGGACCTTTCATCCTCGCTAATGAATATACCTTTGCCTCGGTATTTAACCAATGTTGATGAACAAACTCGTGATCGAGCCTTGTCATCATCGGCAAGATCGGTCGACATTTTCCTTAACTTGGACCTTTTATCTGTTGTGCACCCCTAGTTTTGATGATGACAAGCCACAACTCATTGAGATATAATTCTTCAATCTGTGAATTAACATCTCTTCCCATCTCACGCGCTCTCTCTCTCTCCCCCACGTTCTCTCTCCTCCACACCCCCATTCCATCGATTCGCGGTCCAAACGGACCCCGGTCGACACGTGGGAGGTACCGATGGGATGGGCTCGACGCGAGGATCGCGTCAGTACCTTTCTTCCCTCGGATCGTGGAGCGTGGAGACACGTGCGAGCGTGAAGACGGCGTGACCCCCGTCGCTTGATCGGCACCGATTCGCGATCTTCGCTGTGCAAAAGGTAGGGGATCGGACTCCTCATCTCGCCAGGAATCCATTGACGCCCTCTGCGTCGCCATCCGTCGCCACCTTCCTCGTTTTCTGTGTAAATCTCTTTTTGGGTGATTTTAGGGCTTATTCTCGGTTTGCGTGTCTCTCTCGTTTCTTGATCTAGACGGCTACTGATCGAAGCTGGAGAGGTACCGTTGGATTGGTCGCGCCGCGAGGATCGCGTTGACGCCCACCATTCCTCGATTCGCGGAACGTGAAGTCGAGTCAGGCTGGAAGGTGCCGTTTCACCCTCACACCGGTTCGCTGCCGTATCATTGGTTTCGTCGAAATCCAGGTAGGGGGATGGATACTTTATCACGTTAGGAAACCGCCGGTATCACTTGCGCCGTGGTCCGACGCCCGTTGTCTCGAATTTTGTGCATATTTCTGTTTAGTGTATTTTAATCATTTAATTATTAGAATTATTATTTAATTGTTAAAATCAATCCCATGGGCATCGTATTTCATTTTTAGTGGCATGCTTAGGCTGGTATGATTGGTATGGGTTGGTAGGTTCAACAGGTTTTGTAATTCGCCGCGTCCCCTGTCGATTTCGATCAGTCGGGAGGGGTTTTCGATTCTGAACTCCGGAGTCACGAAACCCAGGCGACATAACGTGCCTGCCCCGATGCGTTATGGTCATTTAACGCGCCTGCCCCGGTGCGTTATATCGTCCGTGTACTGAGTTTTCTGTGGATTTTCATGTTCGGGTGGCTTTAACGCGCCTGCCCTGGTGCGTTATGCTCCCTGTGTATTGAGTTAAAGGTCTGTTACCTTTAACGCCCCTGTCCCCATGCGTTAAATTGATATGACGCCCCTACCGAGGTGCGTTATATACCGTGGTTTCCTATGGATTCTATCATTTTAGAAGGCATAACGGCTCACTGGAGGTGCGTTATGCTCATTATAATGCCTCACCCTTGGTCCGTTATATTCCTTGTCTGTTGTGTTATGTGGCTGGTGACTTTAACGTGCCTGTTCCCGTGCATTATAGTCCTATAGCGCCCCTGCCCCGATGCATTATAGTCTAGTGTTTCTGTGGATTTCTTGAGTTCTGTGAAGCATAGCGGTCCTACCTTGGTCCATTATGGTGTATAACGTGGTGTTCCTAGTCCGTTATTGTGGCGACCCGAGATCCGAGTACCGGAAAGGAACCGGCGCGACTCGAACCTCGGCTCGCCTCCCACGAGCCCCACCCTTGCGAAACCCCCCTAGCCCCAAACCCTAACCACAGGAGAACCGCCGCCGCCGACAGGTTCAGTCCGGGGAAGGGGGGGTCGCCTGCTGGAGCCCGGCAGACCGGAGACGTCATCCGACGAGGATTTGCACGCGCTCGCGGCGTGTTCCCTGCGCGGGAGCCCGCCAGACGATGCCGGACGATCGCACGACGTAGCGTGGCCCCCGCGGCGGGGAAGGAAGGGGAGCAGGCCGTCGGTGGCTGCCGGCTTCCCCACGGACTGAAGACGGTGCCTGCGGCGTCGTCCGCTGAGGAAAAGGCCACCGAGACCCCTCCCCGACTGTAAAGGGTCTCCCCGACTAAAAACCCTATTGGCATCCGGGAGGGTGAAGACCCCGCGGGTCACACCTTGCACGCCTCGATCGCTAGCCGATACCACCGTGCGAGTGAAATCGTTCGGAGAACGATGAGGGGAGTCCGAGAGATCATAACTCGGGCTCTGATATCACATGATGGGGATGCGTACCTGAAGCGGAAGCCATCCCACATGAAAGAAGACATCGAGAAAGATGATCCACGCTTACGAACACCGGGAAGGGAGCGACGGAACCCACATTCTCCCCCTGATTTTCTCTCTCTATCTCACGTACTACATGTGCATATGTAACTTAATGGGGAGTTGCACATTTATATAGAGAGGAGGGATCGGTCTCTATTGGGCTTAACAGGATCCCACCCATAACAGAATCTTAATAGGCACTGAATGGGTTCAGCCAAATAACGTATTCTTTTAACTGGACCTAACGGTGTGCTTAATTATGTGTGGCCCAATTATAAGTGGCTCACAAACTGGGATAAAACCCAACACCAAAATCCTGTCCAGCAAGATATAAGATAAGAGAATCCATTCCTCCCTAACCATCCTGCTTCACTCTAGGAACCGTCGTGGAACAGAGATCTGTCCTTTGGGCTCTCCCAACGTTGATGCTCTGCTGAACGGGAGTCCTTGGCAGAGCTGTACTTTCGACAAAGTTTTTGCTCACGGAACTGTACTTTCGACACAGACATAGCAAGATATATAGCCTGTAATTAATGCATCACCGTGTAGAGCTTTGTATCCAATGGCCGGAGATATATATGTATACATGTTATTACGTACAGGAATCATCACACCGACACTCTCTTTTTAGAACACACCGTACAAGGGGGAGGGGGGAGGTGCCTGGATGAGAGGGAATTAAACCAGACAAATTCAAACATCTTTTCAGCAGATCTTAGAAACTTTAAACAAATATATATATGTGAGCTATTGCAGTAGTGATACGGGCGGCATGGTAAGCTGCAGTGACATCAGTATTTGAAGGTCGTTCAGTGCCCGGCGCCTGGACTTGGACCCGACTCCGCGACATAAACCAGGGCTCTGCGGTCGACGGCCCCAAGACTGGCGCTTCCTCTGAAACTTCCTTCGGCAGCCATGGCTTCGGCCACCACCACACCCATCTTCATCCACAAGCTGATCCCAGTTCGCAGGCAGTAGTGTACTAGTGGATTGCAGAGGCTGCAACGTTACCATCGTGAGTCTTCAGGGGGCGTACCATATACTGGAGGATTCATCTTCCTGTCAGCTTCTCAACGAGAGTAGTCCCACCTTCTTATGATCTCGGGGCTATCCGCAGAAGCCATTCTTGGCAACCTACGTAGTTTCTCCCAGGCAGGCAACCAGAGGCTCAGTGCAGAAGCTCCCCTGGCCTCCCCCTTGTGATTCCTGGAGCGAAACTTGGCTGAGACATACTTTGACAAGTCCCCCATCGCCTCCAGAAATTAGGAGGTCAATCGCCCTCCGGAGCACCCGGTTCCATCCGACATCATCAAATCGCGCAGACTGGTCCATCTAGGCCCAGGTTAGACAGGCCCTCACTCTTCTAATCAGAGCCTTCTTCCCCCTCTCACCATTTGCTAGACCACCTTTCAGCCCCCATTCTGCCCCTCCCTCACCTTGGTTTGGACCCTCTTAGACCCCCAATAGCCAAGGGCTTCCTCCACACCCATCCACCCCCTTTCCCCTCCCACTTACCTCCTCTTCCCTCCTCCCATCTTCAACCTGCACCTTCAGGTCGCAGGCAGCAGAGAACTATTCGTTTGAAGAGGCGACTTAGACTTCATCCCAGCATTTCTGAAGCCTAAAGAGGTACCAGTGGAAGCACCTCCGAGTCATCTTCGTAAAGGTGGTAGTCTCATCCTCATCCGAGCTCTGAGCCAGCCGTGAGAGTCATTCTTCCCCGACTGCGCAGAAGAGGTCCGGCCAGCAACTTAAGGCTATTTGTAGAAGCTGCCATGACTGGCCACCTGAATATATTGAGGCGATGCTTGCCCAGGACCTTCGACAGTGAGTCTTATTCCCTCTCCAAGAAGCGGGACTCTATTTGGCATCCGAAGTGGCAACTTCTTAATTTTCTCCCCAGGGTGCGTTATTCTGTCCCCTCTTGGACTAAATAGACACCCTGTCACTGTTTGAGCTTCTTCGGCCTACTCTGACATCAGCTAGCATTCTCGTGGATCACGTTTCGAAGGTGACTTGTCAATGGTCCCAACGCCTTTGGCCGTGCTCGATTTGGATATGTGACTATTCGTGACGGCCTCGACTTCCTGCTACTGTGGCTCTGTAGAAGTCAGAACCAGGAAGTAGAGACCCTATTCGTGGCTCTTCCCCGACCGGCACCGACAACCTGGGAATTCCAGAAAAATCAATCAAGACCCTGGTCCAATTACGAGGAGTTGGCCATTGGTTTTGTTAAAAACTGAGTTCAGGAGTGGTCGTAGCGGTGCCGACAACGTCCACTTGTCTCCCATTCCAGAAGCAGGCAGAATCGACAATCAACATTCGTTGGGGCTTCTTGTTCATCTCTTCCCTTCCCCGCTTGGCCGGCTTACCGCCCCTCCCTGCGTGGAGGTAGTTGCCTATGTGGATTAATTCAAAAGAGTTTTTAGAAACCTCATCTGATGAAGTGATGTATGATTTCAATGTGTTTGGTGTGTGAATGTAAGACTGGATTTTTTGCAAGATTTATGGCACTAGTATTATCACAGTATATGGGGGTGCGGCCCAGGTCTACTTGGTAGTCCTGAAGCTGGTGTTTAATCTAGATCACCTGTGTACCACAGCTCCCTACAGCTAGATACTCAGCTTCTATAGTGAAGAGGGCCACATAGTGTTGTTACTTGGAAGCCCAAGAAACTAAACACCCACCTAGAAATTGATAGTGTCCACTAGAGCTCTTCCTATCTAACTTACACCCAGCATAGTCTGCATCCATATATGCAATCAAATCTAAGGTGTGTGATGCAGGATACCATAATCTTAAGGTGTATGTGGCAGATATGTATCTAAATATTCTTTTCACAGCAGCTAAATGTAATTCAGTAGGCCTAGATTGAAACCTAGCACACATAACTACACTGAATTGTATATCAGGTCTCGAGGCAGTCAAATAGAGTAGGGATCCAATCATACCTCGGTATAACTTTGCATCAATTTCTTTACCTGATTCATCTGCATCTAATGATGTATTGGTGCCCATTGGAGTGGTGATGTGCTTCAACTTATCCATGCCAAACCTCTTGAGGATTTCCAAGGTGTACTTGCTCTGATTAATGAAGCATCCATCCTCCAACTGCTATACCTCTGTTGTAGCCCTTGCTGATCAGATATTCTGTTAGCCTCTCATACTAGGCCCGAGGAGCCTGCTTTAGACCGTACTGGGCTTTATTTAACTTGAAAACTACTTCTGCTGACCTTACTTGATTGGGAACATTTGATGCTTCGGGTGATTTAGTTTCTTCATCCACCTTATCCTCTAGTAATTCTCCATCATGCTTTGAACTCCTGTCATCATCATCCAAGTTAGTAACATTGTTTATTTTATCAAATATAACATGAGGAGATCCTTCGACAGTTTGGTCTGAAATATTGAAAACCCTATATGCCCTAGTTGTTTCAGAGTATCCTAGAAAAATTCTTGGCATACTCCTTGTATCAAATTTACCTAGGTCATTTTTATTGTTGTTATGAATGAAGCATTTTAAACCAAAAATCTTAAAGTAAGCCACATTTAGCTTCTTACCTTTTATGAGCTCATAGGGGGTTTTCTTATGGAAGGGTCTTACCAAGGCTCTATTGATGGTGTAGCATGTAGTGTTAGCTGCCTCTGCCCAAAATCTTCTGGGCAGTTGACTCTCCACCAACATAGTTCTAGCCATTTCAATGATTGTACGGTTTCTTCTCTCCACTATGTCATTTTTCTCTGGAGTCCTGAGAGAGGAAAATCTATGAGTTAGTCCCACATTTTCACAGAATTTGGAAAACATTGAGTTCTTAAATTCTCCTCCATGGTCAGATTGAAGTGTGCAAATTCTGTGTTTTCCTTCTACCACGTTGCCCTTGCCCGGGTGATACTCGATAGAGAAGTCGAAGTCCTTAATCAGCCAGGTTTACTGTCCTTATTAATGGGGAACCATCATCATGTTTTTTTAGTGGCAAAGGATTGAGGCAAGGAGACCTCATCTCCCCCTCTGTTTGTTCTCGTGGCACAGGTCCTGAGCAGAATGTGGACAAGAGCTGAGTCACATGGCCTAAGTAGGGCATTTCAGGTTGCTCCTCAGGGATAATTTATCTCCCATCTACAATATGTTGATGATACAATTCTCTGTGGCAGAAGGTGAGGGCCAACTATACAACATCAGGATCATGTTGGAGATGCAACATGCGGTCAGTGGTGTCATGGTCAATCTCTACAAGAGTCTCATAATCTGTGTAAATTTGGTCCAGAGAGCCATAAGGAGAGCTGTTGCTATTCTAGGCTATCAAGTTTCACAATTCTCTATTGCCTATCTGGGACTTCCTTTGACACACAAGGCTCTTCAACGAAGGGACTGGCAACCTGTAGTACAAAGGTTTGAGTCCAGACTAGTAGGGTGGAAGGGACAGCTACTCTCATCTGGGGGGCAATTGGTGTTGTGCAAATCCGTCTTAGACAGCCTCCCTATTTACTTCTCTCCACCTTTAGGGTCCCTCTCTCAGTAACAAGAAAACTGTAGTCCATTCAAGTAAGGTTCTTTTAGCATGGCTGTGATACGAGGGACCTAGGTTGGCATGACATTGTGTGGGGTTGAGTTTGCAAGAGCAAGGAAATGGGGAGATTGGGTTTAAAGAACATGAGGGATTTCAATTTGGCCTTATTGAGCAAATGGCTCTGGAAAGGTGGCACAGAGGGGGAATGGCTGTGGTGTATGGTAGTCAAACAGAAATACTACTGTAGGCCAAGGATTTGGGAGGGTATACTGCAAATTAGTGATTTTGTGAGGGCAAGAGTTAGGGCGAGGTTGGGAGATGGGCAAACATGCCGCTTCTGGAGAGAGAGATGGTGCTTTGATTGTCCTTTGGAAGAGATGTTTCCTTAGCTATTTTCAATCTCTGTGGCACCAATGGCGGCAGTGGTAAGTCAGATGTTTGAGAGGCAGCCATCGGTGGATACTTGGAGCCCAACTTTTAGAAGACACCTGTTGGATAAGGAGGTTGACTAGCTTGGGACTCTACTCTTGTTGATGCAGCAGCGAAAGCCAGATGTACGTATGGCAGATGAGTGGAGGTGGAGGTGGGATAAGGGCGGCACTTCTTAGTCAGATGGACATACAATGTCATTGCTAATAGTGGCTTGAGACATCCGCTGTGGAGACAAATTTGGCAAACTAGGAGCCCTCTTAAAGTGAAGGTATTGATGTGGAGGATCTCTCATGGCAACTTCCCAACTTATGACAGAATTGCTACCTTTTTGGAAAATATACAGAGCCTCTGGTGCGTGTGGGGAGGAGCAAGGTAGGCAAGATCTGGTATCGGGATCGTCTATTTAATAAGACTTACCCCCTTGACCAAGAATCAAGAACTGGTCATTTCCTAATCTATCTCCTTATTTTATGTGTGTACAGGGGCAGGTTGAAGATAAAGCTCAATGTTCTCATCTGTATATGGCCCTTCTAAGACCGTTTCATATCTTTCCACGGCCTGAATCAGGCCATCCAACCCATTGTGCGGTCTAGAAAGGACTGCTCATTTCTCTGGAACCCTCAACACTGCAACGGTCTCCTCTTAGCCATTCATCAACCTGTACGCTGCGTTCCTAGCCGCTCCACTCTCTCCATGGTCTATCGTTAGATCGTTCAAATTTTCAGAGCTCCTATCTTTTACCCAGTTGCTGAATTTCTATGTGGCACATATCTGGCCGTCCATCTTTCCAGAGTGACTGTATTGCAACTGTGCATTCTTCTGAGCGGCCTGTGTGAAACCATGTACATCCCGAGATCTCAATTCACAAAATCACAAAGAAAGGCCAAACTCAAGCCTTATTTAATCAAACCAACTCATTCTATTCATATTTCAAAGTTCCAACATTCATTTCTCACATGGCTACATCATGAAAAGAAAAGAAATCACTCTATCCTCCGCTGGGCATCCCCGCGGGGACGTATCTCTCTCAGCTCCCTCACATAAGCCCGGTACATCTCTGGAGCCTCCGCTACCTCTGCTGGTAGGGTACGCACCCTACTAATCTCCCACATGATCAGGGCGCTCCTAACCGCCTGCTCATCCTCCTCAATCCCAATCCTCCTCGCCTATAGTGCAAGAAGGTGGGGTAGTGCTGAGAGTATGGTCCTGGGTAGTCCAACTTGTAGATAGCACTGGTGCAGGCTGTACATCGCCAGCGCGGTGTCACTCACGAGCCTCAGGTCCAACCCTGGTCTCCTAGGTAGCCTTACAGCAATGTCATGGAGGAAGGCAGGGTGCATCACGAACCGATCTAGGGGTAATGTGTTGATGTAGAGGCGTCACTCATCTCTGGTCTTCTTGTCCGTTGTCCTGCACTCGATCTGTGGAGAGAATCTAAAGGTGCCGCCTATGAAGAAGAGGGGATGGCTCCCGAAGATCCGACTGGCTGAAGTGATATCCACCCTATGGATAAATTTCATCCTGACACCCATCCAACACTCTAGGACTATCATGGAGCCGAAGAGTGGACCCCCTAGAGCAGCAGAACTAAGACCCTCATACAAGTAAGCAAGGATGACCTAGGAGATAGAAAGACCCTATCATAAACCACTGATGGTGCTAAGGATAGGAGTACCCAACACATGGTCGACAGAAGGGAACAGAATGGCCCCGCACAGGCACATGGACGCGGCCTTAGCTATGGCCTCATACCACCCACATCTATTCTTACAATGTGCTATCACCCACTGGCTAAAGGGAAGAAGATGGATCTGATGTGGACCTACAATGGTGTGGATGTCCTTGCTATCAGGTATAAACTCTCCTAAGTATATTTGCATGTCCCACCTATGATAAAAATGATGAAACTTACCCAGATTAGACCTTACGTCTATTCTGATGAAACCCATAACTTTCTTTGCATCGGAATAAACCCAATAGCGATGATGAAACCTGCTATTTTGCATTGGCGTTATGCCCTTCCGCCTAAGCCAAGCTGTACGACCTCATGGCGATTCGCCTAAGTCTTTTGAAAATGCTATCTTGACATCATGGCCTTTCGCCTAAGCCAAGTTGTCCGGCGTCATGGCTTCTCACCTAAGCTGGTTAAACATTCTGCCTTGGCGTCATGGCCTTCCACCTAAGCCAAGCTGTGCGACGTCATGACAATTTGCCTAAGCCGTTTAAAAAATTCTACCTTGGCATCATGGCCTTCTGCCTAAGTCAAGCTGTACGGCGTCATGGCAATTTACCTAAGCCATTTAAAAAATTCTGCCTTGGTATCATGGCCTTTCGCCTAAGTCAAACTATACAGCGTCATGGCAATCTGCCTAAGCCGTTTAAAAAATCTACCTTAGCGTCATGGCCTTCCGCCTAAGCCAAGTTGTACGACATCATGGTAACTTGCCTAAGCCATTTAAAAACTGTGCCTTGGCGTCATGGCCTTCTGCCTAAGCCAAGTTGTACTGCGTCATGGTAATTTACCTAAGCCGTTTAAAAACTCTGCCTTGGAGTCATGGCCTTCTGCCTAAGCCAAGTTGTACAGCGTCATGAAAATTCACCTTAGCCGTTTAAAAATTTTGCCTTGGTGTCGGCATCATGGTAATTCGCCTAAACCGTTTAAAAATTCTGACTTTGGGTCATAGCCTTCCGCCTAAGACAAGTTGTACGGCGTCATGGTAATTTGCCTAAGCTATTTTAAAATTCTACCTTGGTGTCATGGCCTTCCGCCTAAGCCAAGTTGTACAGCACCATGACAATTTGCCTAAGCCGTTTAAAATCTTGCCTTGACGTCATGGCCTTCTGCCTAAGCCAAGTCATATGACGTCATTACCATACGTCTAAGCCGTTAAATATCCTACCTTGGCGTCATGGCCTTCCACCTAAGTCAAGCTGTACGGCGTCATGGTAATTCACCTAAGCCGTTTTAAAATTCTGCCTTGGCATCATGGCCTTCCGCCTAAGCCAAGTTGTACGGTGTCATGGCAATTTGCCTAAGCCGTTTTAAAATTCTGCCTTGGAGTCATGGCCTCCCGCCTAAGCCAAGTTGTACGGCGTCATGACAATTTGCCTAAGCCATTTAAAATCCTGCATTGGCGTCATGACCCTCTGCCTAAGCCAAGTCATACGGCGTCATGATCATACGTCTAAGCTGTTAAATATCCTACCTTGGCATCATGGTCTTTCGCCTAAGCCAAGCTGTACGGCGTCATGGCAATTTGCCAAAGTCGTTTAAAAATTCTACCTTGGCGTCATAACCTTATGTCTAAGCCAAGTCATTCGACATCATAACCTTCGGTCAAGGGAGAATCATCTGGTACTGGATAGGCTGCTAAGAATTCAGCCATGCCCTGTCCCTTGATTGCTTTTCTTGGGACATAGGTGATGTCGTACTCTATGAGCAAGAGCACCCAATTCCCCAGTCAGCCTGAGAGAACGAGTTGCTTGAGAAGGAACTTCAGGGGGTCATGCTTGGATATAAGCTCAACCCCATGAGACAGGAGGTAGTGACGTAGCTTCTTGACAGCAAACACCAGTGCTAAGCACACCTTCTCCATGGGGGAGTAGCGGTACTCAGCACCGATCAGTTTTCGGCTGAGGTAGTAGAGCAGTTGTTCTTTACCTTCCACGTTGACATGCGCCAGTAGAGCTCCCAACGAAGTGTCCATGGTGGTGATGTAGAGCATGAGCGATTTGCCCTTGACGGGCGCTCCCAGAACTGGAGGAGTGAGGAGATAATCCTTAATCTGCTTGAAATCCGTCTGGCATTCTGAGTCCTAAATAAAGGGGGCATCTTTCTTCATCAACTTGCTGAAAGGCATGCATCGACTGGAGAGGTTAGAGATAAATCTCCGTATATAGGTCAGTCTGCCCTGGAGTGACCTAAGTTTAGTGAGGTTACTGGGCGGCGGAAGCTCCCGGATCGCTTTGATCTTGCTGGGATCCACCTCGATTCCTCGGTATCGGACAATGAACCCAAGAAATTTGCCACTAGACACGCCGAAGGCGCATTTCATGGGGTTCATCTTGAGTCCATATTGTCAGAGACGTTCGAAGACTTGATGCAGATCGTGTAGGTGATCTTCTCACCTTCTGGTCTTGACGACGAGGTCGTCAATATAGCATTCGACGATGTTGTGCAACATCTCGTCGAAGAGTTTGGTCATAGCTCTTTGGTAGGTAGCACCAGCATTCTTCAAACCAAAGGGCATACGCTTGTAGTTGAAGTTCCCTTTAGGGGATCTAAAGGCGATGTAGCCCTTGTCTCGAAGGGACATCCGGATCTGGTTGTAGCCCGATGACCCGTCCATAAAAGATAGGGCTTCATGTCCGGTGGTCATGTCGACCATCGTCTCTGTGATCAGGACTGGGAAGTCGTCCTTTGGATAGGCTTTGTTGAGGTCCCAAAAGTCGACGCAGAGGCGGACTTGACCATTTTTCTTTTTGACTGGGACAATGTTGGCGAGCCAGACCGAGTAGATGCACGGCTCGATGAAGTTGACCTCTGCCATCTTATCTACTTCGGTCGTGACCTGGAGCTCCAGTTCATGGCGCATACACCGCTGGGGCTGTTTGACTGGCATGGCTATGGGAGATATGGCCAGATCATGCTCCGCCACGGAGGGATCTAACCCAGCCATCTCCTTGTATATCCAGGCGAAGCAGTCTTTATATTAGAGTAGGAATTGCTTATAGTCCTACCTCTCTACTTCAGTGAGGAGAGCGCTAAGGAATGTGGGCTGAGGGGCCTCATCTCCGCCCAGGTTGATATCGAAGAGCTCATCGATAGTTGCTTGGCCGCCATCCTCTAGCTCAGGAGGAGCAGGCTGAAAGTCGATGAAGTCTTCATCATCAGTGGCAGCTTCGTACACCTGTGGGTCTTCGGAGCCAGTGGTTGAGGCTTCTGGAACTGGAAGGTCGTCACTGCTGGGTTCGGACAAGGGTTGTCACAGGCCGTCCACGTTGGACTGGCAGTTATCGGCCAAAATTTTGGAGACTTGGTCGGAGTTATCTGCCAATGCCGGCGATGCCTCACGGTCTTCGTTCTGGAGGCCTTCCTCAGGGGAAGGTGTGGCGAGGTAGCCTCTGGAATTGGTTGGGGGGCCACGGAGGCCTCCTTCGCTCCCACGTCCTTATGGACCGGCGGGGAATCCTCATCGAGTGCTGGGACTGCAGTGCTGGTTCTGGCGGGAAGTGGAATTAGGATTTCCTCTCCCTAATCTCCAGAGCTGTAGAACTTGGCGTTGGCGACAATCGGGTCGATGGCTAGCTTCACCGGTCCTATGACATGGACCGCGTGGTAGACACAGAAGCCCGGGCCTTGGTCATAATCAAGACCCCTGGTGTCTTTCTGGGGAGATGGGGTTTGCCCCCGAACCTGCGATGGCGTCCACAAGTTGTGGAAGTACCTTCACTGTCCATAGCCTTGCCACTGGGGGATATGTTGTTTGAGGCACATCTCCCGAATGCAAGGTGACAGGTCATCTAGGATCTGGATAGCTTCAGGGACATCGTCGGCTCGCCTGGACCAGCCGAAGTCATCCTTTGGTGAGGCTGGTGGGACCATGTCTCCTTTGTGAAAGATGATAGACTTGTCCCTTTTGACCATTTTCTTGGACCGGTGTTGTAGTCTGTAAGTGACGATGAATGTAGTGAGCTGCTTGACCCTATGCTCGTCTGAGGCACACACGAGCTGAATGCAGTTTGGAGGCAGGCATATACTCCTATCGACTACTCGGCTGATGAGATTAGCCTCGAAATCGATTTTGCATTTCTCAGGGCGGTCTACGATCGACATAGCACTATGGTGCAGCCGGCTAAGCTTAACCTTCTCTTCATCGACCAAGAAGAGGCCACCCTCCTCTTCTTATGAGAGCTAGCCATTGCTCTTGCTCTTAATCACTGGAAAGGGACTGATTCCCTTGAAGTAAAGAGTAGCATCGGCCAGATTGCATTCTGCTGGAGTGAACGGAGAAAGGTTGGCAAAGACCGCACACTGCTCCCCCTCCTTAATGTATTTGAGACACTAGTGGAGGGTTGAGGGAACGACCCAGTTTTCATGGAGCCAAGGTCTACCCAACAGCACTTTGCAGTATGTGTTGGAGTCGATGATGTAGAAAGTCACCTTAGAGGCGAAGTCATCGAGTACCATGTCGACATCCACTCGACCAAGGACCTCCTCGATTTTCTAGTTAAAGCCAAATATCTTGACCGGCTGAACCTTCTGGAGGAAAGGGGTCAGATATAAAGTCTTGAAAGTCTTAAGGGGCATGATGTTGGCAGCTGTATCGACATCCACTAGAATCCGGTTTACTTCATGCTCATTGATTTTCCCCTTCATGTAGAGGGTCCGGTTATGGCACGGAGGAGAGAGCAAAACCTCTTTCTCCGTGAAGGTGACAGTGGTTGTGAAAGCTTCATACGTGGCAGCTTTTATTTCTGTCGCATGCGCTTCGTAGACTTTCGGCTCTTGAAGTATCTTGATAAGGGTTTCCCTCATATCTTTACTCCAAGCGATGGCTTCCTAGATTGTGATACTGGTAGGGAAGCGCTTCATCTGGTGAAGGACCTTCCGGTCGGCTCTGGCTCGAGCATCCTCCAGTGACGGTAGTATGTCGGGTTGGACCTACTGTGGGCTACCGCGCCGCTCCTCGCCGGGAAGGCGCACTACCTTGCCTTTGTTACTGGGGTCAGGCTGGCTATGGCCAACCATAGACTCTTGGAAGAAAGAAGCCAACGATGGCTCATCTGAGGGAGACTGGAGGACTAGTCCATCCTTGCCAGATGGCCCTGCTTGTTCGGCAGGACATGCTAGAGTTGGTGCTGGGACTGGGGTGATGGTGACGATCTCCTCGGTGCCAGCAGGGTCGAAAATGCTAGGTTGCCCCTGGATCTCCACTGGTGGGATCAAGGCAGGTTGTTCTCCTCGCAAGAGGATGACTCTTTCTGGATCGAAGGCAGACGGGCAGAGAGACGACCCAGGGACTCTTCCGCGGCCTCTGCTACGTCCACGACTGTGAGCTCGGCCATGATCAGTGTGCTCTGGGGCTGGTTGTGGTCTGTGTGGAGCCGCAACCCTTTGTTTGGTTCTGGACGCTACCAGCTCGCCACGCCGGGAGGCATTGATATTGTCTGTGTAGCCCTGGGTTCGTGAACCCCCATTCTTGTTCTTCTCATCTGGACCCTCTAGATTATTCTTATTTTCACAATTCTAGGCCTCAGCCTAGGCCTTCCCTTCATCCCAATTTCGAGACATCCTCTGATTCTTCTTCTCCAAAATTTCTGAATTCTGCTCTTGATTCTTCTCCGACCCTGTTGGATGATTATTCCTCCTCTCCCTTGTCTTTGCAACAATCTTCTCATTGACTTTCTATTCCCTCTGTCTCACCCTTTCGGGGTTCTCACCCCTTTTCATGTTATTTTTGAGGCTTTAGTCCACCTTGATCCTAGCTGATCCTTGCTTATTTTGTATCTCGTTCCTTGTTATCAGGGTCTCTGCACCCTAGTGTGGGAGTTCTAGCCCTCGCCTCTCTTCCTTTTTATCCTTCTTCGTCTAGTATGGTGTCTGCCAATCCTCATGCCTTTGCTATCCTTTCATCTTTGTCCTGACAAGTAAGGAATATCAAGTTCTCACTTATTAGGATCGCTTCAGGACGTCGTTTTCCACGCCATGGGTTTACAAGGTAATTTTTATTTTACGTTGCTAATACTTATTTTGCCCATACACTTGCTTTTGATAACGTCGATTCCTCAACACGTTTGAGTGGCTTTAGGAGTCTCAGTTTA